>VDFB02256132.1:29917666-30184714 GCA_007258455.2 Sequoia sempervirens | reverse complement strand
CATTGCCAATTTCACCGAATTGGCAAGCTACTGGGTCTACTAGCTTGCCAATTTAGTGAAATTGGCAATGTAGTGGCTTGTTTGAAAAAATGGGGTCTCTCGATGATGTAAATCACCAGGAGACCCTATTTCTTAGACCCATTTCCCATTTGAGAGACCCCATTTTGTGGCAACCTAACTTGGCCTGTTTGAAAAAATGGGGTCTCCCTGTGATCTACATCACCGGGAGACCCCATTTCTTGGACCCATTTTTTCAAACAGGCCATTACATTGCCAATTTGGTGAAATTGGAAATGTAGTGGCCTGTTTAAAAAAATGGGTCCAAGAAATGTGGTCTCTCTTTACATCATTGGGAGACCCCATTTCTTGGACCCATTTTTTCAAAACAAGTCACTACATTGCTAATTCGGTGAAATTGGCAATGTAGTGGCATGTTTGGAAAAATGGGTCCAAGAAATGAGGTCTCTCGGTAATGTAAATCACTAGGAGACCCCATTTCTTGCAACCATTTTTACAAATAGGCCAAGTTAGGTTGCTAATTTCATTGAATTGGCAAGCTAGTGGGCACACTAGCTTGCCAATTCGGTGAAATTGGCAATGTAGTGGCCTGTTTGAAAAAATGGGTCTAAGAAATTAGGTCTCTATCACTGGGAGGCCCCATTTCTTGGACCCATTTTTTCAAACAGGCCAAGTTAGGTTGCCAATTTCACCGAATTGGCAAGCTAGTGGATCCAATAGCTTGCCAATTCAATGAAATTAGCAATGTAGTGGCCTGTTTGAAAAAGTGGGTCCAAGAAATGGGGTCTCCTAGTGATTTAAATGGGGTCTCCCGGTGATGTAAATCACTGGGAGACCCCATTTCTTGGACCCATTTTTTTAAACAGGCCAAGTTAGGTTGCTAATTTCACCAAATTGGCAAGCTAGTGGGCGCACTGACTTGCCAATTCGATGAAATTGGCAATGTAGTGGCCTGTTTGAAAAAAATGGGTCCAAGAATTACATCACCAGGAGACCCCATTTCTTGGACCCATTTTTTCAAACAAGCCAAGTTAGGTTGCTAATTTCACCGAATTGGCAAGCTAGTGGGCCCAGTTGCTTGCCAATTTGGTGAAATTGACAATGTAGTGGCTTGTTTGAAAAAATGGGTGCAAGAAATGGGGGCCATCTCTCTTTCTCTCTCTCCCTCTCTCAGGTCTCTCGCTCCCACCCCCTCCCCCTCTCTCAAGTCTTTCTCTCCCACCCTAACTAGAGAATACTCTCTCTCTAATGTCTCTCCCCCACACCCCCTCACCCTCTCTTAGGTCTCTCTCTCTCTCCTAAATCCTAATACCTATACCCTATAAACTTAACCTTAAACCTTCAACCCAATACCCTCAACCCTATACCTAATATCCTAAACCCTAATCCCTATACCCTATTAACTTAACCTTATACCTTCAACCCTACACCTTAAACCATAAACCCTACACCCTGAACCCTCATCCCTATACCCTATACCCTAAACCCTAAACATTATCTCTAAACCCTTAACCCTATAATTAAATGCTAAACCCTACATTAAACATTATACCCTAAACCTTGAACCCCAAACCCTCAACCCTAAACCCAATACCCTCAACCCTATACCCAATATCCTAAACCCTAATCCTTATACCCTATACACTTAACTCTACACACCCAACCTTGAACATTGTACCTCAAACCTCAACACTATACCTTAAACCTTAAACCCTACACCTTCAACCCTCATCCCTACACCATATAATCTCAACCTTATAACCTAAGCCTTGAACATCACCCCTCAACCCTAAACCCTACATTCAACCTTGTACACTAAATCCTATACCCTAAACCTCAATCCTAAACCCAATACCATCAACCCTATATCCAATATTCTAAACCCTAATCCCTATACCCTATACACTTAGCCCTATACCCTCAACCTTGAACACTATCCCTCAACCTTCAACCCTATACCTTACACCCTAAACCCTACACCCTCAACCCTCATCTCTATACCCTATACCCTTAACCTTATACCCTAAACCATAAACATTATCCCTCAACCCTATACTTAAACGGAAAACCCTACAATCTCAAGCCTTAACCCTATACCTTATACCCTTAACCCTAAAACCTAAACCCTAATCCCTATACCCTATACACTTAACCTCATACCCTCAACCTTGAACATTATACCTCAACCCTCAACCCTCAAACTTATACATAAATCCTAAACCCTAAACCTAATATCCTCAACCCAATACCCTCAACTATATACCCAATATCCTAAACCATAATCCATATACCCTATACACTTAAGCTTATACCCGCAACCCTAAACACTATCCCTCAACCCTCAACCCTATACCTTAAACCCTAAACCCTAAACCCTCATCCCTCATCCCTATACCCTATTCCCTCAAATTTATACCTAATATCCTAAACCCTAATCCCTATTCCCTATACACTTAACCCTATAACCTCAACCCTATACCTTAAACACTAAACCTTACACCATCAACCATCATAGGGGGAGAGAGAAAGAGGGAGAGGGAGGGATTGGGGAGAGAGAGAGAGAGAGAGGTTGGGAGGGAAAGGGGAGATAAAGATAAGTAGAGAGGGAAGGAGAGGTATAGAGACATGAGAGATAAAGAGTAGATAAGGAAGGATAGATGGAGGGAGAGGTATGGAGGTAGAGAGAGGGAGGTGAGAGAGAGGTGAGATAGAGAGCAATAAAGAGAGTGTGGTAGGGAGTGATAGAGGGATATGAAGGTAGAGAGGGATGGGTGAGATAGAGAGAAGTAGAGAGAGATAGACATAGAGGGAAGGAGGGAGGGTGGGTGAGAGAGGGTAGGAAGGGAGAGGTAAAGAGAGATAGGTGAGATAAAGATAAGTAGAGAGAATGGTGAGATAGAGAGGAGAGAGTGAGAGAGAAAGAGGGTGAGGGAGGAGGAGAGAGAGGGAGAGGTAGAGGGAGGGAGAGGAGAGATAGAGAGCAGATAGGGGAAAAGGTAGGGAGAGAGACATCTAGTGAGAGAGAGAGAGGGATAGGGAGATAAAGATAATTAGAGAAAGGAGAGGTAGAGAGAGAATGTGGGAGGGAGAGAAGCAAGATAGAGAGGTGTAGAGAGAGTGGTAGGGAGTTATGGATGGAAAGGTAGACATAGAGGGATTAGGGAGATAGAGAGTAGAGAGGGAAGGAGAGGGAGAGGTATGGATGGAGAGATAGGGAGGTGAGAGAGAGGTGAGATAGAAAGCAATAGAGAGAGTGTGGTAGGGAGTGATGGAGGGATATGCGGGTAGAGATGGATAGGTGAGATAGAGAGAAGTAGAGAGAGATAGAGGTAGAGGGAAGGAGGGTGGGTGAGAGAGGGGAGGAAGGGAGAGGTAAAGAGGGATATGTGAGATAAAGATATGTAGAGAGATAATGGTGACATATAGAGAAGTAGAGAGTTATAGAGAGGGAAAGAGAGAATGGTGAGATAGAGAGGAGAGAGTGAGAGAGAAAGAGGGTGAGGGAGGAGTGAGAAAGAGCAAGAGAGAGAGAGGTAGAGGGAGGGAGAGGAGAGATAGAGAAGGAGACATCTAGTGAGAGAGAGAGAGAGGGGGGGCTAGGGGAGATAAAAATAATTAGAGAGGGAAGGAGAGGTAGAGAGAGAGAAGTAGAGAGGGAATGAGGGAGGGAGGAGAGAAGCGAGATAGAGAGGTGTAGAGAGAGTGTTTGGGAGTGATGGATGGAGAGGTAGGTAGAGAGGGAAGGAGAAGGAGAGGTATGGATGGAGAGAGTGGGAGGTGAGATAGAGTGTAATAGAGGAGAGAGAGTGGTAGGTTGTGATGGATGGAGAGCTAGGTAGAGAGGGAGAGGGGAAATTTACATAAGTAGAGAGGGAGGGAGATGTAGTGAGGGAGAGAGAGGTGAGATAGAGAGAGGTGATATAGAGAGAAATAGAGAGTGGTGGAAGGAGAGGTAGGTAGAGAGAGGGAGAGAGGAGATAAAGATAAGTAGAGAGGGAAGGAGAGGTAGAGATAGAGGAGAGATAGAGAGTAGAGAGGGAATGAGGGAGGGAGGGAGAGGTAAGGAGGGAGAGAAAGGTGAGATAGAGAGGTGTAGAGAGAGAGTGGTAAGGTTTGATGGATGCAGAGGTAGGTAGAGAGAGGGATTGGGAGATAGAGAGTAGATAGGGAAGAAGAGAGGGAGAGAGAAGTATGGAGGGAGAGAGAGGGAGGTGAGAGGGATAGAGAGAGAGAGTTCTTGAGATCAAGGGAGAGAGATTTAGATAAAGGGATGGAGATAGTGAGAGAGAGGTCTAGAGTGTAAGGGATAAATATGAGTGAGATAGAGAGAGAAATAATACAGTGGGTGGATGGGTGGGCTCCCCCTCGCCCCTCTCATAGGCATGGGGTGTCCAGGGTGGACGTGAGGTGGTGGACGGGTTGGACAGTTTGCATCCAGTTTTGGCATGTTTTTGTCACATCAACCTTCTAATTTTGGCAGAATTTTGGTGACCCTTGCTTGGTGTTCTGGCGGTCTACTGGTTCGAAACTTCTGGAGCCGGTTTAATGGCATGTTGGGCTCAGTTCCCACAAAGCTTCCTAGGTGACATGTCAAGCAAGGCTACCCTCATACTGATCACGGATGTGTCGAGTGGTATTTGTTATTAATTACATTCATCATGGTTCTAAGTTGGATGAATGGAGGCTATATTTCCACACACGCCAAGGACAGTTTTACTTCACCATAATTTTGTTCCGTATGAGAAGTCTGACTAATCATTATTCGGGGTTTTTATTAAGTTTATGAAGCTCGTTCCAAAGCATGGGTTCTGCATTTTGGTTTTTGTTTTTTGTGTTTTTGATGCAGGGTGCGACTGGCAATTTCCTGCCAATGGAGAGACAGTCGAAATCAAAGTTCACCATTCTCCTTTCGGTGGATGGTATGGAATCCTTCAGGGTTGACACTCCTGTTTCATTAATGGCTACGGAGAGGCAGATTGTCTTTCGTGAGATCACGGACTAGTGCCTAAAACACATTTTGCTTGTGGATGATCCGGTGTCATTGGCTGTTGTGAAGATGGTCCTTGGTAAAGGACACTTAGAAAGAAAAGAATTCGCCCGCGACAATGCTCAAATTTCATCGCGGTTCCTCGCCATGCTCTTGGATCTTGATACACCGAAGATAGTGGCCAGTGAATTGATGTTGCGATTGTTCCAGGATGACTTGCTTGGCGGTCTCGAAATGACTTTGAAGGCGACTTTTATTGGGAAGGGTATTCCGCGTCCTGCAGACCTTGCTTCTCTATGGGAGTTGGATGAAGCGGTCAAGGTTTATCCTTTTCTTCTGGATCTCAAAGGACCCGCATTATCACGGCACCGTAAGCTTGCAGATGTGGCAGTGGAGTTTTTGAAACAAAAATTAAAGATAGTGTTGGTGGATGGAATAGACTGGTTGGAAGGTTTCATTTCGTTTGCAGAGGTAAATGGTTTCTGGTGAATTACTGGGGTATATGTTGTTGCCCGTTTGGTTTATGTTATCGCTTGTCTTGTGACACTCTATATATTCAAACTCGTGCCTTGGTTTTTTGGCTATTGTGGAGGTCATGCCTATGTTTTATCTCCTCTGTTTTGGAACTGTGCGGAGTTCATCTTTGTTAGCTCCATTTTGGCTGTATGTTGGTTATCACTGAAACATCTCTTGCCTAGCAGACGACTGTAATTTCTTTAAATTTCAATAAAATTATCACCTTACGGATCAAAAATAAAATAAAATAATACAACTTGCTGATTACTAAAATTTGACCTCCTAATTACTAAAATTTGACTAAGTCTAAAATTTGTGAGATTTTCCAAAAACTAGAATTTGCATTATGACTCCTAGAGATCCGAAACCACTCTCAAACATCCTGAAACTATATACATGAAATATAACTTAAAGTATAAGAAAGTAAATGTCCATATGTAAATGTCAACTTATACTTTCCCTTAAAGATAACGAGAAGAAAGAAAAAAAAAAGAGAAGCAAAATAAATTCAATGTAGATCAAAATGTGAGCGCATTATAACATGCTCACATTTTGTCAATGCATTCACAAAATGCAAAATCTATGTCAAAACTAAGATATAATGCGAGCGTGTTATAACATGCATGTGTTATAATGCATGTGCGTTATATCTTTCTTTGGGAATCCCCAAGCCTTGGGCTTGGTATTTTCCTTGGAATACCAACCCAAAGGCTTGGAGGGCATTCCCAATGACCAGAGACATGTTTTTGCAAATTCTACAATATTTCGAATAATAGGGTTCGTGCTCACCGTCAGGATTGCACGTGGTTCAATGTTGAACAAATCAAACACCTGGGTAATGTTAGGTTGTCTCTTAGCTATCCAACGATATAATATTTTTCCATTCCTAACAATGTTAAGCCTTTGATCTATAATTTCTTTTGTTTGTGTGTCTCTTTTTTGGAAAAAAGTAGTGTTTGGTGTTTTATTTGTTATAAATTAACCATTCATCAAAATTTAAAATAAATTACATTTTTAGAAACTAGAATCCATTCTATAAATTTTAAAAAATAAAAATAAAAAATTCAATTAGTTTCCAAAATTTGTAGGGGTAGCACAACCAAAATTCTATTTTTCAGGAAGTGTCCACTTAGAAAATTAGTAAAAAATCAAATATTCATTAAAAAATAATCAGAAAAATTGTACATGAACTACATAATGTTAGCTAATTTCTCACTAAGTGATTTTAAAAATACTAAAAAAAGGTTCACCGTGCTAGGGACGTACAAAAGTTGCTATGTTATGTTTTTCTGACAAAAAAAACACCAATTTTGTACGTCCCTATTTTGAACCCCTTATTCTCAACCATTTTCAAAATAAATTAGTAGTTTATAAGGTAGACTTGGAGTATTTCAATCCTTGTTTTGTTCCATCTCAAAATTTTGAGTGTAACTATCCTCAATTTCACATCCAAGGTCAGTATTTCCTGATTTTAGAAAAAAAAGTGACCACTTAAGCCCCCTTTTCGGGACCCATCTTTTTGCACTAACCCATGTGAGGTAGATTGGTAAATTAAGCTTGTGCAACCTCAAGAAGTGAGCTGTGTAGCTCAATCATTGAGTCACTTGAAGAATATGGTACATTGTTATTGAGTCATCATTGTGTGTTTCTGAACTTGTATCTGGATCATTGAGATGACCATACTATTGAATGAGAGAAAGAATGAAATATTCCTTTTGTACTATTTTTTTATAAAGCTTCAACTTATGGCCATTAACCAATAGTAAGAACCTTATTGCATCTGCAGTCTCCAACCTTACTGCCTCATTAGGAAAAAATTGGTTTATCTCATATGGGCCCAACCATCTAGATTAGATTTTTCCCTTAAAATCTTTATATCTTGAATCATACAATAATGCCTAGTCTCCTACATTGAATTCCTTTTTCTTTATATATTTGTCATGCTATTTTGTCCTTTGTTTCTGTACTATCTCTATATGATGCATTGCTTCCATCTTGATTTCATCCAGCCTATTTAAGTTATGCAATCTCTCCTTTTGTGTTGCTGTGAGGTCCATATCCAATTCCACTACTCTTCTAAGTGTTTTATATTCAAATTATATTGGGAGAACTATTGTTTTACCATATACTAGTTTATAGGGGGTGAAACAAGTTGTTATTTTCCATGTAGTTTTGTATGCCCATATTGCCTCTAGTAATCTAGCAGCCCAATCTTTCCTATGTAATTGCATTGTCTTGGTTAGAATGCTCTCAATTTCCCTGTTTGTAACCTCCACCTAGCCATTGACATGTAGGTGATATGGTGTTGAATTTTTGTGCCTTATTTCATATTCTTCAACTAATTTTGTAATGATCTCTGAAGTAAATTATGGACCCTGATCAATGACTATTTCCCTAGGTACTCCATACCTAGTAAAAAAAATTATACAAGAATTTAGCAACATTGCCATCTCTGGAAAATTGTAATACCTTCACTTCCACCCACTTGGTCAGATAATCAGTGCAAACCAAATTGTACTCCTTGCTAATAGGTGTAGGTGAAATTGGACCAATGAAATCTAGACCCCATTTTTCAAAGGGTTCTAATGTTAAATGTGGTTGTAGAGGCATTTCATCAGTTGTGGTTGGCTTACCCATTCTTTAGCATATGTCACAACTTCTTGTGTACTTGATAGAATCCTTGTGTAAAGTTGGCCACTAGTAACCTATTGTGAGGATTCTGAATGTTGTCCTTTCGGCTACAAAATGACCCCCATAGGACTCATCATGGCAAGCCTTTATTATATCAAATATTTCATCTTCTCTTATACACCTTCTCATGATGTTTTTTGGGTCTATATAGAAGAGATAACCAGATACTTAAGAATATGAAAAAAACTTGTGCACTATTTATCTCCTTTCCCTTGGAGAGAAGTGTGTTGGTATCTTCCCTATCACTAAATAATTTTCAATGCTAGCATACTAGGATGTATGTACATTAAGAGAAAACAAATGCTCATTTGGAAATGATTCATCTACTACCCCTTCTACTGATTGTGTTGGCAACCTTGACAAAAAAATGTACTACTACATTAGCCTTCCCAGGATTTTCCACTATTGTGATATCAAGTTATTGTAGAAGGAGAAGTCATATAACTAGCCTACCCCCTACCACAAGTTTTTTCATCAAGTATCTTATAGTTGTATGATCTGTATGGATAAAAATTGGATATCTAGTGATGTAATGCCTGAATTTGTTGATGGCATATACTATTGATATCATTTATTTCTCTATAACAGTGTAATTTAGCTTTGCTCCTTGCAAGTTTTTTCTATTGTAGTAAATAGCATATTATTTAGTACCTTCTTTCTGACCCAAAACTACTCCAATAGAAAAATATGAAGCATCAGTGTGTATATGGAAGGGTAATGTCCAATTTTCTCCCCTTAAAATAGGTGCTCTAATTAAGGCTGCTTTAAGTTCCTCAAAAGAATTTTGGCACTTTGATGTCCAATAAAATTCTATATCTTTAGTCAACATAACAAACAATGGTGTTGCTATCTTATTGAAGTCCTTAATGAATCTCCTATAATATCCGGCATGGCCTAGGAAGTTTCTAACATCTATTTGCCTCTATGGAACATGTAATATAGAAATGATCTCTATCGTATGTGGATCAACTTGAATCCCTTCATTGGAGATGAAATTCCCTAGAAAAATTCCCTGAGTCATCATCAAAAAGCACTTTTCATTACTTAGGGACAAGTTGTGTTCTTTACATCTTTTCAATACCTTTTCCATATTGGTAAGGGCTTCTTCATAAGTTTCCCCATATGTGGGAAAGTCATCCATATATATCTCCATAGAGTCATGAGCATAATCAGAGAAGATCCTAAGCACTACCATCTAAAAAGTAGTTGGAGCATTGCATAACCCAAAGGGTAGGACAAAATAGGCATAAGTACCACAAGGGAATGTGAATGTGGTTTTGTCCTGATTCTATGGAGCAATCTTTATCTGATTGTAGCCACTAAAACCATCTAGGAATGAAAATTACTTCTTCCCTGCTAAAGAGTCAAGTACTTGATCAATGAAGGGTATTGGGAAGTGGTCTTTCCTAGTGGTTGCATTCAACTCCCTATAATCTACACATGCCCTCCATTTTCCACCATTTTTAGGGACAATAACTAAGGGTGATACCCATTCAATGTTAGATATAGATAGATGAAGCCTGCATCAAGTAGTTTTTGGAGTTCAATTTTAACTATTTCTCTCAAAGCAAGGTTCATCCTTCATTGAGGCTTTTTAATGGGTCTAAAACCATCATTTATATAGATCCTATGCAAACACAAGTCAAGATCTATTCCCTTCATGTCATGGTAGTCCCATGCAAAGGCTTTTGCATGTATTTGCAACACTGTATTCAGGGAATTCTACTGCTCATCAGTTAATGCATTGTTTATGTTTAGTGTTTTTCCTGGTAGAATTTCTATTATTTTGGATGAAGCTTGGATATATGATATATAGAGTCTAGGAATATTGGGTATACACTACTGTGGCAGTAAGGAATAGAAAATATGAGATATTTCCTATGAATTAGCAGGTATAATGTTCTACAAAGGATCTTGTAGGCATTAAAGACAATCTTGTTGCTACGGGTACCTACTGCAGTCATTTTGTATTATGTGAGCAATCAAATCATCTTCATCCTGATCATCTAGAAAGGGGCTACGTTCTATTTTCATTAAATTCCATAGATAATAGTGGTCATCCTCATCTAAGGTGGGCCATATGGTTTGCTCAAGATCAACATAAGGTTAGGTTGGAGGATAGAGGACCAATTTATTAGTCACAATCCCATTAGATATTATCATATTTCAAGACCTACAACCTATGAATGCATCAGTTGTAGTTAACCATGGTCTATTTAGAATGAGTGGATATCTTGCAAGGTTTACCTTTGGCTATAAAACTATGAAATCAATAGGATATTCCAAGGAATCTAATGTTATAACTAAATCCTCAATGATTCCCTTAGGCTTTACTGTTGACCTATCTGCCAACTGTAAAATAGTAGGTGTAGGTCTAAGGTTGGCCAACTGAAGGAGTTGCATTGTTTCCTTAGTCATGTCGTTGATTGCTTCCCCTAGGTCAATCAAGTTGTTCTTTATAAGGGCCGCATTAATCTTAACATCCACTACTGGACTACTAGGATTTGTGTATTCAAGGATAGTTATGTTCCTTAGCGTAATATCAACAAGGTTTCCTAGGACATATATTGTCTAAGGATCCTTCCTTTTCCTTCCCAGTTTCTTAAGACATAGCTTCCCTCATAGTCTTGGTATAAATTTGGATATCCTTGATAGCTTGGATGAGAGGAATTTTGATACTTACATCCTTTAGTTGACCCATGTCTCAACTTGAATTTGATGTCTTGGTATGGCTAAGCATTCAAGAAATGGAGGCTCTAGACTTGAGATAGTTTGGTTTACTTGATTTGACTTAGGTGTCAGGGTTGGATTGTCTAGAGCTTAAACTATGGTTCCTCATCTTCCATTTCAGTAATTTGTGGGGATGAAGGACTAAGTAGTGTTTTTCCTGACCTAAGGTGGACATCACTCACCTCTACCCCATAGGTGGGGTATTGAATAGCCTCGTTAGTATAAACCTATTGGACAGGATTATTATTAGAGTTAGGTGTAGGTTAGGTAGGTAACTGTGGTGCTCTTGGTGGATAAGATGTAGGATTGGATGGATTAGGCATAATGGCTTGTTGTTGAGGATGAGGAGGGAGAAAAGGATACTAATAATTCATGTTTTGCTGCTGCCACTACTAGCCTTTTAGCCATTGTGGCTACCACTAGTTTTGTTGTGTTGGCTATTGGGGATTATAACTGAAACCTTAGAAATTTTGTTGTGACCATGCATTTAGTTGCTGTTGGTTCTATTTTTGTTGAGGTTGTTGCCATTTTTGAGGGTTTTTCCATTGATTTTGGTTATTTGGCCAAGGTTGGGAATTCTAAGTAGAAAAAAATGATTTCCAATTGGAAAAGATGAATTGAAATTTAGAGGATCTTGTGGCATAACTTGTCTTTGTTGCCATGACCTTCTTTGAGCTATGTAAAATAGCTATCCATCCTCTCCTTCAAGTGGCTAAAAATCAGGTTTCTCTATTTTGTCTTCTTTAATACTAGCCACCCTCTTGCATTTGTAGTTTGCTTTCCTTTGTCTGTAGGTGGGGTAGTATTTAGTGAGCATTGCCTCAGCCTCCTCTTGCTTCTTCTTTATATGGAGAGTGTCCAACTGAGTTGCTAGGTGTTTGATAATTTCCTCCTTCATGTTGGACAACAAATTACTTAACTCTATCTTTGAAACCCCAATAGATGATTTTCCAATGGTGGATGTCCTCTCTCCTCTTGGCTTCTTAGTGAAGGTCTTGAAGTAATTTCTACATACCCTACAAATTTCTTCAAATGATAGTTGAGAAAGATCCCCTTGCCCAATAAAATTGAGGGCATCCATATAGTCCTCATTGACTCCCCTCAAAAATACCAACTTGAGGGATTCTTCAGATAGATTGTTCTATGGGTTTTTCTTCAAAGAGAATTGGAATCTCTCCACATAGTATTCTAATGGATCATCCTCCTTTTATGAGATTCTAAAAATGTCATCTCTCCTCCTATCAAGTCCTCTACAATAGTCTTGGTATTTTTCCAAGAATAATATTTTCATGGTATCTAAATCTAGAATAACATCCTTTCCTAATCCAATAAAACATCTCAAAGTAGCATCTTTTAGAGTGGTAGGGAAGAGATTGAGCCTATGAGAATCATAGGTATAGTCATAGTTCCTACATAGGACATCAAACTCAAAAAAAAATGTGTTTGGATCTTCAGTCATCAAACCATAAAAGACCAATAATGCTAAAGGAGGGATATTCTTTAGCATAATAGAAATTTCTTGGTTGGTGATTGGGAACTCAAATGTCACATGTTCAAGTGGATCATCCACTGCATCACCCATGGTTCAGTATGTCCCCTCTATGGGTGTAGTATATATTAGTGAAAGGGAAGTTTCTTCTTCAATAATACCCTCGCTCTGAGTACTAGAGTCACCACTATCTTCTCTAGATTGTTTGCTTGTAGAGGGGAGGAACCTTCCCAATGTGTCTCTCTACCTCTACATACAATAGGTAAACTTTGAATAGCAATGAATCCTACACAAGGTTAGTAGAATGTTCTAGTATTTTGATAAGATTAAACCTAACAGTCCTAATGCTGAAAAAAGTGTAAACTATAAAATCCTAGAAAAACAAGTCTATGAAGATAGCACCATCCACGAAAATGATACAAAAAATGTAGAGTCCATTCTAATGCCTAATAAACTTGGTGGAAATCACTCAATTCAGGGTAAAACCTGGCTGAACAGTCCACTTGACATTGAAAATACTTTCATTAGATTATCAACCAAGACTAGAAGGCTTGTGATGGTGTTGGCACTATATGTGCTTTCAAAGACCCAAGGTCACCTAAATCATCCTAGTGAAGGTACTATTCTTGATAGAAAATCATTAAAGCACATAACAATAAAATAAGTGAAGATGGTGCTTTGGCTATAGGTACCTACAACATAGTTTGTGACTAAACTATTGTTCATAGGTAAAATGTTGAAACTAACTAGAAACTAATAACTAAACCTATTCTACACTCTGGAGTACTATAAGTTAGATGAATGCAATTATGAAAATGAACATCAATTATGGATAACATGATATTAGAATCTATCTTAATTTATCATGCAATTATGAAGTAACTACTAACAAAAATAAAACTATAAATGTAGTGAAGGGAAGTACCTAAGTGGCCCTTGCTTAGGTGGTTGTCTCCACTAAAATAAACCAAATATAAATCCTCAGATTCAACTCAACCATATTAACTCAAGTTCATTCATTACATATTCCAAAATATCACATGAAATCTTGCTCAAAGTGTTGGAAAAACAAGGACAGACAATTGAGAGGGGGGGTGAATCAGTTGTCACAGAATATTTAAACTTTTCAAACTTAACTTGATCTTAGATCTGATGAATGAACAAAAAACCACAAACAATTAGCACATTAGAAACATAGAGAACACCGAGATTTTTATGTGGAAACCCTGTTAGAGGGAAAACCACGGTGGATGTTAGTCCACAATATTATACCCTATTAAAAGTATAAAGAAGAATAATGGGAATGCACATGCATTCAGACACATTGCCTAGAGCTCACTACTCAAATACAAGAAGGCTCACTACCAAAAGAAGAAACAATGTCTTACATAAATTTGGATTAGATCTGTAGGGTATGAACTGAGAAAATAGCTGCTACAAAAGCCTGATTATAGCCCTGGTTAAGCATAGAAACACTTCTTCACACTTTGCTCAAACTTCTTCACACTCTGCTCTATAATCAAATGATTAGATCACTATTCGCACACTTGCACTTTCTCATCTCACACTCACACCTTAAATTTGCACAAAGAACTACTCTTATATATCCATAACATGGATTTACATCAACAACTTTGTCGGCTAGAGTAAAATATGAGATATAAAACATATACACAATGTTGGCCCAAATTTACAAGTAGCTTTTCAATGCGAATCAAACACCATCGACCAATATTATATTTTGGCCAAAATAAACATCCTCAAGTGTGCCAAACATTCAAATTTTAATCTCCAAGGATCCACAACACGTTGCAACCACCATGTCGGCCAAGAACATAAAAACCCGGACACATAAGAGAAAAATCACTGACCATGAACACATCGATCAATGCGGACGTGAAACAAACATATAGCATGATCTAGAAAAATCCATAAGCACTAGGAATCAACAAAGAATCATCCACATCAACTAAAATTACTAGAACCACATCAACTTTAATCAGGAACATTGACTAAAACCATAGAAAAACTGTCAGAACACAATTGTTCATAACACGATCAAAACTTCACGTAGACCTTTGAAACTTCCGATGGATAGACTAGATACACTAAAAATAAACCCTTTAATCCACAATGATTGATCATCAACATACTAATCAAGACACCTTCATGAACTTTATTGTTCCATTTTCAACCTACAACTCTTTCTCTTACAATTTAATCAATATCCTCGACATATACAACCTTCAATTCATCAATTCTAATAGTGTTGACATCAATGAAAACCACATATCAACAACACAACCACAACATCCAACAGTCTCCCCCTTTGGAATTGATGGCAACACATGATGTGAAAAACACCATCAACACAACTCTCAATCAGTACTTACTCTTCCTTATATTTTGACTCTTCTCTTCAACTCTTTCTCATGATCTTCTCCTCACAAGGCTCTTTTCCTCAGATAATCACTGGTTTTTCACATTACTCTTCTCCCCCTTTGACATCAATGGAAAAGATAAGCATTATTTTTCCACATACAAGCTTTGAACCACATATCTACACATTTGACTACTCCCCCTAAGTAGCAGCCACAAAAACATCAATCTGGACCAGAATATATCTATGAAGCACAAAGATTGATGAAAGTAAATGATCTCTAGTTCAAATCAAGAGGGGTAATCACCCCTAGCATCCCTCTGAGATACTCAAAAGTATCCTTTGGAAATGAATTGGTGAAAATTTCTATAATCTATTCTTTGGTAGGAACATACTCCTATCTGACTTCTTTCTCACTCACTTTCTCCCTCAGGAAGTGAAACTTAATTGATATATGCTTGGTCTTAGATTGTAGCACTGGATTCTTTGATATGTTTATTACAATAGAGTTGTCACAGTATATGGAAATAAGCTCATCATATACTACTCCAACATCTTTTAGCATTTGTTTCATCCACAACACTTGAGTACAATTATTTGTAGCAACAATATACTCTGCCTCAGCAGTAGATAGGGATATGGAATTATGATTTTTACTCAACCAAGACACTAGCTTCTTCCCTAGGAAGAAGGAACCACCACTTGTGCTTTTCCTATCATCTACATCTCCTTCCCAATCTGCATCAGTATAGGCACTCAAAGTAAGATCATCATTTTTAGGATACCAAAGCCCAAAATAAATTGTTCCTTTCAGATACCTGAAAATTCTCTTTACAATAGTTACATGAGATTCTTTTGGATCAGCTTGATATCTAGCAACCATACACATGACATTAATGATGTCAGGTCTAGTCTAGGTTAAGTAGACCAATCCACAAATCATTGACCTGTATCTTGTTTGATTTTCCTTAGGAGAATCATCATTCTATATTAACTTGCATCCAGTTACCATGGGTGTACCAACAGGCTTTGAGTCATCCATGCTAAACTTCTTCAACAACTCTCTCACTTATTTGGACTAATATATGAAAATCCTATTGTCTAACTGAGTGACTTGCAATCCTAGAAAGAACTTCATCTCTCCAATCATACTCATTTCAAATTCACTTTTCATTTCATCAACAAACTTCATACATAGATCATCATCTCCTCCAAAAATAATGTCATCAACAAAGACTTCAATAATCAACTCTTTATCATGATCCAACTTAAAATACAAGTTGTTGTTAGCAATAACTTTATTGAATCCAAGCTTTAGTAAGTATTTATCCAGTCTAGCATACTAGGCTCTAGGGGGTTGCTTGAGTCCATACAAAGCTTTCTTCAATCGGAAAACCATGTCTTCCTTATCAGTCAATTGAAATCCATCTGGTTGTTCAACATATACCTCTTCTTCTAACTCACCATTTAGAAAGGCTAACTTCACATCCACTTGATAGAATTTATAGTTCTTATATGCAAAATAAGCAAGAAATAATCTTACAGATTCAATTCTAGCATCAGGGGCAAATGTTTCTTCAAAATCAATACCTTCCATTTGTAAATACCCTTTACATACCGGTCTTGCTTTATTTTGGACCACTTCACCTTGTTCATTCAGCTTATTCCGAAAGACCCATTTAGTACCAATCACATTTTTATCTTTAGGTCTGGGAACAAGAATCCATGTATCATTCTTTTCAATTTGCACCAGTTCTTCCTTCATAGCTTCCATCTAGTGTTCATCATTACAAGCTTCATTGGCATTGCTAGGCTCAGTCTTGGAAATCAGACACTATTCTTCTACAATCCTTCTTCTAGTTTGCACACCTTTATTCTTATCTCCTATAATTTAATTTTCAGAATGATTCAGATTTACATACCTCAGAATTTCAGGATTCTCTCGCAGTTTTGATTCTTTTGTTCCTTCTTTTGCACTTCCACTTGTCTCTCCTTCTCGACTTTCTTGATTTATCAGAATAATTTGAACTCAATTCTATGTCTGAGCATTCTTCCCTTTGTATGTACTATCTTGTTGGTCATTTGAATCATATCCACAGTATCTGGATGACCTAGCAGAGTCCTCATAAACTCTAACATTTTTACTTTCAACCATTTTTCTCAATCTTCTATTATAGCACCGGTAAGCTTTCTTTTAGTAGAGTAACCTAGAAATATTCCTTCATTGATCGTTGCATCAAACTTGCCTATGTCCTCATCTCTCTTAATATAACACTTTCTTCCAAAGATCTTGAAATATTTAACAGTAGGATTATAACCAAACCATATCTCAAAAGGAGTCTTACCAGAAATGCCATTGACATTTACCCGGTTCAGAGTATACACAATAGTGTTTACAAATTCTCTCCAATAGATATGAGGCACATTTCCTTTTATCATCATTGTTCTAGTAGCATCCAAAATTGTTTTGTTCTTTCTCTCTACAAATCCATTCTGTTGAGGGGTGCGGGGAGCAGATAACTGTCTTCTGATTCCATGCTCCTCATAGAAAGAATTGAACTCCCGAAAAGTGAACTCACCACCTCTATCTGACCTTAGGCATTTTATCTTCAAACCTGTCTCATTCTCTACCATAGCTTTGAAACTTTTGAACTTATCTAATGCTTCACACTTTTCTCTTAAGAAAGTAGCCCATATCATCCTAGAATAATCATCAATAAGTAGCATAAAGTACCTTTCTCCTTGTAAACTTTTGATTCTAGAGGGACCACATAGATCAATATGCACCAACTCCAGTACTCCATTAGAATGATGTTGTTTTCTCTGAAAAGAAACTCTAGTCTATTTTCCCATATGAGATTCCTTGCATATTGTTTTAGTAGGATTCACTAGCTTAGGTAGATCTCTTACTGCTTGAGTGGAGCTTACCTTGACAATTTTATCAAAATTTACATGACACAACCTTCTATGCCATAACCAAATTTCATCGACTTGAGCAATTAGACAACTTACATTAGCAACACTAAGGTGAAAAATATTACCTCTTGTCTTTGTACCTAAAGCAATCATATTTCCAGAGCTTCCAAGTATCTTGCATCTTCCATCTTTGAACTGAAGATCATAACCCTTGTCCACCATCTGTCCAACACTCAACAGATTATGCTTCAAGCCTTCAACATAAAGGATATCATCAGTGTTATGTTTACCACTAAGACAAATAGATCCTTTGCCACAAATTACACCAACATTGTTATCTCTGAATCTTACAACCCCACTGTCATATTTCTCTAGACTTACAAGTTTTCTTTTGTCACCAGTCATATGATGTGAGCATCCGCTATCAATAACCCACTCATCCTTTTCTTCAATTTGGGCTACAAGAGCTTTCTCAACTTTAGCAGATTCAGTAGCCACTAGACCAATTTCCTTGATAGCAATGAAAACCCATTCATCTTCATTTCCATTTTCTTTATCAGACTCTTCATCAGTCACACCTTCTTCAACAAAATAACATTTCTTTTGAAATCTAGGTTTGTTAGGCTTAGACCTAGGAACTCTTTCAGGACACCTTGAAGAAAAATGACCTATTTTACTGCAAGAGAAACATTTAATAGGAAACTTTCCTTTATACTTACCTTGTCCTCTACCTTCTTTCTTTACAATCAATGCTTCCAGCTCTTCTACCTCTCTTTCTTCATCTTCAAGTTGTTTCATCTCTTCCTCATACTTGAATGTCTTTCTAGAACTTTCTCCAAATCATATCTTTCTTGTTTCTTCTGGATACAAAATCCTTAAATGCAGATTCAGTCTTGGGGGTAGAATCACCAAATTCACTTAACTCAAAGGCAACAAGTTTACCAATCAACATATCTCTTGTCACATTTGTTACTATTCTGAGCTCTTCAATAGCATGAGCCTTTGATTTGTAAGAGGGAGGCAATGATCTAAGCACTTTAGCCACAATTTCTTGTTCATCCAAGGTACCACTAGCACATCTAATACCCATCACAAGTTCATTTACTCTTTGCATAGAAGAAGAAATATTTACATCTTCACCCATCTTCAAATTTTCATACTTTCCTTTCAAACTCTGTAGCTTAGTGACCTTCACAGGTGCATCTTCTTCATGCAAGGTCTCTAGCTTCTTCTAGATATCATGAGCTATCTTTAGATCCATCACATTTATCATTTCTGAATCCATCAGAGCACTCAACAAAGCTTCAATAGCCCCGATGTTAATCTCAACCTCTTTAATCTTATCAGGAGTGGAAGGAAAATTATGAGGAATATTATATTTGTTCTTTGTAATCTTCCAAAAGGGTTCACCAATACACCTCAAATGACACTCCATTCTAGATTTCCACAAAGAGAAGTTTGTTCCATTGAATCTAGGACTGTCCTTGTATGATGCCATCTTGAATCACCTCAAGCTTTTAAACTTCTTCAAAGGAACCTGCTCTAATACTAATTGTTGGAAAAACAAGGACAAACAACGAAGAGGGGGTGTCAATCAGTTATCACAGAATATTTAAACTTTTAAAACTTAACTTGACTTGATCTCAGATCTGATGAATGAACAATAAACCACAAAAAATTAGCACATCAGAAACACAAAGAACACCAAGATTTTTATGTGGAAACCTTGTTAGGGGAAAAACCACGGTGGATGTTAGTCCACAATATTATACCCTGTTAAAAGTATAAAGAAGAATAATGGGAATGCACATGCATTTAGGCACACTGCCTAGAGCTCACTACTCAAATACAAGAGGGCTCACTACCAAAAGAAGACACGCTGTCTTACAAAAATTCGGATTAGATCCACAGGGTATGAACTAAGAAAATAGCTTCTACAAAAGCTTGATTACAGTTCCAGTAAGCATAGAAACACTTCTTCACACTTCGCTCAAACTTCTTCAAACTCTTCTCTACAATCAAATTATTAGATCACTATTCACACACTTGCACTTTCTCAACTCACACTCACACCTTAACAACCAAAATCAACCACCATACAAAGTTTTCAATATGAGAAATACAGAGTTTTCAATTGATTTTTCTTATTCAAATATTCAAGAGAGCATGTAAATTGATGTTTCCCATATTTGAAGGCCCTTTACAACCAAAATCAACCACCATACCCACCACAAACTGATTTTTAGGCTTCTTGACTGTTGGCATTCCTTACACAGTGCAATTTTTCAATTTTTACTAACTTTACAACTTTTCAATATTTTTGCATATTTTGAAGACTTGACCTTCTAAACACCTAATATTCATCTAAAATGACTCAATAAAATAGAAAATGTTCTTCAAGACCTTATTTAATACCTATTACCCCAAAACCCTAGAGCCTACACATTAATTTCTCAAATTGACAAAAATACTTAAATGATGTCCCTGCACCAAAATCATTCCCAAATCGTCTTATATATATTCCAATCTTATATCTTCTTAGATATTCTAGTTTCTTACATTATATTCCTTATCTCTTTCTTACATCATACTTCCCCTTTACAATATATTTCCATCTATACATATGCATAAGTTTGGGGATGTGTACCTTATAAAATACCTCTATTTCTATGAGGCCTGGTTGGCCCTATGTTTCACATGCTCTTTGTGGTGGTTTGTGGTAGGTTCTACTATTGATCTATAATTTTTTTTTGTCATTTTTTGCTTACCTTTCCAACATCAACCCCCCTTTCAAAACTGTATCTTGTCCTCAAGAAATGCAAATTGAATTAATTATCTAGTAAAATACTTTTATATATCTCCTTTAGTTCTAAGAATGTGTCGTCCCACTAAATTTTGGCTTGTTGCAAAAGATGAATTTGTGAGTTTATCAAAACCAAAATATTATTTTCTTTTGGTATGGTAGTGGGGATTTGAATCTGTTGTGCCACATTTTTTGCATCATGAATGAGACTAGTTATATGAACTAACTGTAGATTCACCACTTCCTCCAATTGTTTGAAATGGCTCTAAATTTGACCTCGTTGATATTGGGTTTGTTGCATTTGAGCATGTAAGGTTTCTAGTTGTGCCATTAATTTTCCATCCATGTCTTGTAAAGCATCATAAGTGGTAGACACCTAGAGAATTTATTGTTCAATCTACTCCATTTAGCATCTAATATTTTTAGTTAAACTTGGTCATTGCAGGTAGAATTGATATAGAGAATTATCATCACTCCTAGTATTCTTAAATATGCTAATATTTAATTCCAACAAAGTGTGAGTTGTCAAACACTTCTTTCTTTCTTCATCTATTCTAGTCATTGTAAGATTTGTGGTGATGCTTTTTCAGAGTGTGGTTGCTTGCTTATCCATGTATGTAATAAGGCCATCCACTAGTAACTTGGTATGTTGACCCAAAGTTGTGATTTATCCCCTTGCAAATGTGGAAACATATTTTTAAGGTCACTTATGATGCCTTATAGTTGTTTTTTATTCTCCATAAGTTGTTTAAGGATGCCCTCACAATTTGTTTGATGAAATATATTCCCAAGTTGAAATTTTTGTAGTGGAGATATGTTGGAGATATCTACCTAAGATCCAACCTGTGGTATGTTAGGTCTCAAAAAAATTTCTCCACTTCCTAGAGCGAAATCTCACTCACAAGGCCAAGGTTATCATCATGTGAGTGAAATTCGCTCATCAATAAAACAATGGAGGACTCTGAGCTAACTCTATGAGAGTGGGTTATCTATCCTACACTTTAAGCTCAACTTAGACTCAAGAGGGTGTTCCTAGGGGTATACCTCAATAGGTACTAAACTCACACAAAATATAATAAATAAACAACTACAACCAAACCCAACTACATTCTTAAACCTAAATATTGTCACTGAGTTAAGAAAAGTTGGTTGCATGTAACCCTTATATAGTAAATAATGTTGTGCAGTCATAACCTATATGAAATGAATTTGTTTCAAGCTCACTAAATATGGATCCTTGGTTACATTACAATGTTATGGATGCATAGAAGAACTAACTAATCCTATATTACTAATTTAATGATTTTATCTTAAATTATTTGAGATTGGTGAGGAGACCATAGACTAGTGCCTTATTCATTGGGATACAGAGTCATAAATAGTAGAAAAGAAATCAAGAAAACATAGAAGATTCAATTTGGGCACATATGCCATCAAAACTACATGAATTACATAGTGAGGATACTTATAGTAATCCAAAATGAACTATATAAATCTATATGTAATACATATGACTATTACAAATCTTGTAATACACTAGAATGATGTCACATTATCAAATTTTCATTACATTCATTTCAGCAAGTGTGACAAGGGGAAGTCTTGCATAGTAGCAAATATTTTCCTAGAGAAATGCAAATATCTTAGAGACATTCACTACATAATATAAATACATACACTTTACCATTCATATGCCTCACTAATTCACTACCTTTTCTACAATTGGACATGGCATGGTTGAAACCCTAGACAAATTCTTGCACTTGCATAGCCTCTAGTCACCACCAATAGAACCAATCTATTTTTAAAAATGGTTCCAAAATTATCTTTAATAGCAATAGGGTGTTAAATCTAATTATTTTTCACTATTCACATTCAAAATCTATGACCCAAGTTCAATCCCACCCAAAATAAATGCTCCAAATGGAAGAAGGATGATCTACAATTAGTTCAGGTGGTTGTGTGAAGCAATGCCATCACTATTGGTAGGTGGGGTGAATGAAAGTGACATGAGCAACATAAGTCCACTGTCAAAAATTTCACATGCCACAAATAAAGCATCACGAGATTTATTCTTTTCCTTTGTTGATGATTTGGTACCCATTAGGAACCTCCACCACTTGACACCTCATTCCCTTGCTAGTACAATCTCCTTCGCACTTTCCCTTTTCCTTCGCATCACTTCCATATTCCTCTATCAGGGGTTGTATAGGAACCAATAATTGATGTTTCATGGTTCCTATGGAACCTTTGATTACTTAGCCAACTAAAAGCTCAACTCACTTCCCTGACGTAAAAAAATCTTGAATTTTTTTATTTTGGTTAATTGATTGAAGCACGTGGAAGGGAGAACATACAGCCAAGAAACACATTTATGACATGATGACCCTTATAAAATTCTCATATTAGACATCAAAAAATGGATCATGCCACATACAAACAAAAATGGAAGGAACTCAAGTAAAAAAAGACAATGGAAAAATGAGTCCCAACATAGTAGTTGTGGTGATGCCATTGGTTTAATTTGATTTTTTCTTTGTAGGAAGTCCTTAATGGATTGCATTGGTGATGTTGTAGTAGATGAAGAGGGCATCTCCAATGATTGAGGAGATATGTAAGGTAGGTCTTGAACTACTGATTGACTAGTCTCTTGTTGGGCTCTCTCTTATGGAGTGTGTTGAGTTTGTTGGGCCTTTGTTTGTTGTTTCTTGTATAAGCATATATGCCTTTTTAGTTACTTTCAATATTTAATCTTTGATTCATTGTAGGGTTTGTGGATTTTACAACATCAAATTGTATACACTCTATTTTGATTGGATCTCCTTGGCTTGTGATTATGCTACCTTATTTTTCTATTCAGGAGTAGTTAAGGTAGTGATCTCTGCTAGATCTTGTTGTCTTAGCCATTCATATTCTTGTATTAATTTTTCCCTCCTTTTCTTAATGGGTGATTCCAACTCTTGTGGGAATCATTCCACTATTTCATCTAGTGTTTTTGCAAAGAAACCATGTATATGATGATTTTTTATTCTATAATGGATTTATTTGTAGCAACCATTTATCCATATAGTTTTGTAGTATTTTGCAAGACCCCTTCTCAAAATAGGCCACTAAATAGGATGTTTACATTGAGTAACTTCCACTTTTGTTTTCTCTTTTCTTTGTTCTCCTTTCTTTTCTTCTACAGATTACTATGTTTCCTTTCTGCTGATTTGTTATCTTTTCTTTTTGATCTCCTTTCCACACTCATTTTTAGGAGTGCTTCATTGGCTTGTTCCATTGATGCTTCACTTTGTGTTGGTGTTGCACGGGCAATTTAATTTTCACTTTTTCCTTTTTCTCTTCTTTTCCCCTTAATTGTGTTGATGCAACAAGAGATGACCTTGATTATAGCCTCCCAAAACTACATGAAGTTGAGGTGATTTATTCCTCTGGTTTTGGTTTTGGGATTCTCCATTTCTCTTTTAGTTTCTCTTTGTTTTTTCCTATAAGATCCTTTTATAGTTTTTTTCCATGTTTTCCATGAACTCAAGGTATGTGGTAAATTTATTTGTATTAGGGTTCTTTGACAATTTTAATAATGTGTCTGCATAAGAGTCAATTTCTATATTGTTGATTTCATATGAAATTTGTGAAATCCAAGATGTCCAAGGTTCTATGACCTCCATTAGGGTGTAGTCCTTATTGTTGATCGTGTTTTCTGCACAATAACAGCCAGACAAAATATGATATCCTATCTCTCTTGAAAGGTAAATCTCTATCGGCAAGCCTCAAGAGATAACCCCAAGGTCTCTAATGTCAGGTCTTGACAGTGCATAAACAACTCAGTAATGAAATGTGAAAATGCTGGTAATCACAATGGGACCTTACTATGAGAAAAATGTTGAATCAATTTTATCAGATCTAACAATCTGATGATGCTTCAATCCTAGATTTAACCCAATAATAAAAAAATAGAAAAAGAGAAAGGTTTCAAAGAGATTTCTAAGTCTAATACTACTCCTAGGATTAACAATGAAAGTAACCAATACTAAAATGGACCAATCCTTCTAAACTAATTTCTACTTGACCAAGATAAATCTACAATCTCACAGAAAACAGTGCAATCTTCTGAGGTGTTAAGGTTTTCAAATTGTAAATATTCATTCAAACAACCCTATCGCAGTTAAAATAAACAAATCCTCATATTGAACTTAAGCATACAGAATATAAAGTCCAAGCTAACTTTGCAAAGCAACTAACAATCAGTTGGTTGCGAAAAGTATGGACTGAAGGATTGCTACAACATTCAAGTATTAAATCACAAACAGTATTGAACCCAAATCTAACCTAAACATTAACCCTCTCAAAGTGATTTTAAAGATGGAATAATAGGAACCATGCAAAACAAAAGAAACAAGTATGGCACCAAATCACAATGTCATTTCTTGTATTCAAATTGTTCACTGTAGCAACAATTCTAGATTTTCTATTACAATATTTGCTTGAGGGAAACTACCTGCTAACTTACTCTACTTCTAACTTTTAATTACAAATTCTTAACTATCTAGCTATCCAACTGTTCTAACCCTTTACAAATGAGGCGACATGCCCAATATATAGAAATCCTAGGAATCTGTCAGCCAGGCAAGGGTTTCGTAGCAATAACTCAGCACAACAACCCAGCCAAGAGAGTCCTCAAAATGGGTCAAATAAGCAATAAATGCATGTTCCATCGAAGTCAGCCCAGGATCCACAATGCAACTTAGACGACACACGGGAAGATAATAGGAAGGCAAAAATCGCCCCGCAGCCCATCATTAGCTCTCTTCCCTATTATCCCCACGTCGATCTGACTCTTCATGTAGCTTCAAGAACGCTGCATCCAAGTCGGCTACAGGTGGTACTGGTAGAACCCTAAGTCGTCTCTCAATGGACACAATCTTGTCCCTTGAGTGTTTGACCGACCTATCCCAATCCACCTTATATGTCACATGCTTATCAATAACTGTGAGGTAGGTGGCCGCATCATCCAGTTGGTGCTCGAAAATAGAACCATCTTCAAGTGGTGCATACACATCATGCCACCATTCTCTCAATTGTTCCAGGCTCAAGTACTTGGGCGCGATCTTCCTTCTTCCTGTCATAATTTCAAAGAAGGCAATGGAACCATTGTAAACCCCAGTTAGGGTGTCATCAATCTGCTTCCTTCATTTGTAAATCTTTTTCAACACCTTCTGCCTAATTTGCAATGCTTCAAACCACTCCCATGGTTCGCCAGCTCTAGAAGAAGGAAGAATCCCGTCACTCACCAATCTGTCCCGGGTGTATTCCATTAGAGGTTTGGTTTTCCGCAGAAGGAGGTCCGTATCCTCCTTATCTTGTGCCAACACCTATTTTAACCATTCAGTCGCCATGACAACATCCTTTCCAATTGATAGGATCTCCCTGATAGCTTCATCACCTTTTTCTTGCACCCCTTTCAACCAATTCGTAGTGGCAAGGGTGGAAGTTCTCATCTTTTCTAGCTCAGTTATGGTCTCCTGAGGCAGAGGATTGGTAGTAGAGGAAGAAGGATTAATGGCCTGCAGTGGTTTCATCAATTCCTCTAAGCACTTCCTGAGATTCTCATTTTCTCTCTTCAGCTCCTACTTGGTCTTCATTTCCTTTCTCAATCTATCCACAATAACTGCACTGGAGCCCTCATAGTCCTCAATATCCTGCTCAACTGATGTAGGCCCAAGATTAAAAGTCTGAACGTGGTAATCCTTTCCAACCACATCATCTCTATTTTTGTCTAAAACAAGGGTAGCAATATGAATAACCCGATCATGAGTTTCATCTCTTTCAATTCTCGAGATCACCCTAGCCTTCTTCTTACCTTTATCTTTCCCAATTTTGGCTAGAAGTGCATCCCAATTTAGTGGACTATCCTCCACTACTCCCTGTTTTCTCTTTATTTCTTTCTCTAGCCAACTAGGGACAGTGGACTCCAATTGCACTTGGATCTGCCCCATTTCCTCTTCCTGTCAATCTCCTTCTATTTCCTTGTTCAAATTCTATTCATCAGGGGTCTCATCTTTCTTACTTTCTTCCTCTTCAACATGTTCCTCCTCCTGTTCAAGTGATGGATCCTTTTTTACCTCTTCTTCCCTTGGAGGAGGTTCAACTGCTTCAGTTCTAATAGGAGAGTCTGCATGTGCAACCATAGGGGACTGCATTATCTTTTCAATTTATGCCTATGCACTATGGAGTTCCCCTTCATGGAATTCCTCACCTTCAGTATCTGGATCTTCATCAACCTCTTTTGTCTCACCTGGTTCACTTTGGGTTTCATGAGCAAGGGGGATGTCATCCTGCTGCTCCTCATGAGAAGCCACCAGAGGTAGGTTAGCCTTAGGCACACTATCCCTGGGAGGATTCCTAGACCTCCTTATATATACTTTGGCCTTTTCCTCTGAGCTTTCAACATTTATCACTGGTGGGGAAACTTCTTCCTCCCCAATCTTGGAGCTAGCCTTCTCTGATAATTTGACAATTCTTTTCCTCTTAGGCACAAGAGCATCAACCTCAGGACTCTGCTCAGACCTCTTAGTCCTTGTCCTCTTCTTGGCCTTTGGCCTCCTTTATTTTTCTATTTCCTGGACCTCTATTTCTTGTACACCTTTAGATTTACTTTTGACAGGAGAGTCCAGTTTGCCCTTGCCTTTGGGATCCTACTCGGTGGATTCTTTAGAAGTAGAATGGGAATCTAAGTCCCCCATCAGGGCATATGTGCATTTTACTCCTTTATTTTCCAACTCCCACATAGTGTGCTTGAGCCACATCTTGGTAACCTTGAGAACTAGATCCATCAGTTGCTTCAGTTCTGCTTGCTCCTCCTCTAACCAGTCTATATCACCAATTGGTCTATCTTTTACTGCCTCATAGGCATGATCCTGAATTAAGTTCCCATCATCCTCCAATTGATCAGGCACTACCCTTACATTGTGAAATCAGACTACATCAACTAGAAGCTGGGAGAATTTCTTCTTTCTGACCTCATATTCATCACCACAATTGGCCTAGTAGTCCTCTAAATTAACCTTATGGCTATAGTCTCTACTGGCCTTCTTTTGAGCTTCCCCTGTGATGTCAAATCTGGATCTCTTGGAGTGGAAAGACAAGCCAAGAGCACTCAATTCTTCTTCTAAAGCTTGGGTAGAACCAATGGAAGGACATACCTCTCCAGTGCCAATCCTTAGGGGAAAATCCCCACCAAATCCTGTCTTGTGTTTGTCCTTGAAAATGGCATCGAAGTCACAAATCTGCCTGGTGACTTCCAACAATATGATGTGATCAGTGGGATACCTTGGAAGCCTGTATGGGGCCCTTTGATAGCCGTCAATCTGAATGTAGGAGAAGGTTGGGAATTGGATGAACCATGCTCCGTACTTCTTGATGAGCTCCTTGGCTTGATCTGAAATTCTGACATGCTCTGCTTCTTGAAGCATTCTGGTAATATGTATGGTAAATGCATCATTTTCCCTTCTATAGTATGAGCTTCCCAGATACAACTGAGGGTAAACTTCATAGATGATATCTTGTCTGAAAATTCCTTTTGTATCTAATCCTCTGTAGGGATGGAATCTAGCCAGTGCATAGACCAGATAGGAGGTCATTATGAAGGTCTTTATCTGCAACACATTAGACAATTGTTTGTGAATTACTTGGCTAATGACCCCTGCCCAATGTTAGTCAATTTTCTTTTGTTCCATCCTTACGATCGCATGGCACATCCAATTTTCAAATGTACCAGCAGTCTTCAAACCAACCACCCTGCTAAGAAAGGTGATGGCATCATAGTATTCCTTCTTGAACTTTTCTCTGAACAACTGCTTAGGAAACTTGGAATAGTGGGACTTGGGCTTCTCTAGCCAGGAGTTGATTAGCTACTGTGACTTCACAGTCTAGTCATCATAGAACTCCTGAGCTGCCTCAATGGTGAATCCAACCACATGAGACCGGTCTAGCATGTCAAATGATTGGGCAATGGAGACCGGGTTGAGATTTGCAACAACTCTCCCTTGAGGAACAATAATCCTCTGTGTGTTCTGATCATAGTGCCTAGTGCACTCAAGGACCAACTCATAGCATTGCATTGTAGAAGGGAAACCAGCAACATGTGACTATCCTGACTCCATCATCCTCCTAGCCACTAAAGGAAGATCTTCAGCCACCATTCTTTCTTTAAATTCTTCATAGTCCCAAAGGCCAACATTCATATCAGTGACTTCTGACCAGACATAAGTGATCTTACTCTTAGGGACCTTGCTTTTGATGTCCAACTTAACCCTCTCTGCATTAGACAATGAGGAACCAACTGCTACTTTGCTTGATTCAGCCTACACTCAACATGAAAATCATAATAAAAACCACAGGAAAGCAAGGTTAATCCATTAAAATACCAGTAGAATGCATCTCATAGAGTCAAGGTGTTATTAAAATTCATATAAAATGACCACAACAAATTTTGGGTTTCAAGACCATCTGTAGAATCTGAGCCAAAGAGGAATTTTGGGAAATTCCAAACCGATCGGATTCCAACGAAAAAACCAAGAAACACCTACTTAACCATCAAACCTGATCATTTTTAATCAATAAATCACATGGGAGATCCAAATATGGCATGAAATAATCATCAAATGCATCGCAAATTATAAACGAATCCAATTATTTCATGTTCCTTTACGTTTCATCAACTTTCGGGAAAATCCGCAAGGGACGGATTTCCGTGAAGAATGGGCCAAAGAGGATTTTTGGGAAATTTGGGAGACAGCGGATTTCAGAGAAATCTGAACTCAACGGGAATCCATGGTTTAGGCACAATTCTAGACCAATGGAGACTCTCAGAACGAAGGTTTCGGCAAGAGTTATGAGCTCGCCGAGAAGTCTCGGCAACTTCCAGGAGTCACACTGAAAGCGAAGATTTCGGCAAGAGGAGGGAGCTCGCAGTAAGGTCTTAGCGAAGCATGAATGTTTCCCTGAATTTGAAGAGCACTCGACAAGAGCAAGATATGTTCGGCGAAAGGTCTCGCCGAAAGCGAAAGCCCCAGTGACAGAACGGAAGATCGGAAAGACGAAAGGAACCCGCTATGAGCCCTTGGCGATGAGGTTTGTCTTGCCAACAGAAAGATTTTCGGCATGAGAATTATAGTGTCCTGGAGACTAAATAAAAAATCACAAAGGGCTTTGGTGAAAGCAAAAAGTGCTCGGTGGGAGGTCTCACCAAAGGATGGATGTCTTGGCGAAGCAAACGAATATCGGTAAAGCTACTGGATCCCGCTATGACCTCTTGGCGACTAGCTCTTGTCTTGCTGAAAGCGAGTATGAGCAAGCATGTCGATGAGACATCTCCTCGTGGGGTGAGGTCTTGGTGAAAGTAAAGGTCTCGCCGACTAATATGCATGAAGGATTTCATTGGTGTAAAAATGATAGTGTCACAATGATCCAACATGAACCTAGGAAGACCACTTCGGTGAACCTCAAGGTGGTCGATATGATATCTCAGCGATCTCGAACGGTCACAGTGAAGGGAATCCAGAAGGGACGGAGAGTCTCGATTTCATCCAGACACTGAACCAACTAAGGATTTCAAAAATTTTAACTTAGGGCAAGTCAGGGATAGACCTCTCATGAATTTTCTTTGCATTCTAGGTCAATCCCAAGATGAAATCACCTGATATGGCACCACCCTAGGTCCAAAAACCCTACTCATCCACCATTAGCACACAGGCACGTTCAAAATTTAGTTGTTTCACTGTTGAGTCATCACTAGGGTTTACTAATTACTCTCAGGCCGAAGTCATTAAAATGCAGATGGACACATGAACTCAAAACTCACCTGGGAGATGATAGGATGCAATACTAAACAACCCCTAACACAGAATAAACAAATACACTAGAATTCAAATCCCACAAGCCCATTCATAATTCAATTCAAAGCAGAGCAATCAGACACATACCATTATAAAGCAGGAATTGGTCTCAAAAGCAGCAAACACGAAGCTCAAGGGTGTCCACAACGAACACAGGCGATAACACATAAGAAATCACCACCAAATCAATCAAGTCAAAGCCAAATGTCCCCAAAATCCCAACCAAATACTCGCAAGAAAGCACTTCTCAGCTCAAATGATGGCAAATAGTGAACATAATGGCGCAAAAGATCTCAGAATCAAGTTAAATACATTTCTCTGAGCACGTATGAAGCCATTAATGCAGTAGATAAGACAATCAGAAAACCTGGGAAGCCGACGACAGGGCGGAATCCTGGAAAATCCAGCCCACACGGAAATCCATGAGGATTGAAAATCCCCGAATGACAAGGGTCCAACCAGAATCCAAGTAGGATCCGGAAAAATCTGACCAGGGTGGAAAATCCCAAATCTGAGCAAAAGCCCGAAATGCATCCAGAACTCAAGATTTTCAATGAATAACCTGGAAACACTTAGGAAATCAAAATAAAAAAATAAGCATATGCCCAAGTAAGACAAAAACCTCAAAAGAAAGGGCCAAAACACCAAAACTGAAGCGAAAGAGGGTCCCTACTTACAGCAGGGCGTGTGTGCGGAAAATTGCACAATACTTATCCAATAAGAAGACAATATCCTTCATATATAGATGCACCATATCATAAGATAGTAATTCTCTATCTTTCTTTTTCTATGTAGGGTTTTGAAGAAAGCCCAGTATATTGCAATGAATGAAGTTGCATCCTTGAAGTGTTTGACATGGTCATTGATTTGTGTCACTATTAGCCTCATGGTTTCCTAGAATTTCCACACAAATTTTAGTAATGTGTTCAATAAAAAAAGTGGTGGGAAATTGAAAAGTGTCCCATACATGAAATGATAATGATAATTCTTTGTTCATTGAATATTTTTTAAGAGTTGTTCCTCAAAGACTTTGTAGAGGTTATATCCTTCCCATCGACTATCATCAAACATGGTACATGCATTAAAGTTTTTGTGGTAGAGTTTGTTGATAAAATGTGTCTCAACCTTGCAATTACATAAGGTATTGTTCATTCGATGATGACTAGGGGGGGTGTGGGGGGATCCCTCCATGAGGGGTCCAAGGGGATCATCCCCTCAACTAGGGTCTAGGGGCAACACACCCTAGTAGGGACAACGCCCTCAAATGAATTTTTTTATTTATGTTTTATTATTGTAAATCTAGATCATTCATCATTATGTCTCATATCCGATAGTGGATATTTTATTAGCTTGACTTTCCCTAGAAGGAAACCCTATTTTATGAGGGCATTTCATTACGACTGTGTATTGCTATGTATTTTGAAAGTCTAATAGTGACTATGTTGCCTCTGGATCTTTGAGTGATGATACTCATGTGAGATTCTTGCTTTGCAAGTCTATTGTAATCTTTTTTATTTCTAAATAATATATTGGGTGGATTTTGGAGAGGGGTTTTTCTCCCAAAAGGGTTTTCCCCATGTAAATCATTGTGTTGTCGTATGCATGATATTTGTGTTTATTTCTGTTAAAGTTTCTATAACTGTTAAAGATTTGTAAAATTTTACATCATTCTCCTCTCAAGATTATTGTAGGAAGTTGTTACACTACCTTAGCTTCCTTAAAAAGTCTTCTTGATTTGTGTAATAGAACTTATATGCAATACCCATTGTTGCATCTCTCATAACAATACTAGTATACAATTTTTGGCCAAACTAGACACTGAACTGATTTTTTCTATCTAAATCTTCACTTTCGGGCACCTACAACAGCTAAACCATGAGGAATTTGAAGATGATACAAACTAGTGATTTGTGAAATTTTATCTATAGATTCTAAATATATTTTTTTCAAAATTTTTGGAATCAGATTGCACTTCTTTTTCCATCTCCTTTGAAAACTAGTTTTTTTTCAGTAAACACCAATTTTAAGGAGTGATGCTCACCGTATACAAAATAATTTTTTTTCCATGAAGGATAAAATTATATTTTTTCAAATTTTGATTTGTGACTATGATATCTAGCGCTTTGATTTGGTTTCATAGTGTTTTATTGAATACTTTTTCCTTAATCAAGTTTTGAAGTCAAACCAATTACAATTCAAAGATAGGTGGACTGTATACGACATAACATTTTTTTGTATGTGTCAAAATTCAAAAAAAAAAAATTCATGGATCAAGGACTTCAATATCTAGTGCACTGATATTTTTCAATTTTTTTTATAATCTACTATTTTTCCACATGTGTAGAAAAAGAGCTTGATTTTCGGTGAAAAACCTACATTCACAAGAAATAAAAAATAAATATAATAATTAAATTAAATTTATTTAAAATTATACTTTTTGGGAAGCTTATAATAAGGAATACATACAAAAAATAAATTTTAAATGAATTCATTTGATCCCTCAAAAGGTAAATCATAAGTGGTTTTTTATCAACATTTTGATAGGTGTAAAGGAGACTCCGTTATAGGTATGGTTTAAAAATAGTGCGGTTCTATCCAAGGGGGTTTGATCTAAGGTGGTTTGATCAAACCCTCTTCAATTGGAATCCTTTAAGTGGAACTTTTCAAAGCTTAAATCATTATATTTTCTAAAAATATGTGATTTTAGCAAAAATCAGGATCTCCTAGAAATTGTAAACCAATATTGTGGGATCACCGTACTAGTACCTTAGCTTCCTTACAGAGTCTTCTTGATTTATGTAATATAACTTATATGAAATCACCATGGTTACATCTCTCATAACCAAGTAGGTTATTTTTTCACATCTAAGCTCGTACCATCATATGTTTCCTCAATAAGCTTTGTGACCTCACTATTTTTAATGGCCTTCTTTGGTGGAATCAATTTGTGTGCACTAAGCCTAGTTACCACTTAGATTGATTGATTTATGATGTAATAGCATTTGTACAAGCATAAGTATTCATCATGGATTTTACTTGAGATTATCCTTATCTATCCTTCCTCCTTTGCGAAGTATATAATTTTTTTATTTTGCACTCAACTATGCTATGGTAAATAATCTTCTTCTCCTAGCTAAAGTAATGTCATACAAAGCTCCTCAAACTTTGTGTTATCAATTTTTGTCTAAGGTGCATGAATATATTCATGTATGTCTTCAGTGTAAATTAAATTTGCGAGAACTTTTGAAAATACCCATTTGGGTCCACCTCCATTTCCTTATATGGAAATTTTCTATATTTTAGTTTGGGCTTTTGGGAGATATCAACTATCATTGGTGTAACCATTTTTGAAATTATGTGGTGATTGCTCATAGTGCAATGATATCTAAGGTTTTGCAAAATAAAATTTGAGCTACACAAGAGGAAGGCGTGTAAGCAAGATTGGAAGCATAGTGATGAATAGTGTGTGGTTATGTTGATGTATAGGCACCCAATGGTGGGAAGTGCATTTAAGGATTTAGCCATTTTTCACCTTCACACTTTTCTATTCGCTATCTTTTCTATGACTTCTTTTTGGTAGTTAAGTTATGTCTACCTATGTTACATGTATGATACATATATATATACACACAGATAAAATATTTAGGAATTCCTTTTAATTCATTAGATTGACAAGTGGTATTGATTTAATTGTGCACCGTAAATATAACATTGTGACAATTTACCGTCAAGTGTTCTTAGTCTAATTGCTCTGGATTCTAGGATTACATTGATATAATAGGTGCCTAACCATTTAACTTTCAATTTTCCTTATTTTTTGAATTTACTATCATACAAAATACCATATCATTTTTGTGAAATGTTTTGTGTTTCATATTTCTATCATTCCATATTTTTTGTCTATTTTTCTTTTTTGTGCCTAACCATTTAACTTTCAATTTTCCTTATTTTTTGAATTTACTATCATACAAAATACCATATCATTTTTGTGAAATGTTTTGTGTTTCATATTTCTATCATTCCATATTTTTTGTCTATTTTTCTTTGCATGCTAATGGTATGCTTCCAATAATTTTTTTCATCTAGTTTCTTTAATTATTCAATCCTATTCATTATAGATTCTTCTTTTGTGATCCAAAAATTGAGTGGTAGGACTACATCTAATCCATATACTAGCTAGAATGGAGTAAAATTTGTAGATATTTTATAGGAAGTTCTATATTCCCATAATACTAATAGTATCTTTATATCCCAAACTATCCTATTACCATTGCATATTTTAGTCAAATTAGTCCCTATTATATTATTTAGGGCTTCACTTGCACCATTTGATTGAGGGTGGTAAGGAGTTCTTTTATTATGTGTTATTATAAATCTATATAGAAAATCCACAATTACTTTATTTACAAATATTTTCCTTGGTCACTAGTGATGCTTATTGAGCAACCAAACCTGGTAATGATATTTTCATATATGAACCTTGTGAATTTTTTTCTCAACCCATTTAGTTAGATACTCAACCCTTGTTATGATAATCTATCTTTTGAATGCTTTATTGGTTGGTTGATTGGCCCTATGAAATCTATAGCCCATTTTTCAAATGGGACATGGGATAATACTAGCCACAATGACATTTCATCTCTTGTAGTGGGTCTTCCAACTCTTCGGTATATGTTAAATTGTCTAGCATACTACTTTGCATCCTTTTGTATGGTTGGCCACCATATTCCTACTAGATTTACCTTCTTTATGACAGTTTCCCTTGAATTTTAACCACTTGAAATCCCTTCATAAGCTTCTCTAAGTATTTCCTCCCTTTTATGCTCATATACTACTCTTTGGATTATTTCATCTCTTCTTATATTATATAATTCTCGTTTGATTAGTGTATAAAATGAAGACTTCCACAATAATGTTTGTTTATCTTGTAGTGACGTATCCTCTAGATATTCTCTTGTTGATAGTAGCGATGTGATGTCATTCAACTCCTGAGGTGGTGCAGTCACCTTGAATAAGTTGTGCTAGGAAAATATTCTTCTTGGTCATATGGTACTTCACCTATCTCAAATTGAGAGAGGTAGTCAAGCCCTTGGTTGTTTCTCCTTGATTTTACCACAATGTTAAAATAAAATTATTGAAGTAGAAGTAACCATATATATATCATCCCTTGAGTGATTGGTTTGTTCAAAAGGTACTTTAATGGCTCATGGTAAATATAAAAGGTAGTGTCTAGTATTTTGAAGTGCATATATCATCACCAATACCTCTCTTTCCATGGTTATATAGTTTTTATAAGTCTATGATAATTTCCTATTGGCAAAAGCTATCAGATTGTCCTTATTTCCCTTGGGTTGAGCCAACACTACTCATAGCTATTCTGAAAGCATCCACATGAACATGAAAATGAGTTGTCTAGTCTAGGATAATAAGTGCTTCCACAATCTTTTGTTTTACATGTCAAATGATTGTTGGCATTGATTTTCTACTCAATAGATATATTTGACTTCTTTTTAATAATTATTTTAATGGTGTTACTATTACTACATATCCTGTGATAAAATTATGGTGGTATCCGATGTATCCTAAGAAGGTTTTTACTTTAGGGGTTGACTTTGGTGGTGCTAATGTCATAATTATGGAAATTTTTTGGGGTTCCACCATTAATCCTTCTTTACAAATGACATCATAAAAATATGCGAAGGTTACCACAAATGTATATTTATTTATATTGAGAGAGATTTGTAGACTTCTACATCATTCTAACATGGTGCATAATGCTTGTATATGGTCTTTGATTAATTGATATACAATCCAATCATCCAAATATACTTCTAGGAAATCATATATGAAGTCTTTGAATGCATTTACTATTATACAATTAAAATTTATCAATGCATTGTTAACCCAAAGAGCATAACTATGTACATGAATGACTTGCATTCAATAAAAAATGGTTTTTGGTTGATCCTCCTTGATTTTCACTTGGTGGTAACCAGAGAATCCATTTTAAAGGAGTATATCTCTCTTACTACCATTGATTCAAGTATTCCTTCTATGAATAGTGTAGGAAATGGATCATGGATGCATGCTTTATTAAGCTATCTAAAATCTACACAAATAATTATTCTCCCATTTTCTTATTTTTCACTACCATTGGACTACTCCATTCCACATCCTCCACTAGTTTAACAATTCCTACACTTAGCATTTTGTCCAATTTTTCTTTCACAATATTTTTCATATTAGGGTTTAGTCTATATGGAATTTTCTTTTGTGGTTTGACCTCTTCTTTTAACTGAATTTTTATGAAACCTACTTCTTTAATTCCTTTCAACTAGATAATTGTTTAAGGAAATAGATCCTCATACTCAGGAAATATTTTTACTACCTACATTACTACCTTTTCAACCCAATAATCTCCAATCTTGGCTAGTTTTTCCTCTCTTATTTCTAAAGGTTGATTATAATACTTATCTTTAGGTTACTTGTTGCTTTGTATTTCTTTTTCTCGTCCAATAACTTCCATGTCAAATTTAAGTTTATCTTCTTTGTTTTCCTAATGTGTGATGTAACATCTCTTTCATAATCTTATATTTGGTGGTGGTGGATTATGTTCATAAATACCTATCTTTTTATCTTCTATTTGTTTAAATATGATTTCCTTCATCTTTAGTAATGCATTATGAATATATATGTTTGCATCATAAAATGAAAAGGCATGTATAAAATTATAGCGGAGCTCATCCTTAGCTTTGGTTTTTGTTCCCCTCTCTTTATTGATGTACCATGTTTGTACTATAATGCCCCGAGTTGACAAGCTCAGAACAAAACCTGATGAAACTTTATTTTGAAACAACAACACCAAAATTGCAACAATAACATGTCGCACTTGCACAATAGTGTGCACACAAATGTCGCAACAACACAATGACAAGAACAATAATGCAACCTCACCAGTGCATAAGCAAGGTGGCCACATTGGAAGACTAACCAATCCTAGGATAAATCCACCACAATGAAAAAATGAGTGAGAGAGAGAGAGGATGACATCTACATGATGATTGGTTACAAACTAAAACAACCACCCAACTAATCACTGATAAAGTATGTAAATTAGTGAATAACCACTCAATTAATCTCTAATGGAGTTTGAAAACTAGTGAATAACATGAAGCTAATGTAGATTCAATCTAAAGGAGTCAAACAATTAAATTTTTATTTTTTTAAATATAAATGATTCTACAACTATTACCATTATCACAAGTCCATTTGAAATACCTTGGAATAAGTATAAAACTTGAATCATAATAAGTTAAAACTGCTAGTACACACCTTTAGAATCAAGTTGATAACATATGCAATCGATTTACTTATAAAAACCATGCTCTTTCAAAAAAATTTAAAGATATCGTATTGAAAATGAAAAATACAAGTATTCGAGTGAGATTCATTTACTCATCTAAATAAGTAAGACACAAAATAAATAATATATCATCATTTGCATTATAGAATCTATACAATTTGCTTCTATAACTTGAAGTGGAAAAGGGAGAGAGAGAGCATCATCAAGGTGATATCCACCCTACCATGAAGCATTAGATTCCTCGTGCTACTACACTAGAGAAGCTCATCCCATCAAGATCTAGTAGTATGTAGCTAACATGAATCATGGAATCCAATTCACTATGTGATTCACTATCGATTAGCATACCTATATGCTCATGCATCACTTATCTAATGCACTTGTATATTGCTAGATATATCATGGAGGATGACTTTAATCCACCAAGGTAACACACATATGCATGGAAATCAATGAAATTATGTGTATATAAGCTAGAATGTCCCAATAATCTCACAATGATACCTTAGAATTCTATAATTTGGATAAAGAAATAACCAAAAGACAAAGCCTATATTGGTATTAGTCAATAATGTAATTCCAAAGTAATGATATTTATTAAAGAGTACACCAAGATGGCTACTTAATATACCACATGTTCCCTCAATATACTTATTAGTACACAATTTAGGAACCCAAGCTCTTGCTTCCTAATTATTAAGTTTGCATACTCGGACCATATAAACCAATTCCCAACCTTTAAATCTATAGTTTGTAGAAACAAGGAAAATTTTGAATGGCCATATCTTTCATATAACTTGACCAAAATTAAAAGTTCAATATGTTTTGGAAAGGGGAAAGAATGAAGAATAAAACCCATATTTTTTTTAGCAAGAATCCCAAGCACGTGCAAGTAGTTTTCTTTGCAACACAACTCACTAGCATATCCAGAACAACAATTTGACCACAAGACAACCTTATACTATGTTGATAATTATCTTCTTAAGATTCATAGTTTTGAAGGTGTAATCTCCTCTTAAAATAAAATACATATTTAAGAATTTTGGACTATATTTTCTAAGTTTTTACCTTGATATAGCCCTCCTAATAATAGAGGTAATTTTCTACTTATATAAATTAAGCATCTAGCCATGTTCAACTCATATTGGTGACATAGCTTTGTTGAGTCAGTTATAAAAACCACTTGCAATCTTAATCAAATCAATGATGGATGATGACTTCTTGTTACTTCACTTTATGTCTCCACCATTTCCATTGAACTTCACCACTACTGTTGCTTGATAAGTTTATTTTCATGTTTTATTTATTTAAAAATTAAAAACTAGGGAATTTAAAATAATGACTTATTATATGAAATGTCACCAACATTTAATTCATGTGAGCCTTGTAGAAAAAGTAACAAGTTGATGTGGAATATCCTAAAAAAGTATCATAGCAACAAGACACCCAATCCTCATTGATGCACGAGGAAGAACCAAATACTCATAACATATCTAGGAATCTTTGAATTATGTTTTCCCTCACAATAATTAGCAGCTCCATTCAAACTTATGTGTTGTTGAAAGTACACAATGCTTATACAACCAAGTGAAAAATGAAAATTCAACCAAGGATAAAGCAAAACATAGTTCTCTAGATCATGTTCTTGATAGGTAATATGTATGATTACTTGCTATGTGGTCTAAATGACAGAAGATAAACCTGAAACCTCCCTTTCTTTGGGTGTGTTTAATATTTCATATTAAAAAAAAGACTTTCCCATAGTTCTTTTTATTACAAGGATAAGTATTTTCATTATAATGATTTCATTTCAGCCATACTTTGGAAGAACTAGTAAAGAATGGAGATTTTGAAGATTTTTCTATCTAGCGCCCCTTTAAGAAGTAGATTAATCCTAGAGCATTCATATTTCCTTCCAAACAACATGTCACTTCACATTCAAACACTCAAGGATAACAAATCACTTCTAATTCCAACAAAGATAAAGAAGATGATCAACATAGTGCCACTTGAGTAACTTATTATACAATAAACATTTTGTATTTTAGTCTAAAATAATGTATGTCACTTCCACTATAGCACGTTGGAAGAATTAGGTCATCCTGTTAATTATCTTCTCTCTCTCTCTTTTCCACTTCATGTTATAGTAGAAAATGGTATACATTCTATAATGCAAATGATGATATATTGTTTATTTTATGTCTTATTTATTTAGATGAGTAAATGATTCTCACTCGAATACTTGTATTTTTCATTTTCAATATGATATCTTTGAATTGTTTTGAAAGATAATGTTTATTATAAGTAAATTGGTTGCATATGTTATCAACCTAATTCCAAAGGTGCATACTAGCAGTTGTAACTTATTATGATTCAAGTTTTATACTTATGCCAAGGTATTGCAAATGGACTTGTGATAATGGTAATAGTTGTAGAATCATTTATATTTAGAAAAATAAAAATTTAATTGTTTGACTCCTTTATATTGGATCTACATTAGCTTCATGTTATTCACTAGTTTCTAAACTCCATTAGTGATTAATTGAGTGGTTATTCACTAATTTAGATACTTTATTAGTGATTAGTTGGGTGGTTGTTTCACAAACCATGATCAAGTTCTCTCCTAACACTACATCGGATAGAATGAGGGAATCATCCACCTCCAATCCACATCCCGAGACACTAAAAAACTATGACATAGAGGCAAACCTTCACAAGAGGTTTCCTAACCAAGAGGCACAACTCCTCACAAACATGAATGACAACGAGTCACTTCCCAACCAACCCATGCTTCCCAAGACATCTCGTCGCAATGTGACAACACACAAGAGGGAGAACTTCTCCACAAGACCTCATGAACCATGAGGAATTTTAATGAAACCAACAAGGTCAACCAAGAATAATTACAATCCACCCAATTCTTCACAAGACTAGAAGAACAATCTCCCACAACCTTAGGTTGAAAAATAGTCCTTTCGAAAGGTTGCACATAAAATGATGTAGGAGATGACATAATTCATTAATGATAACACTTGAGAAATAAGTCAAATAACTAATAGGACCCCAAGACTATGGTGAAAAAAATTAGTATACAAATTTTCCCAATCAAAGTCCTGAAAACAAAAGGAAAGATCAAGTCCTGAAACAAAGATACTTGACTAGGATTTGGAGGGTTCCAACAACTAAAACAACTAGAATGAGAAATATAAAAGGCATAAAATTATTGGACAGTGGAGCTAATCTTATAAAACTACATTTTATCCATGGTTAAGAGGGTTTACTTTATGTTTTTGTATGGGAATGAGGTTGCCCCAACACAGGAGCAAGCTACCCCACCAAAGTTAGTCAAAATTTGTAGTTTTTGGGCCTACCAAGACTAGGCCACCCCAATATGATACCAATCACCCCACTAATGAATGGCCACCCTAACACACTTAGAAAAATCCTAGGTGAGTTTGGGGTTTCCTGAGTAGACCATGATGCCCAAATACAACACCAGACTACCCAACTATGAAGTGTGACCTCTAAATTCATTTTAAGCACCAATTTAAATATTAATAAGTTCATTTTAGCCTTTGCACATTATAATATTAAAAACCATAAAGTTATTATGCTCGGTTCCAACACCAAAACATGTAAATAAGCCAATACACCTTTATATTAACAAAAGTTACACCCATCTCAAAGAGAGGTCTATTAGTAACAATATTATAATATATATGAATAAAAAACATCCAAATACATGAATTTAACTTGAAATTACATGATACCATGATGTTCCTTGATCCACTAACCTCAGGTCCCCAATCGTGGTTACCACACCACCTAACCTCACGGAATCAAATGATCCACTTCCACTGTGCTAGGAGATAGTCACATGGGCCACAAACACAACACTCACACCAAAAAAATAGGGAGATGGATTAAACACACACCATACACAAGGAATAAACTCCATAAACACATCATATAACACTTGTACAAACACAAGAATAATCAAATACATGTAGGATCAACACAAGATCTCATTGGGAAAATTCACCAATGTCACATCACAAATCTGCATTAGAACAACTCACCAATGCCATAAAAGAATCATCCTTGGGAAACTCACCAAGGGTATAACCATGGGATAAATCACTACAAGGGTATCACAAGAATCGTCATTGGGCCAACTCACCAATTATGAATCACACACAAAATACAATAGGGTAAGGTGCTAGAGAGCTAGTTAGGGAGTGTCATCACAGTGCTCAAAATTATGGCACCCTTGGAACCTACTACTCCTCTCATATGAATGAGGATACTTGATCTTACAAGACCCAAGCTCCCTAAGCCAACATGTCTTCCCAAACATCCTTAGTTTGTACTAGCACTCAAGGAATGAGAGGGGCATCCATTATCTTAGTTAATTACTCATGTTTCATTAATTATCAATTTATTAAATGAATCCCCACCCATGATCAACCTACTTTCCACTTTAGGCCGGGGACACATTGGGAGCCACTTCCATAACCCTCTCTAGTATCTTATTCCTAGGCTCTTCACACTCACCAACAAGTGTGGCACAAAAAATAATACAAAATATTTTTTTTCCAAATTTAAATAACACTTTCCCACAATGCATAATATCACATTTCATAAAGTACAACTTGATCAAAACATTCCAAAACATTCATCACATCCTCCAACGAGTGGGGCATGAAAATCAATGCAAAAAACACAACTTTTTCCAATTTCGATGAAACTTTCCCACAACATCAATTATCATATTTCATTAAGTTACACCTTTTCAAAACATTCAAAATCATCCATTTTCATGCAAAACTTTCAAATTTTCCAAATATTTTAACAAAGAAAAAATCAAGTTTTTCCCAATTCCACCACTAAAATTTATCAAAATTTTGAAATTTAAAAATCAAAATTCTAAAAATACGCTTTGGTTGTAAATATTCCCAACACCCCTTATAAGCTATAAAATTGATATTTTCATCATTTTCCAAATTTTTGGGCATGGTAACCCCTCCATCTTGAAAATTTCCAAAATTAATTAAATCTCTACATACACAAATCAAAATGTGAAATAAAAGGAGATGGGAGGATACTACACTCCCCTAATCATTCTCCTACAAACAAACTTGAAGATTAAAGCTCAAACAAATTAAAAACAAGGAAAATACCTCAATTCCCTTCAAATTTTGAAATGTAAACTTTTCCAACCACACTAAACGAGGAGTCACAAAATCAACCAGACACGATCCCTTCCTGATTCCTACCCCAACAGATCTGACCTTGTCAAATTCTAATAAGACTTGCTCTCCCAATCAACAATTTTCAAAATTCTCAAAACAAAGATTTTTCCCTCTCCATAATTCCCAATTTCACAACATAAAAATGAGATAGAATACCTTTTTCCCTATTTGCCCATTTCACAACTCAATTACAAATTAAATAAAAATTCATATTTCTATTTTGGAATTTAAAACTCCCTCAATTTATCCCAAACCAATTTGACCAATTAAATCCATTTAAAAACATCATTTTACATATAATTTAACCATTAAATCTATTTAAGCATATTTTCATTTAAATTTACGAAATTCAAAATTTAATTAGGATAATTAAATCAACATAACTCACAATTCCCTACCCACTAAATTTCATAATTACATTAAACAATAGATTAATTTCATTTATTCTTTCATTCTATTTTCCTTTTCCCAAAAATATAGAGAATATTTTAATAATAAATATCAAAATCATTTGAATTCCTAATATTTTATTTATGGGAAAATATGAAATTTAAATCATTAATTAAATCAGACATTCACTAGTCATTCACAACAGGTAGGGATTTTGGAATAACTCTTAAATTGGATTAGGGTTCACAGAAGGTCAAATATGACACATATTGTACTCGGTTTGAGTACGATCAAGGAATGGATATGAAGGGGTCCAATGTGACATCTTAGAATTAACCATCATTGGGGAACAACTCAAACTTGTGTAGCTAAGTGGAGAAATAACCCTGTACTTGGAACCATTCAATGCTCGTCAAGGGTACCTTCTCAATGTATATATAGCCGAAGCACATCATAATCATCCCAATGGGGTCCAATAGCACAAGCATAAAATAAAATTTGTACATTCATCATATAAATACTTAAATAAATCATTCCTTCTAAACATTGATAGTCAAGCTCACATTTAATCATAACATAAATAATGCATTTCACTTTAAACTAAAGCATAATAATAAACCAATCATGTAAACACACAAAATTTCGTCAATTGACATGTTGGGTAATCTCATCTTGAACATGTAGTGATTTATATACACCAATTAGAGCCATAAAATAATTTCCATAACAATAATGAGGAAACAGTGAAGCTAAAATGTCAATCTCACATTAACAAGATGTAAATGGGAGAGGAACTACATCACCCCCACTAAAATTAGGCTTACTCTTGGAAGCTTGCATAAGCAAGGATAGGTGCACCTAGTACACAATCCTTCAAACACATCATAATCACAATATCAATCCTCTAGACTCTCACCAAGTCTAGGAACCAAACACACAACACACATCTCTAGAGGTGCACAAGCTAAGTGACCACTTTCCACTAGGTGCACAACCACCTTAGAGATCACCACAACACTTTCACTAGCTTCCACTACAACCACTTCCAAGACCAACTACTGGGTCTAGCAAACCACAATTCAACAAGGTCCTACTCAAGGACTATCACAATAGCTAGGAACTCCATCTAGCTACTAACTCATCCAAGGACATGGAAAACAAGCCTTCCAACCCTTCCTCAACACAAGGCTAAAGATTACAAGGCTTCACTTCCTATGGTCTCTCCTAAGACCATGACCTTAACCTTCAAATCTATAACCCATAAGCTAGGGAAAACCATCCCACAAGGCTAGAGGCAACACTATGTCACGTCCATGCTCACCAATATTATGCCTTACTTCCAACTATGACACTCATCACGAGGTTATTCCTCAGGTGCCATTTGGAAAAAGTGAGGATTTCCTAAGCACACAAGCTTCTCAACATGAAACTAGGAATACCATAGGGGTTATTAGAGGCATGAATCTAGGAAACTACCTTTGAAAGGCATAAGCACTCCCAAACAACAAGGCTTTGCAACTCCAAATTGACACCTTGACCACCAAGGAAGCAACTAAAACACTAAGCATAGGATCAAAAATCATATTTTTCCATTATCACATGATGCTCAAATATGACCCACCTAAGGCTTAAACAAACTAACAAGATCATGAAATCATGATAAAATATATAACCAAGAACTACTACAAGGTCCAAACACTAAGTATTCTCCAAGAGAATACACAAGATATCTAATTCCTCAAACCAGAATTACATTTCTAGCCTTAAGCTAGGAACACCACTAAACAACCAAGAACTCCTAAAAGCCGCCATAACAACTTCAACTAGAAACTTAACAAGAATAGACACATATAATATAATCATATAAGAATCATATTATATTTTGAAGCACTTAATAATGCACCTTCATACCCTACACTGTCAAACATAAGTGGAGTTATGGAAATCACATCCCAAATGACACGATGTGCATCTTCATTCTATCAAATAACATGGATTTTAGTGACCAAAACACCTCAACAAAAACTTAGCTAATTCCAAGGAACTAGGAAACATGGTCACAAGAACATAAAAAGAAAGGACAATACAACCAAGAGTACACACAATTGATGGAATATATCACACCCAAACATCTACTAAAAATAGATTCAAGCATGATAAAAACACAATTATCCACACATCCAATCTCACTTAGAGAACATAGAATCCCATAAACACTCTCATACAAAGATTTGAATACACTTCACTCATTGCAAAGTACAAGGACATTCACATTTTCGGGATTGAGGTGTGTCAACCTTAGAGTCCTAATATTGATTTAATTTCATGTATTAATGTATTTATTTTTATTATTTAATTTCCTATGGTGTCATGTCACAAATTGGGACCCACCAGCTAGGTGGCATCCCCGTCGGAGGTGAATGGATGATACATCATCATCCCAAGTGGACATAGGCATCCCACTTTGGAATCTATGATGTATGAAAGATTCTATGACAGTTGTAAGGCATCTGTCATAAGCTATTTTTAGCATATTCTAGGTGCCCAAGCTTCAAAGAAGAATATTTGTATGTTTGAAGTGTAAGAGAATTTTGTACATGTTTCCAAATGCATGTATGAGGCATTAGATTTTGTGCCATGTGGATTTAGATGCCCCTCACCTTCTAGATGCTTCTTGAAGCTTGTAACACTCTATTTATTGAGTGCCTTGAGTTGTAGAATTCATAGTTTGTTTGCAGGTAACAAAGTGTTGTTGGGTTAGCTCCAGAATAGGTGTTTGTGATGAAGAACTTATGTAGAAGATTTGTACTTGGTCTATGTTGTAACTCTTATTTGAAGTAATATAGAAGTACTGTGCTTTTGGAGGGTGGGGTTTTTTACTTAAAAGGGTTTTCCCCATGTATATCTGGTGTATGTTGTATTTGTGTACTTGTTGTTCTATTTCCATTATTATCTATGTGCTTCTCTTGTTATAATTGTTAAAGGTGTTTAAATGAAATTTTTGTAACTCTCCCCTACTTAGATTAGTGTAGGAAGCTATTTCCACTCACCTGGCTTTCTTTCAGTTGGTATTAGAGCTTGGCCAACCTTGGTTGCTTTGTTGGGTTAGAAGGGTTTTTTGAGCTAATCTTTGTTTCAGTGGGAGTTTTGTAGAAGTGTGTGTTTCATTACCTTGCTGCAGGAAAGAGATGGCAGGCACATCTAGGAGGATTGAGATGGATAAATTTAACAGTGGTAATTTTGAGTTGTGGAAACTCAAAATGGAAGACATGCTCATAGATTGTGACCTATGGGCTGCTATTTCTAGAACCAAACCATCATGCATGAAACAAGAAGATTGGGATCTCATGGATAGGAAATCCAAGGGTCTTATTAGACTCTGTTTAGTTGATTCCATCCTCTTGAATTTGCATGAAGAGAAAAAAATATGCTTCTCTATGGAAGAAGCTTGGTGATGTCTATCAGGCTAAATCCTTGGTAAACAAGATTTTCCAAAGAAATAAGATGTATTCTCAAAAAATGGAAGATGGAGGGTCTATAGTATATCATCTAAATGCATTTAACATGTTGGTTGCACAACTGGGTTCCATTGGAGACAATATTGATGAACAAGACCATTGTATGCTCCTGTTTTGTTCATTGCTAGACTCTTGGGATCACCTGGTAATGGCTATTAGAAGCACTACTTCAACCTTTAAGCTGGATGAGGTTTTTGCCTAATTATTATCTAAAGAGATGTGAAGGAAGTCTTCTGAGATAGCCAAGGAGGCCCTTGCAGTTCGTGGCAGACCAAAAGAGAGAAGCAAAAAGAAAGACAAGAAAACTAAATCAAAGTCTCTGAGGAGATCTAAGTCTCTTGGTGTAAGAGAGGGGGACTGACCACATCAAGGCCCTAGGTCATGGAGAGCCAAGAGCAGAAGGCCTCCCTAACTTACCTCACTCTAAAGGAATGTTTCAAATGGAGGATGAGAATGATGAGGACTATAAGGCCCTGCAACCACTCTTCAAACCCAAAATCTAAACTAGGGCTAGGCGAGCTAGTTTTTGGGTTCAACACTATACCTCAGGTAACTCTCTGCCCGAGGATGGAAGTGTGGTTCTGGGATGACACCGTAGTGCACTGGCATCTCTTAGGTGCACTGGCATCTATACGACCAAAGGACCAAAAACATAGTATGAACCGCCAGAAAACAAGTTGATGGCCTAGCTAGTCACTTCTAAGGGAACAAAATAGAACTATGAAATAGGAAAGATACAAATAAAAATGATAAATTAAATATATGAAGGCTAAGGTGACAAAGATAATCTTACCAAGATTCTCATTCGCATCTAGCTCCAAATGCACGTCCACCTACACACAAGAAAGAGGGAAAATTGTTAGGGGTTGTATAGGGGTCTGCCTCAGTTGGACCCTTGTTTCGATGTTTCCACCTCCACAAAAAACCAAGATAGCAATGATAGATAAATGTATGATAAAGAAGTAAAGATAGAAATTACACGAATAACATTACAAAATAGTATAATGCTTCTCAACCAATTCATAAAGGAGAGGAGAGAAACACTACCACCTCCACCAAGAGCTCACTAGCCAATGATGGAGAAAGAAGGCTTGAACAATCACCACAACCTCAACTATGATGAAGGGAGGTGTTGCAAAACCTCAATCCCACACTACAATGGCTTGTTCCACACTTGCTTTACAGAGCTGATGGAGTGTTGTTGTTGCTATGAAGTGCCAAAGTGCTGCTTGAAGTGATGTAAGTGAAGAGATTTCAAGAAGTGAATGCTTGGAGATTTCCAAAAGGGATTGAGTTGCATGAAGAATGGAAGAATTGAAGGAGGAAGGAGAGAATCTTCCATTTTCAGAGTCGGTTGGTCAAAGAGATATGTTACAAACTGACTCCAATGGGAAGTGTAACACCTCTGCCAACTTCAGACGCAGGAATCTGTCAAGGACGTAAGCACACCACGTGGAAATTTGTGTGTTGCCTACGTGTCTCTAACAAATATTCTTCTACCAATGCAAAATATGAATGGAAAGTGGAATGAAGGCACCTTGTTGACGTAGAATTTTTCCTTCGGATTTGGTTTTCTAAGGCGAGGAAGTGTAAAAGGGGAATTTGCATAAGGGGTGCAAATTCGTGCCTATACAATTTTTCCCCAGTTTAGCGAGCACAAATACTGATGAGTGCTTCAGTAAAGTAGATTGGAAAGGTAGTAGGGTTAGAAATGTATACCTAAACCATCGAGGAAGTAGACTGCAATCTAGCGCGCTTCAAAGTGCAAGACAAGTAAAGGACTTCATAGCCCCATAGAACTATGAAGTTGTAGAATGAAAGCATCTTACAGGCTTGCGGACTTGCAAGGAGGTGACTCCCAAGATCTCTCACATGAAGGAAGCCCCAATAAGTAAGTGCCTCATAGGCCTGTAGACCTACAAGGAAGGTGTCCTCCAAGATCTCTCACATGAAAGAAATCAAGAAAAGCACCTTACAGACCCGCAAACCTACAATGAAGGTGTCCTCCAAGATCTCTCACATGAAGGAAACCGAGAAAACTACTTTACAAACTTGAAAACTTGCAAGGAAGGTGTCCTTCAAGATCTCTCACATGAAGGAAACTCCAAGAAATTTCCCTACAGACCCGTAGACCTACAGGGGAGTGATCCCCAACATCTCTTACATGGAGGAAGCTTAGAAGAAGCCCCCTACAGACCCATAGATTTTTAGGGAAGTATCCCCCAAGATCACTCACATGGAGGAAACCCAAGGAAGGGGACTCCGTAGAGTCAGAAAGCGGCTTCATAGGCGCACTTGCAAAGTGACATGTCTGAAAGTGGCCATGCAAGAAAGTAAGCAGACAGTCACATAGACCATCAATGGATTGGAAATATTTCAAAGGGGTCCCTTGGGAACCCAACGTGAAGAAAGGGGTCCACTCAAGGGACACACTATTTGAAAGTACAAAAAGGACATTTTTTCTCAAATCGATTCGTCATCAAGGAATCCTTTCAAAAGATGTTCACTTCATCAAGGAATTCAAAAGGAAGAAAATGCCCCCTTACGAGGGGAAGATCAAATCCAATCCCACCTCGAAGGAAGGTTCTCAAGTTCTTTCTTTACGAACCTGTGATGAAGGAAACATGTTCCATTAGGGTTTCAAGTCGAGAATGTGATTCTTTAAAAAAAAAAATTGTGAAGATTCTTGAGAAAAAATTCATTGGCAATGAATACATTTTTTGAGAATCAAAGTGCTATAGAGATGGCGTTGTCATCGTGAAAGGGAATACTCAAGCAAAGAAGAGAGAAAGATGAAAGAAAAGCTAAGAGAGATAAAGACATCACGAACAAAGGGCATAGGGGTGATATGATATTTGGGGTCAGAGTTGCTCATAAATATATATATGTAAGTATAATAATAGTATATAAAATGAACTGTCATCAATCCCCAACTATATCATACCATGTGAAGAATGCACGAGAAGAAAAAGTAAAAATAAAAAAAATGAGTCAACATGGAAGGGAAGCCTAAATGGCCCAACACTTTGCATCGTCCCCAATTTTCCAAAAATCAAAATACATAACAGAGAAATAATGATGAAACAAATAGAAGAAGGTTTACGACACAAAAATCACTCATGTATCCAAGCACCAACAAGGATGACAGGGGTCATCTAGGAACACATAGCATGATCATGGGGAAACACATCACAACACACACACACATCTAATCTAAAGGTAAAGAAGGGGCCTCCCCCCAACACTGATTGACCAAGAGGTCATCCACTTCCCACTCTAGATCATCATAGGGAGAAGGAGGAAAAGCCTGTAGTGGTGGAATGTTAAGGGGAGGAGCTTCCAAACCTCTCGTAACAAGGGCTAAGGAAGAGGGCCCCACAAGGTCCCCTCCACTAAGCTCTTGTGGAGCTATGGTCAATGATTTCATGAAGATCACTGACAAGGCTTGAACTTCATCCAGAGAGTTAAACATGCAATTTTCTAGAATGCCATGTTGTACCTCAACGGATGGGGAAAGTTGTACCCAAGATTCACTGCTAGGCTCACCGAACGACTCAGGAGTAGTGACAAACTCAGGGGAAGCTAGGAATCATTTTGTCACTAGGATAGAACAAGTCGGCACAGGACCACCTTTTGGGGAAGGTGGACTCCTCTTACACCCTCCATTGCTAGAAGGACTACTATCTACCTTTTTCTCCATTGGGGAACGTGAACTCCCCACAGATGAGGTGAGAGGTGCAGAGGAAGAGGAGGAAGAGAAAACCGCAATAGATACCACCAAATTGTTCAAAATATCCATGATTTTTGGGAAAGGTGGGACATCTGGAAGGGACATCAATAAAGGTGGCTCCACTGAAGGAGTGATGAACACCTGCACCTTTTTAGGGTCAGGCACATTCGTACTCACAGCGGAAGCTGGAAGTGATGCAAAGCTAGATTGAATGGAAGCAGAGGGGAGGAGAGAGGAGGATGCAGCAGGAGACCCTGATACAGGGGCGGTCATATCCTCTTCCTTATTCTACAAAGTAGCTTGCTCAGCCCCGAGAGCCTTTTGTCGACGCTTGTGCTTGTACACAAGGCAGTTCCTACGACTCTTCGAGCTAGAGGGTGGAAGCTGCGAAGGGATAGAAGGCTCCAGATTAGCCATGGGAGTTTCCTCCACAACTATTTCCAGTGGAGGGACAAGATGTTGAATGGGAGTAGGAGGAGCAAGTTGGGAGACAACAGGGGGACTTGTCTTTAGTGCCTCAATAGTGGGTCTCTTCCCGTTTACTATTTTTAGAATAGAAGCGGTAGGAGGCCACAGAGAAAATTCCCTTTAGGAACCTTTCTTCCTGTCATACAAATAGTACCAAGGCCTAGGAGGTTTAGTAGGGAGATCTGATATCCTGATCTTGGATCTATGCGAAGCAGGAACCATTGGGCTTAACGGGTAAAGGTTGAGCTTGCTCATCCAATACTCCTCCCAAGAAAGGGGAGCTGATGAGGCAACCCGAGAAGAGGAAAGCTTCTCCTTTCCCTTTCAAGAAGAGGAGACAACTAGCTACTGTGCTATAGGAAGGGTTAGTTTCGACTATCCCTTGCCCCCATTCTTATACTTTACGTAATTTTTGTAAAGTAGGTTTGTCCTTGGAGGAAGCGGACTGAATAGGGTAGGCCAAAAGTGATCCAATGAATATCCTCCACATGACACCAAAGGCTGGTATCTAGTGTCATGCACTATGTGTACAACACCTTCATGGGAAAAATTTACACATTATGAATTACAAAGGTGATTCAATTCATGGAAGCTAGCCAAGGTATGCCTAGCTTCAACCTGAACAAATCTGACTCTGGGATGACATCAAAAACCATGTCAACAACCCTAGGTCCAACTAGGATGGACAAAGTTATCAATCCATATGGTTTAAGACAAAGACCATCATGTGTACAGATGGTGGATTTTGTTTCTTCGTACTCCTCTTTGTGCAATGAATTCAACAACATCATTTCTTCTGTAATGGCATTCACACGGTTCATGGTGTCCACTAGGACTCCTATTACAACATTGTCGTTGAGGTGAGCGGGAGTGTAAAGAGGAGAAGGTTTTTTGTTCACAGACACATCCTACAAAGTGAATGTCACATTCGGAAAACCGGTCACAAGCTGCTTAGTAGGAGTAATCATGACCATGTTGACATAGGCCTTGGGTTGAGTGATAGAATCAGAGGGATCAACAATCATGTTGGTAGAATGTGACAGAAAAGGGTCTATGTATATCTATAATTCATTGTTCGCTTTCGTCACCGATTTATTCATATTTTTTTTTGCTTCCATCGAGACAAATAGTACCATCCTTGATGCAATCTTGTATCTCATGATGCAAGCACATACAACATTCAATATCATTTCCATTGACTTGATGTTATTGATAGTAGGTATTTGCATCATACCAACTAGGATAAGGATCCTTAAGAGGCTTAGGTTTCCCCAAAGTTATGATGTTATGCTTCAACAACTTCTGCAAGATGGAAGAATATGATTCTGCTAACTTTGTAAACTTTTGATTGTGTTTGAGGCCATTATTAGTCATAGCAGCTACTACATTTGTAATAGCCTTGCCTTTCCCAGACATTGATACGATGGATTTTCCTTTAGAACAAGAGCATGAGGAAGATCCCTTGAATTAAACTACCATTTGTTGATTCTCTCGTATTGCTACATAGAAATGTGTGAAAGAAGGGTACTTCATAAGGGAAAACTTCTCTTGCCAAGGCCTTTGTAAGTTTCCTATGAATAACTTCTGCATGTCAGAATCAAGCAACGGGTATTAGATTTGTGAGAAAAGAGCTTAATACCGCACGATGAAGTCAATAATATTTTCATTATCTCCCTATTTGCACTGGACAAGATCCAAAAAGATCATCTTTGGTCTGATGTTGGCTTGAAACTATCAAAGAAACTAGTTCACCAGTTGATCAAATGAGAAAATGGAATTATCAGGCAAGGAATAGTACCATTCAAGCATTGTATCCTTGAGAGATTGAGGTAATAGTTTCACCATCAATGCATCATAGTGGAAGAAATTTTTACGTAGGGCATTAAAGGTGGACACATGTGTTTGTGGGTCACCTTTGTGACCATATTTCTCAAATTTAAGAATCTCAATTCCTTGAGGGAAGGGAGTATTTAAGATTGCTATCAATAACGAGCTATGTCTGAAAAAGGGTTGAAAGATAGGTTGGGAAAAGGCTTGGGAGAGACTTGCCAGCTGGCTTTGCATCTTACCAATATTTTGAAGAAGAGTGTTCATAATAGGGTTGTTAGAAGACATAAGGCCAGAGGGACCTCCCCTAGAACCACCACTGGAGCCACTTCCAAAACCACTGGTGTGACCACCGCTGGAACCACTATCGAAGCCACCACCACTAGTAGGGCCTCCGCCAAAGCCACCTCTACTTCTAAAGCTACCACCATGACCTCCACTGGAACCACCTCCACCAGTGACACTCTCATCACCAAAGCCACTGCCACTACCAAATCCCCCACCGCTCATCCCACCAAAACCTTCGCCACTAGAGGTGACAAGAGGGGTGAAGCTAAATCCAAAGGGTACTCTATTCTCCTTGACAGTTTTGGATCTTTTAGAGGTAGAGAGGATGTTGATCAAGGGGACATCATCATCCATGTACATAGACATAGGAGGCATCAACATTCCCAACTATGTTTCATGATCTTCAAAAGTGGCCCCTTGCATAATATTAGGATTGTTTGAGGGAGCACATGCTTCAGTCAAAATAGAGAGACTAACCAAGACTTATATGCCCATTCGATATTTTCCAACCATATATTTTATTTCACTAATAACCCTAGTGGCCCTAGCCATCTTTGGGTCCTTTTCCAAGTGATTTTGTAAGTCACCTAGTCCTTTGCTAAGGATAGAGATATACTCTAAAGGAATGTGAATGACCTCATACTCATCCACTGATGACTATGTAGGAGACACAGAAGGAGTGGGGACATGGTCAGTCTCATCAAAGACCCCTACCTTGCCCCTCAACAACTGCTCCTGTGTGGTGAGACTAATGGAAGATCCAACAAAAAGGCTTGTAGAGAAACCAGTAGTGACCTTCATCCTTTCCATCAAAAGGTATCATACAATTCTCCTAAAAATATACCCAAAGGTTGTGGACTGGGTTGTGATGCTCATAAACCTTCACAACACTCAAGGGCACAACAATCAGAAGGTACAAGGGGAAAAGCTTCAACACCAATGAATGAACAAACTTTGGTTCACATTGGGTTCACCAAAAATGTAAGAGAGGGGGACCAACCATGTCAAGGCCCTAGGTCACAGAGATCCAAGAGTGAAAGGCTTCCCTAACTTAACTCACTCTAAAGGAATGTTTCGAATGAGGGATGAGAATGATGAGGAATATAAGGCCCTACAACCACTCTTCAGACCCAAAATCTAAACTAGGGCTAGGCGAGCCAGTTTTTGGGTTCAACACTATACCTCAAATAACACTCTGCCCGAGGATGGAAGTGCGGTTTTGGGATGACAGCCCAACACGCTGGCATCTCTCAGGTGCACTAGAATCCGTATGACCAAAGGACCAAAAACACAATATGAACCGCCATAAAAAAAGTTGACAACCTAGCTAGTCACTTCTAAGGGAATAAAATAGAACTATGAAATGGGAAAAATACAAATGAATATGGTAAAGGAAATATATGAAGGCTAAGGTGACAAATATAATCTCACAAAGATGCTCATTCGTTATCTAGCTCCAATTGCATGTCCACCTACACACAAGAAAGAGGGAAAATTGTTGGGGGATGTATAGGGGTCTACCTCAGTTAGACCCCCATTTCAGTGTTTCCACCTCCACAGATAGCCAAGATAGAAACAATAGAGAAATGTATGATAAATAAGTAAAGAAAGAAAGTGCATGAATAACACTACAAAACAGTATAAAGCTACTCAACCAAATCGTAAAGGAAAGGAGTAAAATGTTACCACCTCCACCAAGAGCTCACTAGCCAATGATGGAGAAAGAAGGCTTGAACAATCACCATAGCCTCAACTATGATGAAGGGAGGTGTTGCAAAACCTCAAGCCCACACTACAATGGATTGTTCCACACTTTCTTTACAGAGTTGATGGAGTGTTTTTGTTCCTGCTATGAAGTTCCAAAGTGTTGCTTGAAGTGATGGAAGTGAAGAGATTGTAAGAATTGAATGCTTGAAGATTTCCAAAAGGGATTGAGTTGCATGAAGAATGGAAGAATTTGAAGGAGGAAGGAAAAAATCTACCATTTTTGGGGTCTGTTGGCCGAAGAGATATGTTACAAACTGACCCCAATGGGAAGTGTAATGCCTCTACCAACTTCAGATGCAAGAATTTGTCAGGGACGTAAGTGCACCACATGGAATTCTACGCACCGCATGGACGTCTTCAAAAAATATTCTTCTATCAATGCAAAATATGAATTCCAAGTGAAATGAAGGTAGCTTGTTGATGTGGAATTTCTCCTTCAAATTTGGTTTTCTAAGGTGAGGAAGTGTAAAAGGGGAATTTGTGTAAGGGATGCAAATTTATGCCTATACACCTGGTAAGAAATCCAAGGAAAAATGTTGGAATTATGGTGAAATTGGTCACATTCAGAAAGATTGCAAGAAGGAGAAGGAGAAGAGAAACAAGTCTTTCTCTGATTATGAATATGAGAAATCATCCCAAGATGATGGATAATCTTTTATTGTAGCCTTGGCAGCCCATGCATCAGATGATCTATGGTTGATAGATTCAAGTGCATCCTTTTACATGACTTCTCATAGAGATTGGTTCTCAAAGTATGAGGAGTACAATGGCAAAGAGGTGTACCTAGGTGATGAATCTCATCTGAAGATTGTTGGTCGTGGAAGAGTCAAAATCAGATTTCCTGATGGAAGAGTGAAGATGTTTGATGGTGTCTTGCATATCCCAGGTTTGGCATGAAATGTTCTTTCTATAAGTAAACTAAATGATTCAGGGGTGAAAGTTATTTTCTCTAGTGGAGGATACAAGATGACAAGAGAAGCTATGGTGTTGGCTAAAGAAGTTCATATTGGTACTTTGTTTTAGCTTGATGCAAACACTATATAGTGCAATAGTTCTTCTAATATACCAAAGAAGAGACCTTTGGATTCTTCATCCTCACCGTCAGATTGTGTAGAGAATAAGCATGTTGCAGCTACATCTGATGGTTGTGCATTTTGGGTACCTAAGGGTGCTCATTCCATGGAAATGAAGCTTCCTATAGAGAAGAAAATTTTATGGCACCAACGACTTGGTCACATTGGTGAGAAGGGTCTTAGAAACCTAAAAAATAAGAGCCTTATTGAAGGCCTTGATGATTTTAATCTCAAGTTTGACTTTTGTGAACATTGTGTATATGGAAAACATCATGTTTCTTTTTACTCTAGTTCTCATAAGTCTTTTGGGGTTTTGGACTATGTATATTTAGATGTTTTTGGTCCTGTAAATGTTCCTTCATTATCCAAATCTGTATATTTTTTTTCTTTCATAGATGATTACAGTAGAAGGATATTTGTTTATTTCCTTAGAATTAAAGATGAAGTCTTTAGTTGGTTTAAGGAGTTTAAGGCCTTGGTAGAAAATAAAACTAGCAAAAATATTAAATGTTTGAGGACTGATAATGGTGGTGATTTTTGTTCAATAGAGTTTGACAAGTTTTGTAAAGAGCACATGATTGAGAGACATAAGAATACTCCCTACAATAAAATGGAGTTGCAAAGAGGATGAACAAAACATTGATGGAGAGGGCTAGGAGTATGTTGAATGGTGATAGCCTTGAACAAAAATTTTGGGTTGAAGCGGTAGCCACATCATGTTACTTGATCAATAGATCTACATCAACGCTTATTGGTAAGACACCCACGGTGGCATGGTCTAGTAAAAATACTTCGATGAGACATCTCAGATTATTTGGTTGCTAAGCTTATGCTCATGTTCTGATTGAGAAGAGGTCTAAGTTGGAAAACAAGGTTGTTAAGTGTATCTTTATTTTCTATGGTGTCAGTGTGAAAGGGTACAAGCTTTAGGATCCAGAGAGAGATGAGACCTTCCTTTGTTAAGATGCAACTAGAGAAAGAGGAGAAACAAAATAAGGAGGTAGTTCAAATTCCACCTACTAGAAAAAAAAGAAGAACCAAGTACTTTTGTTGGACCTGATGATGAGGAGAGCTCAAGTAGCTTTGAAAGTTCTAAAGAAGAAGGAGAACCTCAACCTTCACCTTTAAGGAGGTCTAATGAGTTAGGAAGCAACCAGAAAGGTTTGATTATTCATTATTGGATTCTAGTTACATATCTTCCTTGATTACTAATACTGATGAGCCTAGGACTATTAGAGAGGCATTGGGTATGAATGATTCTGATTTTTGGATGCCAGCCATGGATGAGGAGATGGATTCATTAAAGAAAAATAAGATTTGGGATTTCGTACCTTTTCCTACTAGACATAAACCTGTTGGTTGTAAATGGGTTTTCAAGAAAAAGTGTGGTCCTGATGGAAATGTTGAGAAGTATAAGGAATGGCTGGTCGCTAAGGGGTTTTCCCAAGTTGAGGGAATTGATTATGGGGATATATTCTCTCCTATAGTGAAGCTGACATCTATCCAACTTCTATTGTCACTTGCAGCTACATATGATTAGAAGTGGAACAGATGGATGTTAAGACAACATTCCTTCATGGTGATTTGGAGGAAGAGATTTACATGTCACAACTAAAGAATTTCATTGAAAAAGGTAAAGAAAATTTGGTTTGCAAACTAAAGAAGTCTCTTTATGGTTTGAAATAGTCTCCTAGAATGTGGTATCAAAAGCTTAATACCTATGTGTTGTCATTGGGATTTTAGAGATCTAAATTTGACCATTGTGTGTACTTTGAAACTAGTAATGGTCACATTCTCATTATTGTCCTACATGTAGATGATATGTTGTTTATTGGGAATGGTAAAAGAATGATTTCATATTTGAAGTTTTAGTTGTTAGCACAGTTTGAGATGAAAGACCTAGGTGTAGCTAGGTACATTCTGGGAATGGGAATCATGAGAGATAGAGCTAACAAAAATATTTGGTTAAGCCAAAGAAAGTATGTGAACTCAGTGTTGGAGAGATTCAACATGGTAGATTGCAGACAGTTAGTTGTTCCTATGATGCCGAGGATGAATATTTTTGTGAATGATTGTCGAAAATATCATATTGAGATGGAGGACATAGCCAAAGTACTATGTGCAAGTGCAGTTGGTAGTTTGATGTATGCGATGGTGTGTATGAGACTAGACATTGCCCAAGCAATGGGAGTCCTTCGCCATTTTATGGCTAATCCTGGACGGGTGTATTAGGATGTAGTTAAGAGAGTGTTCAGATATTTATGGGGTACTTTCGAGTATGCCTTGTGTTTTCATGGTTATCCTACTGGACCTCAACATTCTATGAGCATTCGAGGATATATGGATTCAGATTGGGTAGGGGACATTGACAATAGAAGATCCACTAGTGGTTATGTGTTTATGATGTTTGGTGGTGCTATCAGTTGGATGAGTAAGTGGTAGGATGTAGTCACTTTGTCCACGATAGAGGAAGAGTATATGGAAACCACTCATGCCTGTAAGGAATCCATTTGGCTTAAGAGATTATGTTCTACTATTGGTTTAGATGTAGGACAGATTACTATTTGTTGTGACAATCAAAGTGTGATTTTCCTAGCAAAGAATCCTACCTTCCATGCCAGGATAAAGCACATCGATGTTCAGTATCATTTTTCTCATGATATGGTAGAGGATGGAAAGGTGAACTTGGAGAAGGTTGACACTTTGGTGAATGTTGCAGATGCACTAACAAAACCAGTGAGCATGGAGAAGTTCAGATGGTGTTCTAATTCCATGAGCCTTGGGGCCTTGAGCAGATGATTTTGTATGACTCTCAACAGGTCTTTGATAAGTGGGAGAATGTTGGGATTAAGGTGTCTCAACCTTAGAGTCCTAATATTGATTTAATTTGATGTATTAATGTATTTATTTGAATTATTTAATTGTCTATGGTGTCATGTCACAAATTGGGACCCACCGTCTGGGTGGCATCCTCATTAGAGGTGAATGGATGACACATCATCATCCCAAGTGCACATAGGTGTCCCACTTTGGAATCTATGACATATGAAAGATTCTATGACAGTTGTAAGGAATCTGTCATATGCTATTTTTACCATATTCTAGGTGCCCAAGCTTGGAAGAAGAATATTTGCATGTTTGACCATTGTAAGAGGTGTAAGGAAATGTTGTACATGTGTCCAAATACATGTCTAAGGCATTGGATTTTTTTCCATGTGGATTTGGATGCACCTCACCTTCTAGATTATTCTTGAAGCTTGTAACACTCTATTTATCGAGTTCCTTGACTTGTAGAATACATAGTTTGTTTGCAGGTAACGAAGTGCTACTGGGTTAACTCCAAAACAAGTGTTTGTGACAAAGCACTTGTGTAGAATCTTTGTACTTGGTCTATGTTGTAACTCCTATTTGAAGTAATATAGAAGTATTGTGCTTTTGGAGGGTGGTGTTTTTTACCTGAAAGGGTTTTCCCCACGTATATTTGGTGTATGTTGTGTTTGTGTACTTTATGTTCTATTTCCATTATTCTCTATGTGCTTCTCTTGTTGTAATTGTTAAAGGTGTTAAAACAAAAATTTTGTAACTCTCCCCTACTTAGATTAGTGTAGGAAGTTGTTTCCACTCACTTGAATTCCTTTCACACATACATTAAAACAACTCAAAGCTGGAAAACCATATGCATAAAAGAATTTTGTTACACCCCAATTGTGTAATTACTATTTACTATTACTATGTAGGATAAAATGTGAATGTAATGTGAATTTTGAAGATGAATAAATTGTGCTTGCACTTTTTTTTCAAAATAATTATGCATAAATGCTATCTCATTTAAATGATATATGAAGAAATGCTATATGTGAAATGGATGGCTATTGAATTAATATTCCAACTATGAGATGTATTATGTGAAATCCATATTTTGTTGAATAACTGACTACCTTGGGAATATTTTAAGAATATGGATGCAGGTATATGTTCATTCCTCCAGGCGGAGGGGAAGTATCACTCAGGAGAAGATCTTGGTCGAGTAACCAGTAACACAACCTATCTAAGCTTACACACACTCACCATAGAATAATTGAGTCGGGTTATTATGTGGGAAGTAGGCAAGTCATCCTTAGTTGATATGTTTGCATTAGTAAGAGTCTTGTTTACTATTGGGTGCATTATTGGGTGATGTTTATGTGTTTGAGCTTGCAAGTTCTTCCCTATGTGCTATGCATGTTTGTGTGGTTGAATGAGTATTGGGATATATGCATACATGCATATATATGCATATGTCAGCATACACGTACGATAGATATAATGGGATGTCCATACGAGTATGACGACATATGTATAGATATGCATATATGTTTATAAACGATTGATATGATACTAAGTCGCATAGGTCATCATCATTTGGATATTGAAAGGATCCCTTGACTATCATGTTGATAGATAATATTATTACAATGTAATTGTTATCTTGTTCATATTCATTTATATATCGAATTTATTCATACTTGATTGACATAGGATATAAATATTAGTATATATACACATATACATATATATGTGACATAGCATTAAATGCTATTTATGAACATATATATGTATATGTACATATAAAAATATATATTTATATATATGTAATGCATGGAGGCGAAATTGTACTTACGACTGATTAAATAGATAACATGCATTCAATTATCGAATGATGCATTTGTAAAGATAATACCTATATTATATTTGTTTGTAATATATATATATATAGTATATGTATAAATAATATAATATATGGGTATATATTATATTATATATAGTATATATAAATGATTAAATGATTGTTTTATTTTATAGTACTTCTCTATTAGTGCATGGTTTAGACTATGGAATATTATAAAGCGTTGAAATATCGAAACACTTTCATATATGTGTTGGCCAATTTGTATACATGAATAGCTTAGGCCACACATTTATTACCATATGTTGGAATTACAAAGCCTTTAGTCTATGAGTAAAGCATGGAGAGTTAGGAATGTTGCGCACTATGTGAGGAACAAGTTAGTTCCAATGTGTTGAGTAAAGGGTGAGGGCGCAACAAGTAATGTGCAAACATTTAGGCTGATTTATTACATGGACCTGGGTCGATTTGTATGCAAATACAAAGCATTAAAGGCCGAAGTATGGTATATATATATATATATATATATTTGTGACTGTATTGTTAAGCCACATATAACTCTTGTTGCCCATGTATGAAGAGTTTGTAATCTGCAAAACAATGAGCAACCATTAAGTCGATTTGAGGATAGATACTTGGTCGATGCCTTGTATGGAGAGGTATTTGACTTAGTAAACTATTAAATGCCTTGTCATTTGGTAAATATCTGCAACAAATGAATGCATACAATATTATTTACAACAGGTTGATGATTGATTCAAACTAATAAATGAGTGAAATTGACTCATGTGAGACCAAGTCAACATGAGCTATGTGTTGTGTATTTGATAAATGACTGATTCAACAAAGAGGAAGTCATGCCAACTTTGTAGGAGAATATTGATGCTTTGGCACCACCTTTGAATCCTATTTTCTATATATGTCCAATTTGAATGTGAATCGAATTCCATCATGTGATGATTTGAATTAGTCTCTCATTGTTGTCAAGCAACAAGGTTGATATGTAGCTATGATTAGCTAAGTAATATCATATATGTGTGCCACATTTTAGTTGAGGGTTATGTGTTGTTGTGCATGCTAATTTTTGTCAAAACTCATGTCAAAACTATAGGTTGAGTGGTCTCCAAATTATTGTATAAATAGTGGAGCAAGTTCACTTGTTCAAGATGCATTCCTTAAGCAAGTTTTTGCATTCTATTTACATACCTTTCTACATTATTCTGCCTAATACAGTGAGTGAGAGCTTTGAGCATTAGAGAGATTATATTATTATTTTGAGAGAAGTATTTTCCAGCTTGTGAGTTAGTGGTATTTTTTACATTATTGGAGGGATCAATACCAAGCTAGTTGTTGTTCTGGAAGTGTTGTGTTTGTAGCCAATTGATTGTAAAGCTTATCACAAGAATGAGGATAGTCTTCCCTTGTCTGCATTAGTTTTGAAAGAGCTTCTTTTTTATTTTTTGAAACTAGTCTATTATAGTTACTTGCATTTAGGGAAAAGTTATGTTTGCTTTGAAAGAAAAGTGGAAACTATTTACTCTATTTGTGTATTGTTTGTAATTACTCCATGATAGGAGAGATTTTTTTTCATAGGTATTATTATTATACTAAATATGATTAAACAAGGGTAGCATAAGTGATACTCATAGCTAGATATTTGATTATGTTAGGTGGCTAGTAGGTTACTCCTGGGATTGTTGTCTAGTGAAGGGAGGGAACTAGTACTTTGCTTAATGATTTGTGTAACCTTAGGTTTGTGTTAAATAGATATCTTATCCTAGGGATTAGCTAACCTATGGAGAGGGATTACCTAAGCATAGATATAATGGACTTAAGTCAAAATGAGCTTGCTATAGTGTACATGAATGGTATACCTTCACTCGAATTACTGAGTGAGAACACTTTGGCCAAAGTAGTGTGATTGCCTGGGGTTCCACTGTCAATTCACCATGTCCATTTAAATGCATGAGGATTACCTAGCATAGGTTATAAATCCTATTCATGTAGGGCACAACACTAAACTCAGAGTGGTATGTCATATGGGGTTACCCAATTAATCTCTTCGTTGAATGGTAGGGCCATCTATCATTGATAGATGTGTGGGGGACTGCATATGACTTTGTGGCTAGTGGAAAAACACTTGAGTGATGCTTCTCCTCCTCAACAGGCGACAGAAAACCAAGGTTTTGAAAGGCGAATTCCTAGACCATTATATCTTATGCTATGAAGATTGAATGAGCTATGTAAGTAGTTGTGTGCATTATTGGAATATTGTACTTTGTGAATTATTGTATTGAAATGGAAATCCTTATTATATTTTGTTATAGCATCTTGTTCATACATTCTCAATAAAGAAAGGATTTTTTTTTATTGCAATGGTTTATTACATAGTTTATTTTACTTGCACAGTGAAAGCTTAGGAAAATTTACTTCAGTGTACGATTGGCATATTACATTTGGTATCAAAGCTACCAGGTTCAGCTCTGGAACCTATGAGCTCATTACGTAAGTGTTAGGTAACCTTATTAGAAGATGATGGTTGAAATGTTCACATGCCAAGATGGCAAGAGAAAAGAACATGGAGAAATTAAAAGGAAGATGAGATTCCTAGAAATTTTTTAAAGTTTTGGACTAGTTAAGAGTCATCCCTGGAGTTAGGAACTCCTAAACCAATAACTTATTATTATATCCCCTTCGATTGTGAAAGATTATGCAATCAGGTTATGTAGGAAGGTTAGGAAGTATAACCAATATATACCTTCACCTTACTTGATAGATATAAAACTATGAGGGATAAAGAGGATTGAGAGAATCTCCCTTATTGATAGCAACCTATAGCTTCAAAGAGTCAAGTATTCTTGAATTTAGGAAGAAAACTACGAATCCGTTAGTATGCATTGTTGGAATAATACGGATCAAAGTAGAAAGTTAATGAAGGAGGTATCCAAGAGCTTGGAGAACTCTTGAATTGAATCTAATTTCTATGCAAGGCTAGGAACTTGTAAGAAAAAAGATAGTACCTTAAGAATAAGGGGCAATACCAAAATAGTCAGAAAAGAAGTAATCAACGAAGTGGACATGTTCCCACCAACCAAAATTGATGAGATCAATTTGAAATTTTGATTAAGATGAGAAAAAAAGAAAACAAGCAACCTTAGAGTGTTTAAGGATACAATGTACCAAGAGATGGGACAAAGTCACTTGGAAAGGTGATTGTGAGAAAGAAGCCTGAAAAAGGTAAGTCGTATTAGTCTGACAAAGGTTTGATAGTACATAAATTGGTTGGAGTATAAGTAGAACTCACCAACGTGTCAAAAAAATAACAACATATGCTCAGAGGTTCCAAAAGGAAATGGAATACAGAGTGACTATGTGTCAAAACAACAGAAGTTGTAAGGAGACAATGCTCTAAGTTGAAAGGAACAACAAAAAAAGAGGCTTTGTGGGTATGGATATTCCTCCAAAAAAATATATTGGAAAGATAATTGAAATATTAGAGAGCTTCTTAACTTGTAAAGTTGTTGATTATTCATTAGATCTCCTATTGGATGATCCAAAATTGTTGAAACTATGAGATAGAAATCAAAGATGAATTGAACTTTGGGAAAAATTACATTCAATGTATGCCATCAAGAAAAGAAAAAAGGAAATGGAAAGCTAAAAGTAATAAAAAAATCATTTCAAGAAAGCAAAATGTTTGCTAGGGGTTCAAATTCTAGCTGATTGAATGTTGTGAAAACACTAAGGGGGGAAGGAAGAGAGTGGATTGACTCAGATTAAGTACCCCACCCAACAAAAAATGTGGATATGTCTTCAATTTGGAAGAACTTTGACTTCTTAGTAATTCATGATGACAATTAACTCATGTACTTCATGACCACAAGGATTAGGTATTGGAATTTCTTTAAGAAAAATAGTGGAAAGGTCAAGAGTTGTGACCTATTATCATCCCATACCTTATACTTATTTGAATGGAAGATCAAATGACATTATCATTGATGACTTAGAAAAGGATAGGTGAATAATTTGATCATGAAAGGGAAGATCATTGTCTATGGGATTGGCAAGGGATGGTCTAGATTACTTGTGATTTGTAAGAAGTGTCTTACTACTCCTACTACCTTACAAGAAGTAGCTATTGTTGATCTAGTTGTAGATAGTTAGACTATGTGTATAGTGTGAGATATGTCAATGTCATGAAGCAACTTAGCACTATTATCTAACTATGATAGAAAAAAAATTTAGATGATAAGGTTTAGCTATAAAGCCATAGAGAAGGTATGTAAGATACGATGTGATGTAATGTGAAGCACATCAAAATATCTTTACTGGAATGATTAATTGATCATACTTTATACTCAAATGAAACCTTAGGTTTAGAATAACCTAATTGGGGTGAAAAGTTAATTTGAATAAAGAGAGAAACCTTAGGTTAAGTTTTACCTATTGGGTTGGAATATGTACTGGGCTACTCATTAACACCTATAGGTTGGGAATAACATAGTTAGCTCAGTTGTACACTTGGTCTTGATTGGAACATATAGGGTTAAAGTAACCTATATAATCGAGCAGGTCATTAATTGATGAGTTTATCCTAGGATTAGGGTATACCAAGGTTGGGACTCACCTATGAGATTAAGTGAATCAATTGAGCTAATGAGAAAATTTTGTGCTTGGTAATTAGGTATGCAATTAAATTTGATATCTTCTAGGAACCAACATTATTGAATGAGGATTAATACTCAAAATTAGTATCAATTCATATCGGGAAAATTAGATTGAGTTGAAGGATGGATTACGTCTTTGAAAATAATCTGAGGATAGAAGAAATCCATGGTATGGATGTCCTAAGATAAATGGGATTTATCTCTGCAAAAATCCTAACCATTATTACTTAGGAACTAAATGTGGAATGAGACCACAAAATAGGTTTTCACTTAGTCAAAGAATAGACTAAAATGGGATATAAAAGAGCCTATGTACCCAAAATTTTGGAGAATTAAGAGATGGAATGAGAAAGTTGATGTCAGAGGTAGGACATTGGGGTGACAGAGTTATTTATCAGGCGAGAAACCACTATAATCTAGAAAAGATGGAGTAAGAGGCTGCATGGAATTTGGCAATTTAATGTCTAGTGTGTCAGAAAATGAAGATAGGATGTCATCATTAGCAAGACATGAGTACTCTCATGAGATTTCAGAAGGAGAGTGGTAGAACACAAGACAATTTATACCTGTCTATGTCAGCAAAACTGACATAATGTTGTGGTGGACAAACTCACCAAGGTAACCAACGTGGGTTGGAAACTTGATTTAAGGGATTTTCATCCTAAATAATATATTGTGTAAGGTAGTTGCTTAGTAATCTTGAGAAGGTTTTCTTAGTTGAGAACAAGAAAATAATGATATGGTTGTGTGGACCATGATCATACTACGAAACATTCACATGAGAAAATTTGCAATACATTATTGTAGCGAAATAGGAAAAAGAGGAAAACCAAATCTTGAATGATTTGTTGAGTACTTGTAAACTTCTAATGTCGAGGTTTGATCCATTATATGGAAAGGAAGTTTGGAAACTCTAATAGGCTGAAATAGGCTAGGAAATAGGGTTAACCTTAGACTTGATAGTTTGTCAAAAAAAGACTAATAGATCGAAGAGATCAATGAAACTTTGTTGATACAAAGCTTAAGTATGAATCAGTATCAAAATTGACAAATGCCCAAAAGCAATCTTGTGCTCAAAGACAAACAAGTGGTCAAGAGCATTACTTTTGGCTAAAGTAAATAGATAAGTAAGAGATGGGCGAACTTGGCTTCTGAGTTATCTGAAGGTGTAAATACCAAAGGGAAGGATGGGACCCACAATGTAGTGCGTAATGCATCATCATTCCTTTTCTATTTGGATTATACTAAGGATAAATTCGTGAGCCAATGAGAATGTGCTTTCCAGTCACTATAGTATCAGTGTCATGTATTATTCAGATATTATTGTACATGGGATGTACATATGAAATATTATGAATACAACAAATAAGCTCTTTGAGAGATATTAAGTATGTGTGAGACATAGAAGTTTTCCCTAAATGATAGCAAGAACACTCGATGCAAGGTCCAGGAAGGACAAGGTTACAAAGAGTGATGCTACATAGGATGAATGTTTTATAAATCTTACATATTTTTAGAATGGTAAGTAAAAATTTCTTATACTTTATCTGTATGTTAAAGTGCTATAGATCATCGGGGATGATGATTCACAAGGGGGGAAGTATGTTACACCCCAATTGTGTAATCACTATTTACTATTACTATGTAAGGTAAAATGTGAATTCCAAAGATAAATAAATTGTTCTTGCACTTTGTTATCAAGAGAATTATGCATAAATGTTATCTCATTTAAATGATATGTGAAGAAATGCATATATGTGAAATGGACACCTATTGAATTAATATTCCAACTATGAGATGTATTATGTGAAATGAATATTTTGTTGAATAGCTGACTACCTTGGGCATATTTTGAGAATGTGCATGCAAGTATATGTTCATTCCTCTAGGTGGAGGAGAAGATCTTGGTCGGGTGACCAGTAACATAACCTATCTAAGCTTACACATACTCATCATAGAATAATTGAGTCGGGTTATTATGTGCGAAGTAGGTAAGTCATCCTTAGTTGATATGTCTGCATTAGTAAGAGTCTTGTTTCCTATTGGGTGCATTATTGGGTGATGTTTATTTGTTTGAGCTTGTAAGTTCTTCCTTATGTGCTATGCATGTTTGTGTGGTTGAATGAGTATTGCGATAAATGTATACATGCATATATATGCATATTTTGGCATACGCATACGATGGATATAATGGGATGTTCATACAAGTACAATGACATATGTATAGATATGCAAATATATGTTTATAAATGATTGATATGATGTTAAGTCACGTAGGTCACAATCATTCAAATATTGAAAGGATCCTTTGACCATCATGTTGATAGATAATATATATATGTTTGAATATATACAAATACACACATAAGCATAAATGGTTAATACAAGAGTGTGTGTGCATATATATATATATATAATATATATATATTATTACAATGTGATTGCTATCTTGTTTGTATTCATTTATTTATTGAATGTATTCATACTTGATCAACATAGGATATAAATATTAGTATATATATATATATATGTGTCTGTGTGTGTGTGACACAACATTAAATGCTATTTATGAACATATATATGTAATGTATGGAGGCCAAATTGTATTTATGATCGATTAAATAGATAACATGCATTTGATTATCGAATGATGCATTTGCAAAGATAATACCTATATTATATTTGTTTGTAATATATATTATATGTATGAATAATATATCATATGGACATATATTATATTATATATAGTATATATAAATGATCAAATGATTTTTTTATTTTATAGTGTTGCTCTATTAGTGCATGGTTTAGACTATGGAATATTATATAAGCACAATACATATATAGTGCTTAAATATGGAAACACTTTCATATATGTGTTGGCCAATTTGTATACATGATTAGCTTAGGCCGCTCATTTATTTCCATATTTTGGAATTACATAGCCTTTAGTCGATGAGTAAAGCATGGAGAGTTAGGAATGTTGTGTACTATGTGAGGAAGAAGTTAGTTTCAACATGTTTAGTAAAGGGTGAGGGCACAACAAGTAATGTGAAAACATTTAGGCCAATTTATTACATGGACCTATGTCAATTTGTATGCAAATTCAAAGATTGAAGGCCGAAGTATGATATATATATATATATTTGTGACTGTATTCTTAAGCCACATATTACTCTTGCTACCCATGTATGAAGAGTTTGTAATTTGCAAAACAATGAGCAACCATTAAGTCAATTTGAGGATAGAGACTTGGTCGACGCCTTGTATGGAGAGGTCTATGACTTAGTAAACTGTTAAATTCCTTGTCATTTGGTAAATATCTACAAAAAATGAATGCATGCAATACTATTTATAGTAGGTGGATGATTGAGTCAAACTGATAAAAGAGTGAAACCGACTCGTGTGAGACCAAGTCAACATAAGCTATGTGTTGTGTATTTGATAAATGACTGATTCAATAAAGAGGAAATCAAGCCAACTCTGTAGGAGAATATTGATGCTTTGGTGCCACCTTTCAATCCTATTTTTTGTAGATGTCCATTGTGAATGTGAATCGAATTCTATCAGGTGATGATTTGAATTAGTCTCTCATTGTTGTTAAGTAGCAAGGTCGATCTGTAGCTATGATTAGCTGAGTAATATCATATATGTGTGCCACCTTTTAGCTAAGCATTATGTTTTTTTGTGCATGCTAATTGTTGTCAAAACTCAAGCCAAAACTGTAGGACGAGTGATCTCCAAATTGTTGTATAAATAGTGGAGAAAGTTCAATTGTTTGGGATGCATTCCTTAAGCAAGTTTTTGCATTCTGTTTACATACCTTTCTACATTATTCTACCTAATACAATGAGTGATAGCTTTGAGCATTAGAGAGAGTATATTATTATTTTGAGAGAAGTATTTTCCAACTTGTGAGTTAGTGGTTATTGTGACATTATTGGATGGATTGATACCAGGCTAGTTGTTGTTCTGGAAGTGTTGTGTTTGTAGCCAATCGATTGGAAAGCTTATCACAAGAATGGGGATATTCTTCCCTTGTTTTCATTAGTTTTGAAAGAGCTGCTTCTTCATTTTTTAAAACTAGTCTATTATAGCTACTTGCATTTAGGGAAAAGTTATGTTTGCTTTGAAAGAAAAATGGGAACTATTTACTCTATTTGTGTATTATTTGTAATTACTAAGAGATATTGTTTGTTCATAGGTATTATTATTATACTAGATATTATTAGACATGGGTAGCTTAAGGGATACTCATAGCTAGATATTTTATTATGCTAGATTACTAGTAGGTTACTCCTAGGATTGTTGTCTAGTGAAGGGAGGGAACTATTACTTTGCTTAATGAGTTGTGCAGCATTAGGTTTGTGTTAAAGAGGTAGGTTATCCTGGGGATTAGCTAACTCATGGAGAGGGATTACCTAAGCATAGATATAATGTCCTTAATTCAAAATGAGCTTGCTATAGTGTAAGTGAATGGTAGACCTTCACTTGAAGTACTGAGTGAGAACACTTTGGCCAAAGTAGTGTGATTTCCCAAGGCTCTACTGTCAGTTCATTGTGTCCATTTAAATGCATGAGGGTTACCTAGCGTAGGTTATAAATCCTCTTCATGTAGGGAACAACACTAAGCTTAGAGTGGTATTTTTTATGGGGTTACCCAACTAGTCCCCTCGTCGAAGGGTAGGTCCATCTATCATTGATAGATGTGTGGGGGACCACATATGAGTTTGTGGTTGGTGGAAGATCACTTGAGTGATGCTTCTCCTCCTCAGCAGGTGACTAAAGACCAAGGTTTTGAAAGGCGGATTCCTAGACCATCTATATCTTATGCTACGAAGCTTGGAGGAGCTATGTATGTGCATTCTTGGAATATTGTACTTCATGAATTATTGTATTGAAATGAAAATCATTATTGTATTTTGTTATAGCATCTTGTTCATACATTCTCAATAAAGAAAGGAAATTTTTTTATTGCAATTGTTTATTACATAGTTTATTTTACTCGCACAATGAAAGCTTAGGAAAATTTACTTCAACGTACAATTGGCATATTACAAATTTCAAAAAAATTCTCAAACACTGCACAACATCCATTTTCATTTCACCATGAACAAATATTTTGATGCAATATGATTCTCATTAACACAAACACCAAGTCTTAACACATTATATGTCATCTACTATCAAGGGTTCGTACTGAACATGTAGGGAACAAATATAATATAGAATAGGTCCAATAATTTCAAACATTTAGAATAGCCACCACAAGGATAAATTACAACCCAAGAGGGAGAATTATCAATTCCAAAAATAAATCATAAAATGCATGCAATTAAATAATAAACCAAGTGTGACCAAGGGCCACAAATTAGATAGATGGAAAATTTGGTGACTAGACCACTTATAAGAAAATTGAAAAAATTCAATTTCGATCCATAATCAATGATTAGAGAGTTCATCAATAACCAAATAAAACATAAAACTTTGAAAACATGATTACATAAAATCAGTGACTAATGTTAGCCACATTTGAGGGAGTAAAGGGTACATGACACCTTGGGAGTACAACATCCAAAGTGTCTTAGAGATAGCATGCTAAAACATAATACAAACATAACAATTTCATTGAATCCATGCCAATGAGAACCACACTATCCAAATGCACTTAATCAAGACATGATCACATTATAATGCAAGAAGGAATATATAGGGTTCACTATGACATCCACAATTCTTTCCACACAAGGGTGGGGCTTCTCCCAAGCACCACTTTAACAAGGAATCTACAAATACAATGCAATGAAACACACATTATTCACATCATGCATCACTACCAAGTACTAAAACAAAATAACATCCACATAATTCACATGGCACATTATAGTCAAGGCTCTAAGCCAACCAACATAATGCTCCTAATAAACATACTTCCATTTAAAAATTAGGTATGCATCCCATGCAAGCGAAAAAGTAATGCTAATTACTCATCTAGGTTCTCACAAGAATACTAGGGACAACATGATTTGGGAATATAAGTCATTGATCCAAATTTTCTATTGTGATAATGCAACATTCCATTCATGAACTTACATGATCACTTCACATATATGATGATACTTCACTAGGAATAAAATGCACAATACACCATAGGCAACGTTACCATATGGTCACAATTTTTTTACAATTCAAGCATATGACTTACACCACATTTACACTCAATGCATCAATCACATAAGATGATTCACAATGCTCTATCATGATCCAAAATATTACCACTCAACTTCAATCAAATGCATCCATATACACACATCCAAAGAGAAAACATAAGCATAAACAAGATCACTCAAGGTCACCATGCAATCACAGTCAGTGTAAATCAAGACATCAAGATGAAAATCACACATGAATGCACTTATCAACAACTCAAGGTTTTAACTAACACTCAAAAGCAAGCATTTATCAACCATATAATGCTAGGGAAAAATGACAACAACACAATCATACACACAAAGACCCAACCAAATCTCTCACATAGTGAGCAACACATTAGAGAATGATCCTTCTCCACTCAGGAGACTCTCAACTATGGGTATATTCCCATCCATGTCAATGCATTAGGGCCTAGGAGGTAATCTTCCTCCTCAAACACACTACACAGGTTGGTTCACATTGAACCCTCAAAATTTCACCCAAGGAACCCATGCAAGAAGTTGAAATTAATAACTCACCAAAATAAGTACTTGGGTGATCACACACCAAGCACCAATGACCACATTGGAAAGAACATGAACTAGAGATCCCAATGTTGCAACATGGAATTTGAACACCAAATGTAATTCCCTGAGATGATAAGCTCAGAATAAAACCCAATGCAACAAATTCTTTTTGAAACAACAACAAAATTGCAATAATAACATGTCACACTTGCACAATAGTGTTGCAACAACACAACAAAAAGAAAAATAATGAAACCTCGCCATTTCATAAGAAAGGTGGCCACATTAGAAGACTAACCAATTGTGGGATAAATCCACCATGAGGAACAAATGAGAGAGAGAGGAAAACATCTACACAATAATTGGTTGCCAACCACGATCGAGTTCTCTCGCAACACTATGCAAGATAGGATGAGGGAATAATCCACCTCCAATCCACATATCGAGACACTAAACAAATCTAACATAGAGGAAAACCTTCACAAGAGGTTTCCTAACCAAGAGGCACAACTCCTCACAAACATGAATGACAATGAGTCACTTCCCAACCACCCCATGCTTCCCAAGACATCTCATCACAATGCGACAACACACAAGACGGAGAACTACTCCACAACACCCCATGACCCATAAGGAATGTGGAGGACACCAAAAATTTCAAGCAAGAAGGATTACAACCTTCCCAAGTCTTCACAAGACTAGAAGAATGATCTCCCACAACCTTAGGTTGACAAATGGTCCTTTCAGAAGGTAACACAAAAAATAATGCAGGAGATGGCATAAGTACTCAATAATGAAACTTGAGAACTAAGTCAAAGCACTACTAAGACCCCAAGACTATGGTGAATAAATTTCTTTTAAAAAAAAATTGCAAACAAAGTCCCAAAAACATAAGGAAAGATCAAGTCCCGAAGTAAAGAAACTTGACTAGGATTTCAACATTTTTTATGACTAAAACAACTAGAATGAGAAATCTAAAAGGAATAAAAATTATTTGACAATAGAATTAGGATAATAAAACCACCTTCTATCCATGGTTAAGAGTTTTTACAATTTTTTTTTTTGTATGGGAATGAGGCCACCCCAACACAAGACCAAACCACCCCAATAGATCACTTAGTCAAAATTTGAAGTTTTTGGGCCTACCAAGACTAGGTCACCCTAGTATGATACCAAGCCACCCCTCTGATGACAAGGCCACCCCAACACACTTAAAAACATTTTTCATGAGTTTGGGGACTCTTGAGCTGTCTAGGCCACCCAACTGTGAAATGTGACCTCTAAATTAATTTTAAGCACCAATTTAAATATTCCTAAGTTGATTTTAGCCTTTTCACATTATAATAGTGAAAACCATAAAGTGATCATGCTTGATTCCAACACCAAAACACGTAAATAAGCCAATACACCTTTCTATTAACAAAAGTTACACCCATCTCAAAGATAGGTTTATTAATAACAATATTACAATACATATGAATAAAAAACATACAAATACATGAATTTAACCTGAAATTACATGATATCATGATGTTCCTTGATCCATGAACCTTAGGTACCCAATGGTGGTTACCACACCACTTGACCTCATGGAATCAAATGATCCACTCTCACTGTGCTAGAAGATCGTCACATGGACCACACACACAACACTGGCACCAAAAAAATGGGGAGATGGATTACACACAAACCATACACAAGGAATACAATCCATAAACACATCATATAACACTTGTCCAAACACAAGAATAATCAAATACAAGTAGGATCAACATAATATCTCATTGGCTACTTGACTACACAAGGTCCTTGACCCTGTGGAGTGATGGAGAGCGAGAAGAGCAGTGGGAGTGTGGGTTTGAATGCTTTGGAGGGGGAGGGAGCTGATGAGTCTGAACCAAATGATGCTGATGCAGATGGCTGGCTACTAGTTTTTGGCTTCTTTGGTAGGTGGATGGGTTCTCTTTGTTGTTGGGTTGCGACTGGTTGTGTGGATGGTTTTATTCCTCATGTTTTGTTGGCTACTTTTGCTAATTTTGGGTTGTAGGATAGCCTTGTTGGTGTGTTCTTTGGGCCCCTTGCATTGGTTTTGTTAGTGGGTTGGTCTATCTTTAGCTATGAATGGTGTTTTGGGGTGGATGGTGTGCTTTTTTTTTGGCCTTATCCCTAACTTTTCTCTATTTTGTTTCCCTTTTCCCTCTTGGGCTATCTTTCTTACTTGGTGTGGCTAGCTGGATTTTGGGTTTCAGCTTCTTTATCATTGGTAGGCCTTTGTGTTTTGTGTTGTTCAGTTGCAACTAGTTGCTTGGGTAGGGTTATTGTTTGGCTTCCTCACATTTTTTAGGTTTCTTGTGATGATTTTGGTCTATGGGTTTACCTTGTTGGTGGGTTCTTTGGGCCCCTTGCAAGGGTTTGGTTAGTGGAATGCTCTATCTTTAGCTCTGACCAACGTGTTGGGGTGGATGGTGTGCTTCTTTCTTTTAACTTTTCACTAATTTTTCTCTACATTGTTCCCACTTTCCCCTATGGGCTTCTCTACTTCTTGACATTGATGGTAGGTTGTGGGGTTTCTATGGCTGGTTGTTGGGTGGTGGCTGGTTGTGTTGGTGTTGTTGGCTTGCTTCCTCATGTTTTGTTGACTACTTGGGCTACTTTTAGGCTGCATGAATGTCATGCCACTATTTGGCTCCCTCATATTTTGTTGGTTGTTTATAGTGCATTTGGGCTTAGTTTGGCTGAGCTCCTTCTTTTATTTTTTCTCAAGGCTTAAAATTTTCTTCTCTCATGGTTGTTGGATGAGTTTCTTCTATTGGTTGGGTTGTTGACGGTGTGGTGGTGTGAGGAGGGTTTCTTCTTTCTGAAGAAGTCCTATTTTTTTCTTGGCTTGGTGGTGTTGGACTCTATTGTCTAGATTGGTGCTTGTTTGCTATTGGCTAGGACATGCTTATTATTTTTTTTGGACCCAATTTTATGAGCTCAATGTGGAGTTTTTTGTTGCTGCCTTCATGTATTGGATGTTGTTCACATCTCTTTTCATGATCCACCTTTTATTCTTGTTGAATTTTTTTCCAAAGGATGGTACAAATGTTTGTTCTGCTATTATGCTATCTTTCTCCTCGAATCTTATGGAGGTGGATTCATCTCCTATTTAGGTGGAGTTGGGAGGTGAAGGTTTCTTGTTTCCTCAATGGATGATCCTTTTGAGGTGGACACTTCTCCTATGGAGGTGGAGCTTGAGGGTGTTGGAGTTTTCAAGTAACAATGGAATATTTGGTCATGACATCCTCTCCAGTAGAGGGTATCTCTCTCCTATTGAGGTGGAGATTGAGTTGGTATCTTGGTTTGAAAGGTGGTCTTTGTTGGCCTCCCACAATGATCTAACAACTAAGCACTTACAGTTGTGATTCAAAGATTGGACATATAATCTGAATAGCTATCTCAATCATCATGAAGGTGGATTTAACTTGTCAACCCAGGGATGTAGACTTGAAATGGGTCAGCACAATATGTGCACTAGAATCCATAGTAACCATCTTCATTCTATAGCTAAGAAAGACATAATGCTGAAAGTAAATTGCTTGGAAAGGAATAACATAAGTGTTGAACATCAACAAACAACTATACTAAGCTGAAATACATGACATAAATGAAAATCTGAGCAAACAAACAAGAAACTACTATGTCTACTTTGGCTGCAGGAATAGTCACAAAATGGAATTCTAGTGGCTGCAGGAATAGACAGTGTTAGATTCTTAACTAATTGCTGAACAAAAAGTAATAACTAAACTAAAGGATGGAATTCTCACCAAGTGGGCCCCCTTGGATGAGTATCCCTTAGGACAAACGTAAACTTAGATGCACAAACTTACAACTTCATTTTATTCATTGGAAAACATAAGTACAATAGAGCATCATAACTGTATTACTTGAAAAACTAAGAATGTAAGTACATCATCAGATCAATCAACCTCCTGAGAAGGAGCATTTGAGTCTTATTTATAGGAAGAAAAACTACTAACTAACTAACTAGCAAGGCGGTCAACTCCAAAAAATTAGGAGGCTGCCACTTTAGGGAAAGCATGAAAAGTGGAGAGGAGGTTATGCAGTCTTGTACTCTTTTTTTCCTTATTGCTCCTTTATTGAGGTAGGGAGTAGGGTTGGTTTAGTGGTTTTGGAAGGGAGCTCTTGCTACCCTCACTATTTGGCTCAGTTTTTTTTCATTGAGCGGATGTTATGCTACAGTGGTGGTACAGGTTAATAGTTGCCTGGTGGTTAAGGTCTCATTTCTTGATAGGGTTTTAAGTCCCTCACTTTTCTTGGGTTAAAGGTCCCAGCCAAAACCTTGTTGTAAAGGGTTTAAGGTCCCTTCAAAACCTTCATGTAGCTTGTGTTGTCCTATTTTTTTTGTTTTTTTTTGCTGCTAATGGTCTGTGATTTATTAGCAGCTTGCTTGTCTCAAATAGGGTTGTAGGGCCCTATGAAAACCTATTTTCCCCAAATAAAAAAATACAATATCTCATTGGGAAAATTCACCAATGTCACATCACAAATTTGCATTGGAACAACTCACCAATGCCATAAAAGAATCATCCTTGGGAAACTCACAAAGGGCATAACAATGGGATAAATCACTACAAGGGTGTAAAAAGGATCGTCACTGGGACAACTCACCAATTACGAATCACACACACAAGACAATAGGGTAAGGTGCTAGAGAGCTAGTTAGGGAGTGTCATCATGGTGCTCAAAATTATGGCACCCGTGGAACCTAGTACTCCTCTCATATGGATGAGGATACTTGATCTTACAAGACACAAGCTCCCTAAGCTAACATGTCTTCCCAAACATCCTTAGTTTGTACTACCACTCAAGGCATGAGAGGGGCATCCATTATCTTAGTTAATTACTCGTGTTTCATTAATTATCACTTTATTAAATGACTCCCTACCCATGATCAACCTACTTTCCACTTTAGGTTAGGGACACATTGGGAGCCACTTCCATAACCCTCTCTAGTATCTTATTCCTAGGCTCTTCACACTCACCAATGAGTGTGGCACGAAAAATAATGCAAAATACAAGTTTTCCAAATTTAAATAAAACTTTCCCATTGTGAGAAGTGGGAATGTTAGTGAGGGTCGATTACACTTGACTCATGATGAATTGAAGCATAAATTTTCCAAACATACCTGCATCTACAAACAAGATCATTCAAAATGGAAATATAAATAAGCATTTAATTGAAAATGAAATCTACAAACTACTTTTAAAATAGTTAAATTCCTAACCTAGCCCATCTAAAACTTATCCTATTTTGAATTTGTGTCGTGTTGATGTGAAACAATGACCCTTTCCCAATCTTGTGATTAGTGAGCTTGTTTCAATCGATTCTATTGAAGAGAATCAATGAAACCATTGTGATTGATGTATGAAAACCTAGTTTATGCTAAAAATGAACATGATGCAAGCTAAGTTACCATGATTTTATGCTACAAATGCTCTAATTATGCTATTGCTAAGCTAATCTAAGCTAAAGATATGCTAAAAGATGAAAACCCTAATTCATATACAAACTAAGATGGATGCATGGAAGCCATTAATGGATGCTCTAACCTATTATGCAATGAAAATGAACTAAAATAAGCTAACAAGAGAGTAAATTGAGAGTATGGATGCAAGTGAATTCAACAACATAAGTTTGTAATTGAAAGATGGATCCATTTTTCAGAGAGCAAATGAGGAATGAATGGTTGAGATCAAAAAGCTTAATCAACAGTCCAAGATGAAGGGGAGAGAAGGCATGGACCATGGATTCTCATCAACAGATGAGAATGCATGATGAGATTTAATCAAGGGCTCACACTTGCCTCAAACAAGCACACTTTTGACTTGCTCACACAGGTGAAAGGTAATTTCACCAAAAGGTTAAAGATTAAGCTTGTTCAAGAAGCCAAGTGAGTTGATTGGAGGAGAGAGAATATTCCTTTGGGTGAGGAAAAAGAGGAATTTACAAATTAAAACAAAGTTTTAATTGTGCAAAAGGGGGATAAGGAATATTCCATGGGAATATTCCCTTTCTTAGAGGAAAATTAGTTTAATTTATAATTGAACAAGATTTAATTTATGCAATTAGGGGATTAGAAGAATTAAAGAGATATTTATTAAATTAGATGATTTAATAAATGGGGGAGTGGTGAAATAATATTTAATTAAATAACTTATGGTTATTTAATTAAATAAGATGACATAGGGAATTAAATTAAATATTTTGATTTATTTAATTTAATTAGATGAAGTGTTAGTGCGAAAAGAGATGAATTAACCTGATTAAATTAATTAGGTCAATAGATGAAAATGATGCAATTAATTAATTATCTAGGCTAATTAAGTCAATTAATCAAAAGAGGATGGGTTAAAGAGGAAATAATGTTAGTAAATCTAATTTAAATGTATGATATTGATTAGGACATTTTTTAGTGTCTACATTTTTCCCCTCTTTGAGGCAAGGTACCTGCTACTTTGGTTCAAAGAATAACACTTTTTGGATTAAAACTACTGCCTAAATCAAAAAATAAAAATTCTATGATTTTTTAGATGCCCCAATGGAAGGATTAATCTGACTCCCTACCCCATCGAGAAATCAGGTGAAAATTTTGAATTTTGGGTTGATTTCTCGATAAAGGTCAAAAGCTACCCCAAGGGTTCAGAAAGGTTCCGGGATGCAAGAATAATGCCAAAAATGCAAAAAACGATGCAAAATTAGGTCCAAATTGGAAAAATTGGTGGAAATGATAATAAACCCCATCTTTAAGGTTGAATTAGGGAAAAAATCCCTAATTTTCTAGCTTAAATAGGTGAAGAAGGGTAATTTTCAATTCATTTGTGCATTCACACCTTAAGGAATTCTTGCAATTTGAGCTCTGAACCTCTGATGAAATGGCACACCGAGAGCTTCCTAGGCACATATCTAACTGAGTTCGAGAGTTCCAGTGGCCTCCAGGTGCAGGGCCACCAATATGTGATTCGAAACCTGATTTGAAATTTGAATTTTTGATGCATTTATTATGCTTTGAAGTTTAGATTCTGGAAACATCGTTATATAACGATGCCCAAACTAAAATCGGTGACACCCAAATCAATTATAGCCACACATATTTATATAGCGACATATTTCTTAATTTAAAATTAGGGTTCCTAGTTTTAAATGGTGACACAAGCTTATTTGGTGATGCACTTGCCAATTTAGAAATTAGGGTTAGGTTGGACCAGAAGCTAAATCGTGACGCTAGCTTATCTAGTGACACATTTTCTGATTTAAAATTCTAAATGCATTGGGCATCATTATTTGAAATTTGAATATAGCAATGTTATTGTAAATAGTGATGCTATTGTGATTTCTAAGCTGAAAATTCTAAATAACATCAAATTTTGATGATTTCTTGATGTCGTGTGCTTCATGGATGCAGGAGGTCTTCCCACCATTGATGTTGAGGGAGCACATGCCCACTATATTGGAGAGATTAGGTGATTTGTCAGAGTTGCACCAGGAGCACCTGGGAGAGATTGGTTTGTAGTACATTGCATATGCACCCATGATTAGGACACATCTAGTGACGATGATAGCTCTGTGCGAAAGATGACACAACAAGACCTTGTCCTTGCACCTTCCGATAGGTGAGGCGATAGTTACCTTGGATGATATGTGGAGGATTCTCTGTTTGTTGATTCACGATGATAGCGTGATTTATGATACTGATGTCGGATTCGATGCATGCCTTGAGGTGATGGAGATGGACTAGATTGTATTGGTTACCTCGCAGATTGATTTAGAGACATATAGAGGTCATTTTCCAACCTTTAGATTGATCATCACAACCATTATTTTGGGTTTGGTGGCTCTAGAAAGACACAACAGAGGATTTAGCCCATGATGGGGCTTGGCATGGCACCAGATGCTATACAAGAGGACTTTTTTTACATGGGGGCCTATGATGCTAGCCTCCTTATATCATGATTTGCATGAATTTGTCTATTGTGATGGGAGATCCATTAGTGCAGGGGTGATTCTGCTACACATTTGGGTATGGGAGCAAATTGTCGTGCTTCAACCAATTGTTTAGTTAGAAGACGTGGAGCTAGATGATCCCATCATTTGGAGATATAAAGGTGCCATTACTCTTAGGCACACTGGACAGATTGGGCTCCCATATTGGAGACGAGTGATAGATGACATGACAATTTTTTGCTGGCACCCATGGCTTCAGATGCTACCATGGTTTGATGACATTCAACAATTATATTTTTCCAAACAGACCTGATATATGTAGGGTCAAGAGCACATGATGATTGAGAGATATCTTCCTAATAGAGTTGCTCATTAGTTTGGAGATGTATAGGACAAGCCTAATGATGCATATAGGGTCATTTTTGTGAGATCGACTAGAGAGGTTCGCACATGGGGACCAGCCATTCCTGCTCCAAAGGCCATTGAGAGTTTCAGATAGTTGGTGGCCCAACCTTGGGCATATGATTAGGGTCAACCAGTAGCTCAAACCACTCTGGCCTATGATGCATGGTTTTTCCCACCTAGACATTTGACAAATCCTATAAGTGCTTCTCCTAGAGGGAGACCACAAGGCAGGGGACAAGGAGGCCAGGATGGCTAGGATGAACAAGTTTCAAAGGCTCCTCCGATTGGACAGTAGCCTCAGGTACAAAAGTAGGGAGTACCACCACCACCACCAGATGCACGAGATGCTATGATACAACAACTACAACAATAGGTGTAGGTACTGACTAGTGAGCGGGATCAGGCCTACTAGCAGGTTTTGGCTATTACTATTGAGCAAGACTAGGCTTGACAGCAGGTGGTTGTAGTGACAACAGAGAGAGTTTAGGTTGTTACCATTGAGAGGGATCAGGAGGTTGCCCGACACTACAGAATTGAGATTATGATGGCGACGACTCATGTTCAGACAATTTCAGCACGATTATACCGAGAGGTAGTTATAGAGGTTGCTTATTATAGGCATCATTACCATTGAGACATTCCAGCGGCTCTCTGACAACCATATTTTTCATATCATAGCAATGTGTGTTCCCGAGTAGAGGATCAACCTTAGAGGTAGGCTGGAGAGGGTAGCATCCATTAGGGCTATCTTTTTTATGTATAGACACTTTTTGATTTCTCCCCATTCTTTATCAATGATATACATTCATGGGATCCTTTTTGATAGCCTCGTGGATATTGTACTTTTGATCGATGTTCATACATTGATCCAAATTTTGTACCATGACTAATTTTTTGATATATATATGATATGGATAAGAATGATTCATGCTTATGATGTGTTCCCTTTATTTCATGTATGGATGGATATGATATGGATACTTTTATTTGATAATGTATGGATGCACTTTATTTATGCTTATGTGATATGTGATAATCATGATATGGATGGATGTAATGTTATGTTCTTTTTCATTATCTTTTTATGATATGATATGGTGGATGATTATGATATGCATATGTTATGGATGCAAATGATGTGGATGGATTTCTTTTTGTATATTTTATATACATGTTTTATGATGATGATGTATGCATATGGATGGATGGATGCAAATATTTATGATATGCAACAATTTAAGATGCTTAGAATAACAAATCTATATTATTCATCACAACTCAAATGATAATGCAAAATGTATGATGTGATATGTAGTGATTATGTTGATTATGCTATGATTATGAGATGTATGCTGATGGTTTGTGGATGTAGGGTGGATGCATTGATGACATTTTTGTTGACTATCATGATACTAGGTTAGTGCAAAGAGAAAATAGAAGAATAAAGAATAAATGACCGTTAATGATGACGATTGCTTCAAAAGATCCAAAAATTCCTTGATCCATCGAGAATTTATTAGAGATGGTGATGAGACAATACAAAATGCAGGATGAAAATGTAGGATGAGATGCTCACACTTTAGGATTGGGATTTTTCGTCGTTCCTTATTTTTTGATATAACACATAGACACGATGCATCAAGGTATTGATAACCAGGATGACGTTGTATCTAGTGTAATGAACTTTGACTCGACAAACAAATAGGATAGTTCTTGTTCACACCTTGACAGACGAAAATGTCATTGGAATGTAAGTTAGAAGTTTAGAACATATTGGACCAAAGCATACACAATAGTCAACAACATACTCCAAATGACCTTCCTACATACAACTAAGCAAGTATGCACCAAAATTATTTTACAAGAGTACCCACAAGCACAACAAACGAAAGATAATGATCGTTGCCCCATTCCTTTCTCTCTAAATTTTTTTAGATAGACATTATTAAGAGGTACTCAAAATGGGTCATTAAGATAAATCATAAGAAAAGATCAAAGACAAACAGTCAGTATTATCTATAGCTCCTTCCTAGTTTAAGTTTAGCTTAAGGCGATGTTTGATATTGGTGTCCATCGTAGGAAGGATACATCCAAGGACATGTTGATCAAATGGTTGTTTGATGTTAAGAAAATGATGCTAAGATGAGTCATTGCTATAAACTTCACTAATTCATTTACCTGTGATTTTGACTTTAGATTTTTACATTTAGGTTCACACTTTACGACTTGCTATGTTTTTTTTCTATTTGTTTCACCAAAGGTTGAAGGTGACGATCGTTTATTATGGGTGAAGGTTTATTGCGGGTGCAAGCGAGATGGGATGGATGGGTTTTGGATTTTCTGGATTATTTCAATGTTTTTGGTATTTTGAAAATGTTTTGAGGTTGTTTTTGGTCTTTGTGAAAGTTTACGCGGATGTTTAGGATTTTTTGAATTTTCTGAGGTTGTTTAGGGTTTTCTGAATATTTTGGATGTTTTTGGGGTTTTCTTAATATTTTTCAGGATTTTTAGGTTTTTTGAGTTTTCTATTGTTTTTGGATTTTCCATTATCTAATGTTTTTGTGTTTTTATGTCTATTTTAATGTTTTTGGTTTTTTCAAAATATTTGGATGTTTAGGGGTTTTCTGAGAATTATTTGGATATTTTTGGATTTTCACGAGACTTTCAAAGTTTCGACCAAGAACCTAACCTAAAGACCTATCCTAGGGTCCTCGGGGGCTGATCAAAGATTAGCCTTGCCTACGTTATACACGCAGAGACTACATAGTTCGACTAACTTGACCCATTTACAAGATGAAGATATGAACAAATGAAAGACAACAGTTTTATTATGATGGACTTGTAAAGGACTAACCTAGGGTGTCTCAGGGGCACATCAATGATGGCCTTGCCTACATTCAAGCTCAAAGATGATGTGGTTCGACAAGAGGACTCTATTTTTTGGATTTTTGATGTTCGACCTTTTTAGGGATTTTGATGTTTTCTGGATGTTTTTGGATTTTAGCTGTACAGGATTTTGCAAATGTTTTTAGATTTTCTAGATAATATTTTATGAATGTTTTTGGTGTTTTCTAATAAGATTTTATGAATATTTTTGGTGTTTTTTTATAAGATTTCCAAAGACCTCAAGATATACAAGAACCTGATTGTGAGGCATAACGAAATGCCCCTAGTGTGACATGTTAGCCTACTTCGATAAAGGTAGGACATACTGACCTTGGGAATATTCCATGTAGTGCTAAAGGGTTCACGATACCTTACAGTGACAAGCCATGATAAGGATGTGGATGAGGGATGAATGGTGATGCAAAGAATGATAGAGCCAAAAGAGCCAAAGAATAGATGGAGATGCTTTATTTATGCAAGGTGCATGTTTTCCATGTTTTCACCAAGGTACTTTCCCAAAGCACCACCAAAGTGGTTTTCACTAGAGGATGATTTTTTTCTTTACTTTTTCAAACCTTTTTCTCATTTTTTTGGATTTTGATCATTTTTTGATATTTTTGTATTTTTTTGATTTGCACCCTTTATGATTAGGCATAATTCTTTTTGAGATGCAAGCTATTGGTTGGCTCCTACAAGGGTTCATCTTCAGGGGTTGACAATTGGTATGCTCATGATCTGTAGCTTGTTGTGATAACAAAGGGACCCAACCAATTAGGCTCAAACTTTCTTTTGTTGTCTTGATCTGGAAGATTCTTCTATTTTTTCTTTAAGACAAGATCACCCACCTAGAACGACCAACATTTGATTCTCTTGTTATAGCTCCATTTCAGTCAGTTTTGATACACTTGCAAGTGATTAAGGGTTTCAAGATGACATTCATCTCAGAATTCTAGCTCATTCAATCGAGACACTCTATATTCTTCCTCAGTTATTAGATTCTGCAGTGACACTAGCAATGATGGGAGCTCAACCTCGATAGGAAAGATAGATTCTGATCTATAGACTAGGGAGAAAGGGGTTGCACCTGTAGGTGTGTGGATATTGCTTCAATAAGCCCAAAGAGTGGGATTTAGCTACAAATTTCAGTCATGACTAGCTTTATTAACTATTTTCTTTAGGTTTTTTAGGATAGTTTTGTTCGTTGCTTCTACTTGGCCATTGCCTTAGGGATAGTACGGGGTAGAGAATCGGTGTTGGATATTGAATTTTTGGCATAGCTCCTTTACATCCTGATTCTTGAATGGTGTTCCATTGTCTGAGATGAGGATTTATGGAACACCATAATGAAAAATTCGGTAATTCAAGATAAAATTGGCTATCTAGTTCCCTATTATGTAGGTCATAGGAATGGCTTCAACCCACTTAGTATAGTACTCAGTAGTGGTTATGATAAAATTATGGCCGTTGGATGAGGTTAGAGTGATTTTTCCTATGAGGTCAAGTCCCCATTGTGAAAAAGGCCATGGTGTGATCATTGGCTACAATTCTTGAATTGGAGCATGGATCAAATCTCCATGTTGTTGACACTAGATGCATTTTCGCACACACTGATGAGCTTCTTTTTCCATGGTTGGCCAATAGTACCCCATCCTTAACAGTTTCTTGGCTAATGTCATACTGCTAGAATGAGACCCACATATGCCATTGAGTACTTTTGTTAAAGCATTTAAGGCTTCCTCTTAGTTAATACATCGCAATAATGTCCCTTCGATGCTTTGACGGTAAAGGGTATCACCTAGGATCATGAATAGGGATGCCTTTTTAACGAAGGTCTTTTTAAGGTTTGGGGTGATGTCAGATGGAAGGGTTCCTCTATTAAGGTAAGTAAAGTTATCATGGTACGACACGAATCTAGGACCAACAATGACACATGTGAATTCAAATTTAGGGATTTCAAAAGTTGGTACAAGAAGTTGTTCTAACAAGAATTCACATTGGAGAATGTTGTTTGGCATGTTTAGTAATGATCTGATTGTTGCCATGGCATCTGCCACTCTATTGTTCATGTGAGGAATCTGCTCAAAAGTTATGTCTATAAAAAGATCTTTGAGATTCTCCACCATCTTCTTGTAAGGAGTGAGCTTGTCATCTTTAATTTGATAGTCATCATTGACTTGGTTGATAACTAGTTGTGAGTCTCCATAGACTTTTATCTCTTGAATCTACCACTGCACTGCTATCATGAGAACTATGATCAAGTCTTCATATTCAACAATGTTATTGCTACATGGAAATGATATCATGTATGAATTTGGGATGCAATCACCTTGGGGGGTAATGAAAAGAATGTTTTCTCCTGATCCATGTTGGGTGAATGATCCATCAAAGTACATCTTCCACTGAGCGGTGAGATTAATAAGGAACACTGATTCATCAGGGAACTCAAATATTAAAGGGTTCTCATCATAGATGGGTACTTTTTCTAGCTAGTTTGTGATCACTTGTCCTTTGATTTCCTTGCGCTCCACATACTCTATGTCAAACTCTATCAAGGTCATTACCCATTTAGTGATTCATCCTGTGAGGGTTGCTTTGGATAATAGATATTTTAATGGATCAATCTTCATGATGAGCTTGATTTGGTGTGACAACATGTAGTTCTTGAATTTTTGTGAAGCAAAAACTACTGCTAGGCATGCTTTCTCAATGGTGAATAATTCATTTTATAGCCTACCACGGTTCTGCTAATGTAGTATATGGTTCTTTCCTTTCCGTTTTCATCATGTTGTGCTAAAAGAGCTCCTAGTGCTGCTAGTGTTGCTGAGATGTATAGGATTAGTGGCTTGTTTGGTATTAGGGGCATGAGCACTGGAGGTGTTAATAGATAATCCTTGATCTAGTAGAAATATTTATCACATTTGTCATCCCACTTGTAAGTTATCCCTCTATGGAGAAGATGTGAAAAGGGATGAATCTTATCTGATAGCTGGGCTATGAACCTTCTGATAGACTACAACCTTCCTTGTAATCCTCTTATCTATTTCAATATCTATGGTGGTTCCATGTCTAGGATAACTTTTACCTTTGTTGGATCACTTTATATCCCTCTTTGTGAAACAATAAAGCCAAGAAGTTTCCCTGATGTGACCCCGAACACACTTTTTTGGATTCAGTTGTACCTTGTATTCTTCAGGCCTATCAAAGATAGGTCCTAAGACTTGTATGTGCTCATTTCTCTTTTTTTATTTTTTCAAAATATCATCCACATAATATTCAACTGTTTTGTGGATCATGTCGTGAAAGATGGGGGTCATTTCTCTTCGATAGGTTGCTCCTATATTCTTTAACCCAAATGACATCACATTCCAATAGTAGGTTCCCCATGGACAAGTAAAGGAAGTCTTATGTTGATCCTCCTTGGCAATTATGATTTGATTATAGCCTAAAAATCCATCCAAGAGTGACAACATTTCATGCCCAGCTGTTAAATCCACAATGAGATTGATGTTGGGAAGAGGGAAATCATCTTTTGGACATTTCTTGTTCAAAATTCTAAAATTAGTGCATATTCTAATGCCCCCAGTGGGTTTTGAGACTGGTACCAAGTTTGAAACCCACTCAGGATAATCTATCGGATAGATGAATCCAACATCAAGAAGCTTTTGTAGTTCTATTTTTACCAAGAGTGTTATCTGAGGGTGTGTCTTCTTAATTTCTGCTTGACTAGTTTGGCGTTGGGATAGACTGCTAAGTGATGTACAACCACTTCTGGATCAAGACCTAGAATATTTATGTATGACCATTCAAAATTAGCTCTTCTCTCTTTAAGGAATGTTGCTAGGTTCTTTTGTTCTTTGTCAAATAAGGATTCAACATAAAAAGTGATCTTAGGTGCTTCTTTTGTTCCCACATTGGTTGGAGTAACCTTTTCTGCTAGTACTTTTGACTTCTCTAGATGCATTGCACTAAGGGGGAGATTGAATCCCTCATCCTTGGGCGCCTTAGAGAGGTTTTTACATTAGATTCCTCCTTGTCTTTTACTATTTTGGGACTAGAGAGTGCCACTAAGTGGTTTTCACTCAAAGATCTACATGTTAGTTGCATTTCATTTATTTTGCAACTAAAGGATTCAATCGTCTCCCTATAGTATGCCCCTATATCAAGCTCTATGTCGAAGCCTAATTTGTGATCCACCCATGATAAGTTATCTCGGAGTCCCATGAATTTTGAGATTGCTTCATCATTTTTTAATAAATCTAGAATTGGTGGTCCTTGTTGGTCCATGTCAATGAGTTGTAGGTATACTAGGCATATTTCAGTTGGTTGGTCATTTGAGACAAAGGATGTTACAGATATCATAAAGAGGGTGTTGTTCTCAAATAGATCAACAACATCAAGGGGAAAGTCATCTAAGGTTGTATCATGTGATGTTGGTGACCAAGAGGAAGCCTCAACTCATTTAGAAAAAATACCTTTGCTAATAAGTGTGACCTTGCTAGTAGTACAACCTAAGCCAAAATTCTTTATTCATTTCTCAAGAATGATAGGTTCTAGTAAACCATTGTCACTCTGCCCTAGCTTTTCATTCTTGTTTTATCCCATGCTCTGCATTAGTTGTAGACCTTTGTTTTCATCTTCCATAGGAAGAACAAGAATAGGTCATCCATCTTGATAGAGAAGTTTAGAGATATATTTCTCATTGACGTCTTCTTGATTAAGATCTCTCCACTTAGTGAAGGTAGTAGCCGCCATCTTGATTATTTCTGGTTCTTTGGTGCTAGATGTAGGTTTCCCATGAGATTGAGGAGAAATAGGTAACTCTCCTAAGACAAAGGTTTCTTTCAATAGTTTTTAGTTTCCACAACCATCATCTTGAATTACTACTTTGACCTCAGGTATGCTTTTCACAATGGGAATTTTTGATGTTGACGTAGAGGCTAGGGATGATGAGTCAATAAATGAGCTTGATGGTGTAGGTCCTTCATCATTTTTGGGTATTTTTGGGATCTTATAAAACTTGGCCTCAAGAATTTTGCAGTAGTAGAAAGGCTCAGGATCTCCATGGATAGTGATTTCTCTGCCTTCAAAAGGAAACTTCACACACTGATGATAGGTTGAGGCTATAGCTTTCAGAGTATGGATCCAAGGTCGGCCAAGTAGTATGTTATAGGGAAGATCAAGATCAAGTACTTGGCATGTAGTTTCTGCAATAAGAGGTCCCACTTGGATTGGAAGTGCAATGATTCCTTGTGATATCGGTTCTTGGTCGTCATGCTCTGATGGTGGTACTTTTTTTCTTCTCAATAGTATCTTCTAAATAGCCTAGTTTCTTGATCAACTGCAAGGTACAAATGTTTAGACTAGCACCTCCATCTACCAAGACTCTTTTGACCTTTTTTTATTAATGAAAACCTCAAGGTGTAAAGCATGGTTATGAGATGGTTGTGATGGTAAATCTTGCTCATAGAAGGTGAGAAGATGGTTGGCGATATGCCCTACCATAGCTTGAGACTGATCGGTATCAATGTTCTCAAGAATGAATGACTCAGACAAGGCTTTTTCAAATATTTCCCTGTGTGCAGGGGATAACCTTAAGAGTTCTAAGATTGATATATGTGCAGGGGTTTGTTTAAGCTAATCTAGAAGATTGTACCTGCTAGGATTAGATGTGGGAAAAGTAGGTTGGGTCCTAGATTGAGACGGGACAGCTCCTTGAATGGTTATTTTTCCATGTTGTGTGGTGACTCCACATTCCATACTAGCTCCTTTGATCGTAACAACTGTGATAACGCTATTGTAGGAGGAAACTACATTGGAATAGGTATGTTGTACATTGGTGTGATCTTTAGCCTTGTCATTGTCATTTGCTTTGTTACGATCCAGCATAGTAGTCTTGTATATCTTGAGATCCTGGTTCCTAGCTGGTACCTCAAGAGATATGGTATCGTTCTCTATGATATCTTAGATGATATTCTTGAGTTTCATGCAAATTTCTATTTTATGTCCTTTGACTTTATGAAAGTCACAGAGATCACACTCGTTGTAACATGATGGCTTCTCTTGTGGTTCTTGGTAGTTTTCAAAGTTAGGAAGTGTTATCAGATTTGACTCTACCAGTTTCTTCATGATCGTCTCGATGGGTTCTAATAACTGTGTGTACTTGCATTCAAGATAGTTATTCTTATTACCGATTTGCTTTTGTTGCATGTTGGTGTTACTAATATGATTTTTCTAAGGTGGTATTGTTTGTTGCACAGTTGATTGGATGTTAGCAACTTGATTGTTATTGGGTCTAGGAGCACTTAGTATGACCTTAGCATCTACAACACCATCGTTTGTTATATTTTTGTTTTTATCCCATACACGAGGTTTCTCATTTGAACTAGTTGAAGGATGGTTGTATTTGTAAGCATGAGTATTTCCTTGTGAGATTAAGGCTCTTTCAAAGTTAAGGGCTCTAGGAACAAGCTCACCATACGATGTGATACATTGCATTTTCAAGTGGAATGATAGATTTGGATCTAGGTTGGCTATAATGATTCCCACTTGTTGTTCGTCAGGAAGAGGCCACTTGCTTTTACTAGCTCTTTGTCTCCATCATTGTAAGAAATTAGCTAAGGTTTCTCCTTGATTTTGTTTAAGAGTGTACAACTCTTCTAGACTAATGTCCATGTCAAGATTGAAGGAGAAGTGATCAATAAATTTATCAATGATTTCTTGAAAAGTTTTGATACCAGGAGGAAAATGAGAAAAACAATCCATAGCAATACCTGTTAAACTTCGAGGGAAGAGGCGCATTAGATATGAATCATTGTAAGCAACCTCCATGTACATAATGTTAAATTATTTTATATGGTCAACAAGACTTCCTCTCCCTCTGTATTTTCAAACTTGGGGATTTCAAAACAAGGAGGGAATGGTATCATTGCTATGTTTCGATCAAATGGGTAAGGACACAAGTTTTGTGTATGAGGTTTCTTTGTCTTGCCCATGCGCAAGTCCTACATTTCTTATGAGAGTGTTTTCAATTGTGATGCTAGATCGTCTTGTGGATTTGGTGGAGGAACATATGGTGGGATGATAGATGAGTTATATGGGGTGTATGAAGGTGTGATATTTTGTGAAAGTGATGAATATGTTCCTTATGCATTTGGATTGACGATGTTCAAATGAGGATAATAGGAACCTTGTTGCTATTGTTGGGTGTATTGTTGAGCTAGTAAGGCTTGTTGTTGAGCTTGTTGTTGTTTTTGTGTCACTAGGGCTTGTTGTTGGGCATGTTGTTGTTGTGCTAATAAAGCTACCTATTGTGCTTGATATTGTTGTTGTATAGCCTATTGTGCTACTAAGGTTGCTTGTTATGCTTGTTGTGCGATGAATGCTTATTGTTGTTGTTGTTTTTGTTGTGCTAAGGCTGCTTGTTGTTTTTGTTGTTGTTGTGCTAAGGCTGCTTGTTGAGCTACTAAGGTTGCTTGTTGTGCTTGTTGTTGTTGTGCGGCTAAAGTTGCTTGATATTGTTGTTGTTGTTGTACAGATTTTTCATAGGCTTGTTGTGCTTGTTGTAGAGCTAAGGCATGTGCTTGCAATTTGGGATCAAGTGGTTTTTGAGACATCTGTGAAGGATTATGGATATTGATGTTTTGAGTGGGTAGTAGATTGCTAGTGAGAGGTGGAGGGTTCCCTTGGTTTAACATTCCTTGCAATATGGTAGAATGAGGTGGAGGAATGTATGTTTGAGGTCTCGATTGATTTTTCATATTAAAGGAGACTGTGGGAAAAGATGATGTCATTAAATTTTGCAATGGAAATGACATACTAGGACCTTGAGTCCATTGATTGAAAATATTCCCTTATCCTATGTTTTGAGGATTGCCTTGTGCAAAAGATGTAAACAAAGGATTTATGATCAAGGTACTCCCAAGATTGATAGAACTTGTAAACAAGGGATTTTTTTGAGGTGGATTGATAGTGGATGATGCGGAAATGGAAGATGGCATGGGTGAACCCACCAAAGGGTTTGATAAAGGTGTCCCTATTTGCGTTGAGGGTTGATTTTGTAATATATTATTGGCATGGACTTGTGTGCTATTTTGAGATACTTGGTCTATATCGCTTTGAATGATGGTAGGCATACTTATGGTACTTGTAGGTGTGGATGAAGAAGGGTGTCCCCAAAATGTCAAAGTGGTGGTGGAATAATGAAGTTCAAGTGGTGTGTGTAGCTATTTTGGAGCTTCAGGAAAAGGAGGAGCACCAAAAGTAGGTGTCCAAGTGGTGGTGGGAGGTGGAGGATTAGTTTCAAGGGCACCCACAAGTGTACTACTTTCAAATGGTGACGTGTGACCAAAACCTTTAGCAAGGTTGGTTGCAAGACTAGGTATGTAAGTTTGATTTAGCCCTTGTGAGGGAGTTGTGAAATCTTGTGTTAAACTCTGTGCTACAAACGTCGAGGAGATAGGAGCTACACTTTCAAAGGCTTGATGTTCCAGAACTTCCTCCCTAGTAAGCTCAAATGGATTATTCGTGACATCTTCGATCTCATATGGTCCTAAAGGAGATGATGGTTGTTGTGATGGGGTAACATGACTTCTAGGATCAAATTCTAAAGTATTTGGATCACTTGAGGTAAATGTAACTTTTTTTTTCTCCATGATTCTCTTGTGTTGTGATCTCATATTTACCATAAATTTAGTGTCAACTATGGGAGAGTTGTGTTGAGTTTTGTAATGTTTGAACTCTCTATTTGACTCAAACCTAGCTAAAAGGGACTCTCTAAATATTTTTGGAGCAATGATGATAATGTGGAATGAAAAGATGGGTGATGCGGGAAGTGATCTTTGCAAACATTTTGGGACAACACTTTTGACTTGAGTTTGATGTTTTGATGTTGGGATAAAGGATGCTAATGAACCTAGAAATCTTTAGGGTAGACTTGTGACCTTCAAGATAAACTAGTTCAAAGATGATAACTATCTTAACTAAGTGCATCAAAAAGGATACATTTCACATACAAAGTAGCTAAGCTAGCAGTTGGTTTTATGTTTAAGTCCCAAAGTGTTTGGTGTATTTGAAATTTTGCAAAGATAGATGAAGTGAAGGATGAAATTCGATGTAGGGGTGAGTGAAATGTTTGACCCAATGTTAACCTAAAGTGAACCTTTTTTTTTTATAAGTCCAAGGTAGTGAGAATGATGCTAGACCTCTAAAAATGTTCAAATCCTAAAGACTCAATGATTTCAAAAAGTTGTTGATCCTCAAAAAGATGAGGGTTTTGGCTGATAAAGAACATGTACATGTCCAAATATTTCCTCAGTGTGTGTTCATAAGAGTTTATCAACAACTTGTTTCTATTTTCGTAGAGTGTCGTAATGCAGTAGTTGATTACTTTTGCACTATGATGTCTAAGCTTAAACTGACGACCAGTTGGCCTTCATTTGGGGATCTTTACTTTGTGTGAGAACATCTAGTAAAGTGAAACTTTGTTTCAAAAAGATCAAGGTAGTGAGGATGATGCTAGACTTCCAAAATGTTCAAGACCTAGAAAACCAATGTTGATTCAAATGAGAGGACAGATGGGAATGCTCAAACCTATTCGAGCTCTCCTAGCTCGAGCATAAAATTTTCTCATCAAAGTGTAATGATTGTGGTAAATTATTGAAGCCCACTTTTGACCATACCTTGCTCTACGATTTCTATGTTTGAAATGATGGGTTGGAGACTTTCCCTTACATATTTTGACTATTTGATGAATCATTTATGGGAGTTTGGTGTCATGTGAAAAGATTAGGGTGTTGAATCCAAAATAATGCATACAATTTTGGACTATACCATGAAGCACATCTATAAAAGTTTTCTACCAATCTATCTCTATTTATGTGAAGCAAAAAAAGGTGTTTCTTGAGAGCTTTTGGAGTGAGATGTCTAAGTCTAAAATGAGGACTTGTAGATCTTGGCTTAGGGATCTTGATTTTTCATGAGATCATGTGAAAATAGTTTAAGTTTATGGAAGAAAGGAAGATATTTATTGCCATGCGGGTGGTGGTAATGTGGACCTTCCAACCTCAATATCGGTGTGTTCCTCTTCTTCTTCTTCAAAAATGGCTGTTGTGTTTCTCCACTGTGTTTGTTTCCTTTTTTTCAAAAGTGAAAGTTCTCAAACTGCTAATAAGATCAGTTTGTTCACCACTTATGAGTTCAAAGTTTGGCTGAATTATAGCACCTGGAAGATCAGGTTGTTCAACGGGAGCAATCGGTCTCCAAATAGTCATGTGGGGTTCATTTTTCAATTTATCTTTGCTTAAGTGAATTGATTTTACCACAAACACTTATCTTTGATTATGTTTCCAAACTAGATATTTATGTCAAAAACATCATAACTTTCATAATTTCCATTTCATGAGAATCATGAGGTTGAAGCCATAATTGCCTATGTTGTCTTTGGGAAAATATGGGTTTGAGATTAATGTCTAGATATTTAGAAATTGCTAAGGATAAATCCTTAGGACAAGCAGTAATATCAAGGCTAACTCAAGAAGTCCATATTTGAGCCAAAGTGTTTGAAATTTTGAAGATGATAGTGAATTTTTGTTTTTGGATTATTTTGAAACCAAGCAAAGTTTAAACTGACTCACAATCATTTACAACTCTAGGATAGAAATGGCTATATTTGTTGAGTCCCCACTAGGATTTTTCCAAACACTAGACAATGAGAGCAGTTAGAGATTTGGCGACACTGCTCCCTCCACAACACACACTTCTCGGGACCACTAAATCTCAAAATCCTCAAAATCTAGAGATTATAAAGATTTTTTTTGTTTCTACAATTGAATAGTACAAATGTGGGACGGCTTCAGAATGACCGTTCTTGCACCAACAAATATTTTAGGATTTTGTCTTCCTAAACAAATGGGTTGTAGTAAGGGTAATCAGGGACATGGCACCTTGTGAGCATCCAGAAAGCCACTAAAGGCTTTGATCAATCCTACTAGGGGCTCTTATACTTTTTACAATAGTACCCTTTTTTGAAAGACATTGTACGGCTAAGGCCTACATACCATGAGGACATGACATTTTAGTCTTATCCATTTATATACCGGCCCGAGTGAGAAACTAATTGGAGTTTCCTTCAAATTGTTCTTAGGAAGGCCCCTCTAAAGATAACAAAAGTGAGGGAGTACACTTGTAGTTCGACTGCCCATTTTTTGTAAAGCGCAAGGAGGGAGCACACACAATGTCTCTTTCACACACTAGCATGGTTGTTCAATTTTAAACCCAATTGAAAGATGTGGGTATTTTTCAAAGTGTTAGAGAATGTTTCTGTTTCTCAAGGTCACCAAATGGCATGAGAGAATTGCATATGTATCCACTAACAACATTGAAAATCACAAAACATAGCAAACAGTTGTCAATTTTAACCTTTTAAAGAAATGATGAGTTCATTTTAAGCACCAATTGAAAGATGAAGTTTTCCTTGTTCAATTTTAAACAAAAATAAAGTGATGATGTGAGGGTTCAATTTTATCCAACTTTGAGTGCTCATTTTAAACCAAATTGAACTCTAGTGTGTTTCCTAAAGCAGAAAGTAGAAAGCATGAAATTGGGTTATAATTTCCCCAAAGCGTCAAATGCTTGTTACAATTATACAATTTGAGATAGGAGGGACTTTCTTCACTTTCGCTCCATGTCATTAAAACCTACAAAAACCTGTTAGTCTAACAACCAAAACATAGTCAGGCATGCATCAATGATCAAATAAACTAAATAAATTAATTCACATGTCGAAAAAACAAACATAAGGTTTCTTACCCTGGTAGGGCGTCATTGAACACAATAGCATCATAGTTTGAGATTTGGGCGTCGCTATGGTGAAAATGGGTGTCACTCTGTAACAAGACCAGTGAGCATGATAGTGTCAGTATATTGCTCAGTGTCACTTCTAATGATAGCGTGGCAGTTTGGAATTTGAAAGTGTCAGACTGGTGAGTTTGAGCGTCGTTGTTTAAACTTTTCAGTACCTTCAAATTAAATGTGTCACCATATTTAAATCAGTGTTAGTAGATTAAATACACATCGGTGTTTCAAATTGGCAGGGTGTTGCTATATGGCAACGTTATTGAAATAGCGTCGTTGTTTGTAATTTGAGTGTCGCTGCAACCTGCAAAACAACATAAAATGAAATTTGAGCTAAAAAATGGTTAGATTATCAGTTTTCCCTCCTAGCGCCAAAATGTGAGATGTGGGAATGTCGGTGAGGGTCGATTACACTTGAATCATGATGAATTAAAGCATAACTTCACCAAACATACCTGCATCTACAAACAAGATCATTCAAAATGGAAATCTAAACTAAGCATTTAATTAAAAATGAAATCTACAAACCACACAAAAATAGTTAACTTCCTAACCTAACCCATCTTAAACTTATTCTATTTTGGAATTGGTGTCTTGTTGATCTGAAATAACAACCCTTTCCCAGTCCCATGATTAGTGAGCATGTTTCAGTCGATTCTATGGAAGAGAATCGATGAAACCATTGTGATTGATGTATGAAAACCTAGTTTATGCTAAAAATGAACATGATGCAAGCTAAGTTACCATGATTTTATGCTACAAATTCTCTAATTATGCTATTTCTAAGCTAATCTAAGCTAAAGATATGTTAAAAGATGAAAACCCTAATTCATATACAAACTAAGATGGATGCGTGGAAGCCATTAATAGATGCTCTAAGCTATTATGCAATGAAAATGAGCTAAAATAAGCTAACAAGTGAGAAAATTGAGTATGGATGCAAGTGAATTCAATAGCATAAGTTTACAATTGAAAGATGGATCCATTTGTCTCCAAATAGTGACCTATTTATAGAGAGAAAATGATGAATGAATGGTTGAGATCAAAAAGCTTAATCAATGGGCCAAGATAAATGGGAGAAAAGGAATGGATCATGGATTCTCATCAATGGATGAGAATGCATGATGAGATTTAATCCAGGGCTCACACTTGCCTCAAAAAAATACACTTTTGACCTGCTCACACAGGTCAAAGGTAACTTGCCCAAAAGGTTAAAGGTTAAGCTTGTTCAAGAAGCCAAGTGAGTTGATTGGAGGAGAGAGAATATTCCTTTGGGTGAGGAAAAAGAGGAATTTACAAATTAAAACAAATTTTTAATTGTGCAAAAAGGGAATAAGGAATATTCCCTTTGCTTAGAGGAAAATTAGTTTAATTGATAATTAAACAAGATTTAATTTATGCAATTAGGGGATTAGAAGAATTAAAGAGATATTTATTAAATTAGATGATTTAATAAATAGGGGAGAGGTGAAATGATATTTAATTAAATAAATTAGGGTTATTTAATTAAATAAGATGACTTAGGGAATTAAATTAAATATTTTGATTTATTTAATTTAAATAGATGAAGTGTTAGTGTGAAAAGAGACAAATTAACCTGATTAAATTAATTAGGCCAATAGATGAAAATGATGCAATTAATTAATTAGCTAGGCTAATTAAATCAATTAAGCGAAAAGAGGATGGGTTAAAGAGGAAATGATGTTAGTAAATCTGATTTAAATGTATGATATCGATTAGGACATTTTTTAATGTCTACACCCACAATGCATAATATCACATTTCATAAAGTACAACTTGATCAAAACATTCCAAAATATTCATCACATCCTCCAACGAGTGGGGCATGAAAATCGATGCAAAAAACACAACTTTTTCCAATTTCGATCAAACTTTCCCACAACATCAATTATCACATTTCATTAAGTTACATCTTTTCAAAACATTCAAAATCATCCATTTTCATGTAAAACTTTTAAATTTTCCAAATATTTATATTTTGGAATTCAAAACTCCCTCAATTTCTCTCAAACTAATTTGACCAATTTAATCCATTTAAAAACATCATTTAACATATAATTTAAGCATTAAATCTATTTAAGCATATTTTCATTTAAATTTATGAAATTTAAAATTTAATCAGGATAATTAAATCAACGTAACTTGCAATTCCCAACTCATTGAATTTTGCAATTTCATTTCTTCTTTCATTCTATTTTCCCTTTCCCAAAACATAGAGAATATTTTAATAATAAATATCAATATCATTTAAATTCCTAATATTTCATTTACGGGAAAATATGAAATTTAAACCATTAATTAAATCAGACATTCACTGGTCATTCCCAACACATATATGGATTCTAAAATAACTCTTAAATTGGATCTAGGCTCACATAAGGTTAAATATGACACATATCATACTCAATTTGAGTATGATCAGATAATGGATGCGAAGGGGCCCATTATGACATCTTCGAATTAACCACCATTGGTGAATAACTTAGACTTGTGTAGTTAGGTGGAGAAACAACCCTATACATGTTACCATTCAATGTACATCAAGGGTACCTGCTCAATGTATATATATTTGAAGCACATCATAATCATCCTAATGGCGTCCAATAACATAAGTATAAATGATATATGTACATCCATCATAAAAATACTTAAATAAATCTTTCCAAACAACAATAATCAAGTTCACATTTAATCATAGCATAAATAATATATTTGATTGAGCTGAAGCATAATAATAAACCAATCATGTGGACACAAAATTCAACCAATCGACATGTTGATAAATCTCATCTCAAACATGTAGTGATTCATACACACCAATCAAAGTCATAAAATAATCACCATAACAATCACAAGGAAATAGTGAAGCTAAAACATCAATCTCACATTAACAGATACAAATGGGATGGACAGTACATGTACAAATGGCGTTAGGGTCCAATAAAATATTTGTACATAGAACTAGGTGTCATATTTCCTTCCATCTTAAAATTTTGTTAAACATATTTGTAAGTGTTCTTCTAGTTGAATTTCGCCATTATATTTTGGGATTATCGTATACTCTCCTTTGGTAGATATCTTATTCGTATTAGGATCTTGAAAGTGTCTCATCTAGGAAAGTTGCTTTTATGAGTATTCCACAAAGTTGTGGCATTACATACTAAGGTGTCTTATACTGCATCAAACCTTAAATCCTCTTTGTCAAAAGTGTGTTCCATGTATTCTTGGTATTTATTAAGGTCTCCAATGCCTAAGTATTTTGGTAGTTTAATATGTGAAATCTAGAAATGTGGTTTATGTGTGGTAATAGTTGGAGAGTAGTTGAACCATGGCCACTTTCATCGTTTCCATCATTGCGTGGTGGGATTTTCAAGGTTTCATTAGAATGTGGTAACATCTTCATTTCCTTGCATATCATGAATACTCGTCTAAACCCATAATTTTTTTAGGATGTGAGTTCTAATTCTTCATGGAGCCATGTGTTTAAGACCTACTCACTATCAATGTTTATTTTCACTCTCGAGATCTATTTCTCCCTTCGAGTTATGTTCTTTTGATAATTATGTTTTTGGTGTCCTGGCTATAGAGTATAATAACTTAATTTTTTCTTCATCATCTTCTTCTGAGGTTATTTCCTCTATGTAAGAATTGATTTTTTCAACACCTAGTGGTACATGAACTATTATGTTCTTATTAGCAAAGTAAATTATTCCTTCCTAGATTCCATTATTCTATTTGCATCGACAAACCATTGTAATCCTAATAATACATTGAATGTATCATATGGTTCTTTTATCGCAACTATTTCAAAGTCTACTAGTCATTTCACCCCTAGGATGTTGATCTCTACATTCTTCCATGATCCAAGAGTCATAGAGAACCCATTAGCTAAGATAATGTTATATAGTGTGTTCCCTAGCTTTGGTTTACCTAGTTTTCCCAAGTTTTCTTGGGAATCATATTGATATCGGATCTTAGGTCTTCCATTATTTGTTTTATTTTCTTACTAGTTGATATGTGCATTTATCATTATTGGTTTGTGTTTCCATGCTTAGCTTGTTTTTGATATTTTCCTTGTGGTTTCATGGATTCTTACTTGTTTTAATACTTACAAAATTGTCTTAGTTTTTCTAATAAAATGTTTTGTTTTTCTAGTTTTGCTATCTGTTTGAGTATGGTAACTTCTTTTTTGAGAAGTAATCGGTTTCTTTTTGTTGTTCTTCATTGATAATTTTCTTATATATTTCTCAATGATTTTATCATGTTGATATTTTTGTAGGAAGAAGCTATCTTCCTCTTCACCATTATCTTCAATGTACATGTATTATAAATAGTTGTTTTTGTTTTGTGGTATCAATTCCTTATGTGGTGAATACAATAGTTTTATTTCTTCTTAATTCAGTCTTAATTTTATGTTTTTCTTTGTGGCTTGTCTCTTGGTATTCTTCTTTAGAGCTCTCTTATTTTGCAAAGGAATCAACATTATATAGTTCCTCCTTTTGGCACCATCTTTCTCCTTGCAGTGTCTCCTTAGGAAATTTTCATTATTTTGGCATGTCTAATTGTTTTGGGCCCCTATAGCTCATCACTCTTTGGTTGTGGTGGTACACTTTAGAAAGTGTTGTGCCTTATCACAATTGAAAAAATCATGGTCTAGTTTTCCATAAAAATCACATTATTTCTTTTTGTCTGACCAACGTTTTGTTGATTAATGGTCCTATCTACCATATTTATTAGTTGACATCTTCTCTTTTGTGTTTGCATCGACCTCTTCCTCTCCCCTCTCTATAATTGTTAAAACACCTCTTGTCATCATTTTGGTTTTACGAAGGGGTAATCTGTAGTGCATTAATGTTCCTTTGGTTTCTCCAAGAAGGGGATATCTATGATCTTGTGTGTATAAGGGACGCTTCACAAGTCATTTCATGTAATCCATTATTTAATCTATTATTCTATCATGACCATAGTATATTGGATAATGGGGCTCATGTTTAACTTTTATATCCCTTATTCTAAATATTAATGATGGAAAATCATATATCTCATGATCATCCCATTCTTTGCATAACTCGTAGTACACTTTTTGCTTCCACTAAGGTACTATCTTAAAGTCTTCTCTTAATGCAACAACTCTTTTCTCACCTCTCATCACATCATTTATTTATTATGTGGCCTTTTGTGGAACAATACGTGCACTTGATATTTTGTATTTGTTTGTATGGCTTACTATCTTCTTTAGCCAATATTTTTTGTTTTAATTTTAGTTGTTCTATTTCCAATCCCATTTTTCTAACTAAATATTTTCTTTATATTTTTCTACTTTACTTTTTTTTTATGTGACAAGCTCATGTTACCACATCAAAGCATATGTCAAACCTTCTCCCATCTAAGGATGTCCTAATGTCCAAAATTAGTCTTGGTATGAACCATTCTACCTTTTATTTCTCCCTCATTGGTTGCTATAATTTCCTAGAAACTTCTTTAGACATTTTATCAAATTATTTGTTGTTTCTTCTTCTTTTTACACTAAATCTCTCATCCTACTCACTCTTTCTATTAAAATTTTTGGAGTCTCAAAGTTTGTCAACAATTATTTCTTTCTTTCTCCCACTCCTTTTCATGTTTATGGTATCTTTTTATGTACCAAGTTAAAGCATCTTTTTATGTTGGTCTAATATCTTGTTATCCCTTTGCTCTACCATATGGTTTCTATTATGAATATGTTCTTCGCTACTTCTATAGTATATTTTACGAATAGGCAGAGCTTAATTAGAGAATCTATTATCTTGGTAGGTTACTCTTTTTTCCTTTTTGTAGTAGGTTTCTTTTACTTCTTATGTTTTATTCCTCTTTAGATTATTTTGTAGTTTATGTTTGTTCTTTCTTCTTTTATCTCTAGTTAACTTAATGTCAAATTAGTTTTTCCGTTGTACTTCTTCACAATCTACTACAAATTGTTGTTGTGGATCTCTTGATTGTTTTGGTTTTTCTTTTTCCCCTTTTAATGAAGTTGTTCTCATCTTATATGGTATAGGGTATGGGTTTTGGTCTAGGGAATGTACCACTTTTAATATGGCATTTTATTTTTGGTAATAATTTTTTATTTGTAAATGATATTTTATTGGCTATTGATGACAAGTCTTTCCTTATATTGAAAATGGTTTTGTTTCCTTTACTTATTTATTCTTTTATTAAGTTCCTCACACTTTTATTAACTATTTTATCTAGGTAATCTACATCAAGAGATAAAAAATTTCTAGGGTTTTTTCAAAAATAACATGAATCTTTTATCCAAGTTAACCTAAATACTGGATAAGCCTAGTTCTATTTGTGGTGGTTTAATCAATTGCGATAATGTTGGGGCTTGAAAGATTCAAAAACTTGCCTACAGTATTTTCCTTGATGTGGCCCCATATCATTCCATATTGTCTTTTAACTCTATTAGTATTGCTTCCACCCTTTCAAGGTTTCTTGTTATTGGTTTTGGTGTATGAAAATTTTCTATTTCTTTGTTGGTGATCTTTATCTTGGTTTATTTTTCTATTGTTTATTTGGAAACATCTAAATTCACATGCTAAACAAAACCTACCTTGGTGCACTCACTTCCTCTCTTTTCTGTATTTTCCATTCTTTTATGATACCTCTCTTATCTTTGTGTAGTTTATTATTTTTTCATTTCCTCCCTACTCTTCCTTTCATTGTTAATAGGCTTGTCAATGCAATTTCCTCTCTAACTTGTCTTAGTTTCTTGTTATCTCCTTTAGCCATGGGTTTTAATGATTTTTTATTACATTAGTACTTTATCCCTCCCATGATACTTATTGAATATTCACTTTGACCAATCACATCTTTGGAGGGGTCTCTTTTGGAGATCCCCCCTTTCCATTCTTCATCCCCTAGACACCTAACCTACTCTCACAAGGTTGACACGAGGAATTCCATGTAGATCTTTTAAATGAAAATTTTCATGAGTTTTATATTATCTTTCTTAATTGATTTAAATCCACAGTTTTGTTTTATGTTCTAACCTCTTTTATATTGCCTAACCAAGGTCGCGACAACAAAACTAATGTTAGCAAAAAAAGAGGATCACACATGGAATTTCTATGTCTAAAGGATTTCTTAAGGAGTTGCATTTATACCCTAGTATTAGAAATAACAAAAGGATCATAGATTGAGATATAATGCGATGTTTATACTAAGCCATCAATACCAATTATAGATAAAGGCCCATCTAATGATACACACAATATTATATAGATCATTCATAAACCCTCTAATATATATATTATAATATTACATATACTCTGATATTTTATCTTCGCTTACATTATGTAATCCTTATCTCTTTCTTACTTCACACTTCCCTTTTGCAATATCTTTTAATCTATATAAATAATTTTGGGGACATTTCCCTTACAAAATACCTCTATTTCTATGAGGCCTAGTTAGCCTTGTGCTTCATATGCTCTTTGCGGTTGTTTGCAGTAGATTCTACTATTGTTCTATAACTTTGTTCTGTCAATCCCAGCTTACCTTGCCAACAATAAATTATTCATATAGACCCATAAAATTGTTCGCATACCTATTATGGTCTCATATTTTCAATCATTTAAAAAACTCAATACATATAAGCCGATTCCAAAATTCATAGTAAACTAATTTAATCCGTAGACATTTCTATAGAGAAGCAAAGATAATCCCTATCTACAATTCCCTTAACATCCTTTATAAATAATGATCAAATTCATGAAACCATTTAGTTTTGCATATTACAGGTGGAAAACGTAGATTTCTAAATCAAATACTTTAAAAAAAGTAAAGCATACCAATACGTAGGAATTTTTTTTCCAAAAGTTATAGAGCTCCTTTCTCCTCTTTTTCCCTTGTCACATGCCTCTTCTCTTCTTGTTTTTATTTTCTTCCATAAGGGCGGTGAAAACCCCCTGAAATTCCTCCTTTTCTTCCTCCGATATTTACTTCCCACTTCGTCCACTTCATTTACAACTAAAGTGGTTTCTCAAGAGAAGTTCACTAGAGTATATCTCCACAATAACTTCACAATACTCCATATATAATGCATTCAATGCATTTAACTCCACTTTGTGGAGCTTACTCAAGCTCATCGAATTTGAAATTCAAAACTATTGAAACAAAATAATTTTATGACAATATAATTATATGTGCGTATAAATATATATTTTCATATATATATAAATGTGCACACACACACACACACACACATATAATTTAATACCTTATACAAATATAATAACCATGCACTCTACTTGCGACAATTTTTTTATCAAATGCATGACAACATCAACAAGGAGAAATGTAAGACAAGGAGTCAACAATAATAAACTAAAGGTATTATGATAAATAAATAAGATAGAATGATCATAACGACATATCAATGATGATATTGCAACATAAAGTGCTACCATACTTATGACATAAGATAAGTATCCAATAACACATGCAACAAGCCACAAATACTTTGTATGTGTGTGGATTCTTGGAATCATGAATCTTGCCATTCTCCCTAATCTTCTTCCCTCTCTTGATGATACTCTCCCTTCTCATCCAAGAGAGAACTAGTTTTATTACATCCACCTAATATAACTAATAAGGTGGTTAATCCATTAACCATAACATCTATAAAATAATATCTCATAATATCTATTTATTATAGAATCTTACACCTACTCGCTGCATTACCAACACTATTTGATTGAGGTGTGATAGATTCATAATGCCACGATTGGAGGTTCCATGGGGAGCCTTCGAAGGGCCCTGTGAAAAGTGGTTGATGCATCTCTATTTCTCATGCTTCTCCCTTTGGAATCTGTGCGCACAACCAAGGGGGATGCTAGCCCCATCGACCTACTATTCTGGTGCCACATCCTCCTTCAAGAAGATCTCAGAAACATTACCTCTTCTCTCAACCCTCCATGGTTCCACAAGAGGTGGTCATTCCAACAGTGACCTCAACGCCTCTAAAATAGGCCAATACACTTCGCGTGGCATGAGAATTTTTTTTACTGAGAACTTGAGGTTTTGTTAATACTGGAATTGAATGTGACGGTTCTACTATTGGTCACAGTTCACACACAACCTTCCCCCTCTACGCGACCTACACAAGTTAGCCGAGTTCATCAAATCTCCACACACAATAGTATTCCAAGGAGTGGAAAACTTTCACATCAAGGGGTGCCAAATTGAGTGGGCTCCCAACAAAATCTCACAAGCTGGACTTCCTTGCCCCACGCGACACATTGAGTGAGGCAATGTTATTTCTTTTGGCATTAATTGTCTTCTTATAACTTTGCTTAACACCATGAATGATTATTCTTTACCATTAGTGGTTTATGTTAACTGTTAGACTTGTTTAATGCGGGTTTTTTCGTTTTTGCATAATTTACAAATAAGGAGTTGAATTTTGAAGTGAATAGTCGATATAAAGCTCTTTCCGCAATGAACACTTTAGAGTTGAGATGATTTGAAAATTGTGTTGTTTTGATAAATTTTTTACCTTCAAAATCAATTTTGTAAGCGAATTTTGATGAGGCATAACTTTCAACCTAATTATAAAAATTTCATATTTTTTTTTTTTGATTGATACATATCAAAATTTTACAAGGAATTTAATTTTTCTTGTTTTTTAAAGATTTGTATTGCTTATTTTTACATAAATTATAAAAATCACCATGCATTATAAACGTTCAATTTGACATCTAATCTTCACACAAGATGTAATTCTCTTGCACATTGTTTGGGAGAGGGGGGTCTATATTTTAGCACTAATCATTCTAGGGGGATATACTTGTATTTCACATTGATATTTGCTAATAATTAGACCATGTTTAGAAATTACAAATTGAAGTACACATATTGTGGGAGTAATCAACATGGGGATGGATTTTGTCCTTATTTCTCACATCATCTCTTCCAACATCTATTCAAGATTACAAAACCTAAAAAACCTATTGCTACATTTGAATCCAGTATGGGATCATCCATGAGTTCTAGTGATTCTATGCATTAGGGCATTACTATTGTCATTCTAGATTCACCTCATTGGGATGTATTTCTACCAGACATCACATATCTATTTATAGAATCTCATATTACAGACTTGGATGACACCATTGAAGACACTCATCTCCTCTATGATGTCAACTTTGATGAATTTGCACCATCATTGTACACCATATTAGGATATTGGTCTTATCTTGCCTACATCGGCTTCTATTGTGATAGATTGTATAGATATTCTTGAGTTGACCTATCCAACTTAGTCATCATCTATGTTGACATCCTTTACAACAATGCAATATTCATATCAGTCCAATTGTCACCATACATCCATGGTCCCTATTCCTAAATCTTATATGGTACCTGATCCATCTTATCAACATTTTTCACACATCAAAATTGGCTTGGAGAACTTTGAGAATCATTCTAAGGCATCATTGGAATTGAATCAATATTTGGATCATGTGCAAAATTTAGAGACCATTATTCTACTTCTTGCATATTCCTATCAAGAATGGGAAGTCATAATGCACAAATTTGTGGTGTTTTTTCTTCCCAAGGGGAGAAATGTTGTTCAACAATCATGGATAAGCTTTAGCATCCAATGTTGAGCATCTATTAGTACTACAAGCATCATTTTGAGTGGAGGCTACATGGTTTCTCTTCTCCTATTAGTTTTGGGAGGAAGCATTTCCTCACAAGGAGTTCACTAATTCAAATTTTCTAGGTGGGTCACATAGACCTTGTCTATTTTCTCTCCTATGGGGGAAAATTTATTGTACATTGTGCTAGAAGTATTCCTTGGGGGTTCATGATGATTTCTCCAAATTCCACTTCTTCGGTTGTACATTTTTATTTAATTGTACATGTACCATTTCTCTTATGGAAAGGAGTGTTTTTTTCCACCGGGTTTTCTCCTTTACTCCACTTTATGAAGTTTTTTTACATGAGTACCTAACATGGCCTAGTATCTAGGACTCATCATCTTGCATACATTACTAGGTCTAAGTTGCATGTAAGAGGGGTGTTAGTGCAAAAAGAGTCATTATTCACCTAGTTAGCTAATCACCTTTCTAGGATTGAACTATTCACACTTATAGCTTAAGTTTACTTAGGTATTTTAGGATTTTGTCTCACTTAATAGCATTAAGACATGCATCCTCATCATTTGAGACACCTACTACTTGCATATTTGACACTTGCTCACATACTTGTCAAGTGGATTCACAAGTGTTCCATCTTTGAAGGGTTAGTTAGTTGTTCAATCCTACCTTCCTACTTCATCTACCCTTGTGGAAGGTTATCAATTCACGCTTTCTAATCTTGACATTCTCCAACACTTTCTTCTCCTCCTTTCTTACATATTGTACTAGTGGTTAGGATTGAACTGCTTGTGCTTAATCATTTACATTTTCTCCTTCTATAACTTTGAGTTCATGATATTTTTGTATCTATATTTTTTACTATCCACTACTACACTAGGTATTTCTTTCTCTCTCACCTTGTATAATTATTGTTCCTTTTTTTATTCTCCATCCTTTGTTTCTTCTTACTATTTTTTATGGAGAATTTTTTGATCTAGAAGCAATAGCATTACTTGGTGCAAGTACTTTCCCATTCCTTGGTTTTTATCCACAAAAGACATACACCACTATTGCATATAAATGGGTTCATTTATTTTCACATGTTGTATTGGAATTTTGGGACGGTTTCTAGACAAGTTATCTTGGTTGTTCAATGTTGTGAGTGGGAAACTCATACTAATGTGAATGACAACTATGTGTACATTCAAAACTTGTATCAACTACATCATAGTCATTATACTCATCTTCTCCTTCCAAGGCACCTCAATTTTTCCATACTTGACCACACATCACTTTAACCTATCCTAGCTATTAATTAAATATATATTAATTCATTCATTCATTCATTCATCATTTACCTTTATCCCTCACCCTTAAATAAATTTACATTTATTTAGTTAAGTTTAACCTTATCCCCCAAATCCTCCAACTAAATCAATTAATTAATACCTACTTAATTGATTTAGGCTAATTAATCCTCATTATTATTTCCTCTAATATTTAAATCCACATCACCCTCAATCTTTGTCCATTTAATCCTAGCCATTAAATCCATATATATGGATCAAAATCTAAACTTGCTATTACTTGAAAAGTGTCCCTACCTCCCTTATGCTCCCACATGTGTAGTCACCCTACCTCTTATACATATCATAAAGTAGCCAACATATTCCTTTCTCTTGTCCCTTTCCTGAGCCACCCAATGCCTTACACATGGTGTGCTCACACATGTGTAAGAACACCTAGTTATTACACCTTTATTTCTCTTGTGACACCTATCACAAGGTTAATCCTTCAATAAATGCCTCCATGTTCCTCAAATCCTAGCCCTATATTAACCAATTCATCTTGGCCCTTGATCTTCCTCATGGAAAGTCTATAAATTGGAGTCCTCTCATCCCATTTGATCATCTTCTAGATCATCATACTATTATGTTGTCATTTTATTAATTATCTATCATCTTAATCCTATTATCATGTTGTTTGTTTACCAGGAAATCCTATTCCACCCATTAACACATCAAAAATATCACATCAAGTGGAGCATTGGGTGCACTCCATTTCTACTCAAGTGGAGAAAGATAAGAAACAAGGTTAAATGCTCCATTACCTTATAATATTTATGTATTCCTTGTTTACTTTCATATCTTCATTTTTACATGCTTGGTCTTCTAACCCCATCTATTTTGTGATTATTTTTTCATGCCCAAGTTAGTGGTTTAGAACTTCCACATTATGCTTTTAGTGCCTGCATTTCAAGATTAGCACCTACACAAACATATCAACACCTATACACTTCTATGTTTTTCATCTTTTCTTTTCTTTTTTCACTTTTCTTGCAAATTTTCTCACCTTTTGTGGTTTTTGTGCAAGTCACTAGCCTTATTTCATCCATTCTCATTATTTTCCAACCCCCTATTTACAAGTTAACTTATTTTATTGCAATTATTTTTCCTAGCTCGATTCAATGCTTCCACTCTATGAATCCACACTTCCATGAATCAACACCTTTATTGATCAACTTTTTTGTTCCATCAATTAGTGCTTTTGCTCTTCCATTTAACACTTCTACACCTAAGACTTTTCTTCCTATTTTATAAATTTTTTGCTCTTACCTTTTCAAGTTTCCACTTTCTATTCATTTTCTAACGTTTTTTCTTGTCATTTCCATCATTTCTAATAATTTATTTGGTAGGTCCATACTACTTTCTAGTAAAAGTCACTAACTCTTATCTTCTATTCTATGAAGGTTTATAAATCAACACTTTTGACCTATCAATCAATGCCTATATATTTTATGTATAATTATTTATTTTAGTCTTTTTCTATTTTAGAGCTTTCATCTTTCTTTTAGAGCTTTCATTATTTCAACTATTTTTCTTAGCACTTTTATCCTATGTTTCAATGCCTCCACAAATTTTCTAGACTTACATTATTTTTGGGCTTTTTAAGAATTTTATCTAACCACTCTTTCAATCTAGCCCCATTTTTTTAGCTCAAAATGTTGGTTAAAGATATATCTTTAAACAACTAACACATTTTTGGTAGTAGCTATGTTTTTATAAGGCTCTATCATTTGACTCTAGTCTTAGTTGCAAACTTAATTTTCTTAACGTTAATGAATATTTTTTTCTATTTCTTAGAGTGAGTGGTGTGCATGCTATCTTCTTGCACCTTTGTGTGACCTTAAGGATCAAAAACACCAATTACTCTTTTATTTTCATTGTTATCCCAACGAACCCAACGCGTGTATGCTCTCCCCTTGCACTACATATGATCTTGGGTGACAAAATAACTTGGATCATTCCTTCTAGGGGACCTTTCTAAGGATTTCATTACCCTAGGGGATGATCCCAACTCTTGTGTTACAACAAAGTATAAAGAGTGGGGGGTGAATCAAAAGATACCCCTCTTGGAAGTAAAATCTTTTCAATCTTGGCTAAGCCCCCAAGAAATTTATACCTTTGGTAAGTGAAGGTGGAGAGTGGTTTACCCTCTCCTCTCGAGTGTTTGGAATTTTTCCCTTTCATCTATAGATTTGGCCTCATGTACCCTTGAGGTATTTTGAGGACTCCATAACAACCTTGTTCATCCTAGCCTTAGAAATTTTGGCCATATATTAGTGTGGTGCAAGGGAAGTAGATTTATCCCCATAGTTGCTCATAATGTACCTTTTTGTGTTGAGATAAAATTAACCTTGGGTGAAGCCTTTTTCCATCCTTGGTAAGGGATCCCATGCAATGTGGCACTCCCTAGCTATCCCTCAATTAGTAGATAGTATTAAATTAATGTTGTGGGCCCAAAATAAATGATAAAACCACTTGGATAATTTTAGGATTGTACATACCTATTATTCCAAATCCCCCTCAATCTAATTTGTTTGTTTGGTGTGCTTTCAAATCCACCCCTTAGTCAAGAAAACATAACTTCATCCTAAATCAACCATTGAATATTTTCCTCCACATACCTTATTCACCCCTCCAATCTAATTCCTAATCCATGCAAATCACCTCAAATTTATCCAATCTAATCCTTTATCCCAAAATCAAACTGATTCCCCATCCAAAATCTAAATTTCCTTTCATCCTTCTAGTTTAGCACCATCACCCTATGGATCAACATATACATAAATTAGCACATTCGTGGATCAAATAATTTATTATAGATTAGTGTATTTGCATTGTGACATTATCCTCCCTCTTTTATCCATTCACTTCCTAGTCCAACATATCCCATTCAATCCAAATCTAATTTCATACTTCATCTTCATCCTTAAGTCCCATTCTTCTAAATTCCCAATCTACTTCTACACCATTATCCTAATATTCATCCCCTTCTCAAATCAAAATCCAAATTTCTAAATGAGCCTTTCATCCATCATTCCCTTCTTCTAATCTGGACATCCTCATCCAAAATCAATCCCAAAGTATCCTATTCTAGAAATTATTCCATAATTAAATTCAAAATATTCATCTTTTATCCTCATCATATTTCTTCATCAAACCTTTCACACTGTAACCCAATTTATATTCTACTTCATCTAAATATCAATCAACCATCCATACATCTCTAGTATTGTAATCCAAGTCACAATACAAACCCTCATCCCTAATATAATAAACCTTCATATTATATTCCTACATCAATCATATCCTAATCCACTCCCCAAATCACTTGTATCCTTCATCCAATCCAATCATGCTATCCCAAATCTGATCTTAAGAAAATCTAAAATCTAAGCTTTAATAAACCAATACTCCATCTCATCCAACCACCCAATCCAACTCATCCTCATCTAATATCTTCTAAACCCCTTTCATTCATCTAAACCCCATCCAACATCATGTCTCCATTTTATACCTCCCCAACAACCTATGATGATAATGAGAGTCTTGTTGACCAAGCTAAATATGATCCTTATGATGATAATGGGAGTCTTCTGGATCAATGCAAACTCTCTCCATATATCATCCCTCAAATCACATAACCTACCAATCCTGTTACCAATACCAAAAACCTCCTAGATTGCATCCTCGCCTACCACTTCAATGATGATAAATATTCCATGGTTAGGCAGCTCCTAAGTATTGGTTCAAAATTTCCATCCTCTTCATCTCCATAAAATATTAATTCATCTCCTATTTCTAATACTTCCCCTTACTTTGACAAGGGAAACCAACTCTCCATTCAAACTTCCCCTCAAACCCCATTCACATCCTAAATATCCATATACTCCTTTTCAAGATCCTTATCCTCATCCTCAATAAGCAAATCCATTGAAGCCTCCACTTTGTATTCCACTTGCTAATCTCCCATGTCCTTACAATCCATATCATACCAATCCTAAAAATTCACTTCATGCCATATCTTTAGAGATTTCAACCAAGAAATATTAATAAAGGAGCCTAAATCCCCAAGCACAACCAAAGTTGTGCTATCTTGCCATATCACTCACCCACCTCCATCTCCTAACTTTCCATCTCCCAAATCTATAAAATTCATCCAATGCCAGAAATAAATAAAGTGCTCCCTCCATAAACATCCAAAATTATTTTACCATCCATGTGCACCACTTTAAGAATCCATCCATGCACTAATTTCTTGCACCAAGCTTTCATACTCTCTAATTTCCTCTAAACACATCCAAATATTCCAATCCCTTACTCCAAGGCATTCTACCATAAGTTCCCCTCTAAATCAAGATCAAAGAATCCCTTCCAATCTATCTCATGATCCCCTTCCATCTCAATATCCAAGCATCTCCTCCACTCCATCTTATGATCCTCTTCCATTTCAAGATCTAAGAACCCCTCTCGATCCCCCTCATGATCCTAATCCTTCTTAAGATTCCATCACCCCTATTTAATACACTCATGAATCCCACATATATCAACTAGGTTACTCCATCTTCATCCAATTTTATTTTCTCTAAGAACCTTTAATTTCTTCCCCCTCATATCCCCCTCAAATTGGACTCACATCTTGATTCCTAAACAACAAATATCCCATTGATAAAAGAATTTGTCAAAACATGCACTTCCATGGAAAAAGGTTAGGCCTCCATGAGCAAGGCATGTTAGAACCCCTTTATATTAAATAAAATCCAAATTATTATGGCCTTGGCTACATAACCCATGCTCATGACATTAGTATTCCTCCCAAATCCCAAATCACTTCATCTAAATCCAAATATCCTCATCCCTCATCTTCCAAACCCGTTTTGGGCCCTTATGTTTCAAAGCCCATTCCTCCCTCTTCCAAATCCATTTTGGACCCTTATGTCCCAAATCCCATTCTTTGGACTCTTCCAAATCCATTTTGGGGCATTATGTTCCAAAACCAAATCCTTCATCCTCCCCATCCTTTTTGGGTCCTTATTTCTCTCAATCTGTCACCCCCATTACCTTTTCTCCACAACTCCTAACTCCATAGTTGCATCACCTAAAATCCTTAATAAAGATCAATAAAAGCACAAATAATTGAATTCCTTCCAACATCCTCCCCCCATCACCCCATTCATACAATCTCCAAATAATCCATCTTTACACACCAATTTCATTTCTATTGGAAGCAATTTGGATTCCAAATGTCAAATTCATAAAGCCAAAAATCCACACAAATCTAAGGATCGCCATGTCCTCTAAAAAAGACATGTAAAATAAAATAAAAGCCCAATCCAAAAATAAGCTAAGTCCAAAAGGCCACAAAGGACTGGACAACGCAAAAATTAAAAACAAAAACCATGTGGATTCGTGAGCAAACGAAAGAAACCATACATACCAAAGTGCAATCTAGATTGGCATCCAAAATTGCTATTCCAAAGGCTTACTCCACTCAAAATTCCTCCAATCCTTCATCTAAGAATCTCCCATAAATTGGAGCCTTGAGATGGTAGTTTCATCATGTTTTATTTGTAGGTCTATGTAAGCATCTGGGTTGTAGGAGATTGGAAAGGAAGTGTATTGTGGCACGTATCTCTCTTGCAAAGATAAATAATAGACTTTCCCTCTTTTCTTGTGTGGATTTTTTTCCTAAAAGAGTTACTCCACGTAAATCTGGTGTCATATTTGTTTGCTGATTTCTTTATTATGGTGAATGTGCAACCACATACATATAATCTAATTTGGTAATCTTATTTTCATATTTGAATATACATACATAAGTATATAATGTAAATTAGTTTCTCCTTGTCTTATACACCATATCTTTTAATTTAGAGCTATTCCTAATAATTACTCTAGTCTAATGCTAGAAGCTAGTTTATTGTTACATGTTATTATAATTAGCACTAATATAATGATAAAACAAGAAGTTGTGCACATTGAGTTGGCTATATAATGTGATTGCAAAAGTTATAACTTTAACCAACTTCTATCTTTGTCTATTATAGTGAGGATAATAACTTACATGCACCTCTCTTGCACTTTTTTGTTGAAGCAATTAAATAATTCGACATGCCTTATGGCAACAAAATTTTCTCCTCATTTTCTACAAGTGGTATCATAAGTTTGGTTGTAGAACGCTTCAAGCAAGGGATTAATGATGGTAATTGGTTGGAGAAAACAATTTATATGATGAAATGACCTTAAATTCTTTTAGTCATGTTCTTGTTTTCACCATCTAGAAAATTGATTTTATCAAAAAATATCAAAGATTAATAGTTTAGCCCTTTTGCTTAAGTTTTATGGTTCAATTTGTCATTATGTTTGTAAATATTCTCTAAATTATTCATTTTGCATTTTAATTTTTTAGCTTTCCCACTCATAAATATTTTTCTCTCTTCGCCATGTAATCAATTTATTGAAGTAGACGTGAATATTGCAAACCAACCCTATTAAATAATCCAAGTCAACATTTTCCTTCTATTGGTCCTTGACTATTGAATTCAACCTACAAATCATTGTAATTGACCTAAAAATTATATTTATTTGGCCTCCAAGGTAGCCCTACTGGACCAAATCAATCTATAAACAAGCCAAGTTGAGTTCAATGTTAAATTCAGTTTGAATTATAAGTTGACATGTGTTTATGTGAACATATAAAAATAAGATACAACTTGTCAAAATTTAACTTAACAATGTGGATGACTTTTATTGTATAATATACAATCAAACTCACTCAAAAAAAAATTTATTGTATAATACACAATCAAACTCACTCAAATGTTTTTTACATTAAAAAAATATTAATCATAAGGAATGAGATGTGTTAATTTCACATGGAATAAATAGATCTTAACACATGATAAGAAAATAGTATATATGAAAAGGAAAACAAATAAAAAGTTTATTTAAGCGATTTTTTTTTTATTATTTTATATTTGAATATAATAAAAAATAGTAAAAATTTTTATACAATATATAAAATTGATTGAGAATTATAAACTGGTGCATTTTATATTTTACATTATATTTAAATTTTAAAATTTTGAAAAATGATGCTTTTGAAATCTAAGTTAAAATACTTCAAACTCAAAAAAAATTAAAGAAGAAGATTCCTCAACATTTCAAACTCTTCAAGATGTATGTAGAATCCATTTACTTTTCAATAAATTAATAAATATAATTATCCAAGGCCTTCATGTGATGATCAATGACTATCAGTCTTATCTATCAATCAAATTTATTTCATGATTATCCATTCAAAAATACTTTTAATATTTAAATTATATCTTACCAAAAAATATCTAAATATAATCATACAACCATCAAATTTAAACCTTACACCTATACAATAAAACAAGATCCCCACACCAAACTAAAAATTTAAAAAAAAAAACAAAGTAAAAGAAAACATATATGGTGAGCATGTTGGGATCAAAGTGATAGGCAGGGTCCACCCCATCATAAAATGGGGGCACATTGACCACTCTACCATCAGATCTTTCCTGACCGTTCAGATAATGAGAGGTTATTGTACACTTTATTGTCGAGAATAATTAAGATTTGGGTCTTAAACAACAAAAATCCATGTACCTCTGCACTCACTACAGAATAGATGCCATGGAAATATGGTCGTAATTATTCCTTAACATCTGTGTCACGTCTTCTTACAACAACAGTAATTTCAATAATTCATAACCCTGTAAGACTTGACCTCCATTACAAATAGTTTCTTGAGTGTGATTTATACACTTACGTCCATTGACCTCGTGTGGCCTTGATCTTAGAGTATTTAGATCTTCAATGTTTGGGATCAAATGGGTTTAATGGTGTTAAAGAACATTGTTGGAACTTGTTATGTTAAGATAGGAAGGTGATTAACTTCGTGTTTTTTATTATAGTCAAGTAAGACATAGCAAGCAGTAAATGCAACTCATTATGATGATGCTACTTGTGCTTGAGACTTTGATGGCATGAGGTGTAATGGATTAAGTGTCAAAGTGACCTGGTGCAAGAACTAGCTTTTTGCTTATTTGTTGATGCAAGGGTTGATGTAGCTGATTTGGTTGATGTAAAAGATTGAATAGTGATTGTCAAAGTTGATCCTTTAGACAAATATGTGTTGAGGGAACCTTGTCCCAATGATGGATTGTTAAAGGATGCGAGCTATGGGTGGTGTCCTTTTCTGCATAGCCTAGGCACATAATTTGAAATTTTTGGTATTGAGACTTGACAAATAATGGCTAGTTGAAGCTAAGTTGACTTGGGGTTACAATTAGTTTTGAAAATGAGTAAACTAGGTTAGAACTACACATGTAGTCTTGAACTAGGTGATGGCCACACGTGTAGCCTTGAACTAGATGAAGACCACACATGTAGTTTTGATCCTAGTAGAGGAAGTTATGATTTAAGGGATCAAATTGTTTTGATTAGAGGTAAAATGTTGTTTATAAGTGGCAAATCTAAGTTTGGGATCAATAGGAACCACAAATCAATCAAAATCATGCGTTATCGTTGTATACTTAAGATATTCATGCAAAGTGATACTAAATGAAGGGAAAGGGTGTAAGGGATACACTTTGCACCCTTATGTGGATTCATCCCCCATGAGGCTCTATCAAGATAACATTTGATAGTGCTACTAGGGACAATTGTAGGGTGGATTATTTGATTAAATATGAGCATCATTTCTTAAGGTAGGATCCTTCTTTCTTCGTATTTTTATTGGGGACAAGGTGGAAGTATTGGCATTAGTTGAAGGTCTCAAATTGGTCAAGAGCCTGAAGGTTGCCTCTTTAGAGATCAAATAAGACTCATTGGTGTTGATAAATAGGTTGAGAGAACGTATCACTCCAAATTGGAAGCTAGAGTGTATTCTCAAGGATGCTAGAGATCTTTTGGAGGGTTGTGGCAATGTCCTTTTACCACTATTACAAATGTCCTTTTGCCACTATTACAAAGAGGACAATTCAACAACATATTTCTTGACTAATGATAGGGTGGATTAGTTTCCTTTCATAATAATGATTCTCTTTGAAGCTTCTACTTGGCTTGATTTTAAAAAGATTCTTTAATTAAATTTCCTTAAACTCAAACTTAGGAAGGAGTAGTCTTGTGCTTGGAGGATATTAGACAAATACAATTTAAAAAATAAATAAATAAAGAACAATAGAAAAATGGGAAAAAGAGAATAAATAAATAAAATATTATATAGATAAATATACACACAATGTATATATGTATGTATGTACATATATGTATGTATTTATTTATTTATGTGTGTGTGTATACATACATACATAAATAAATAAATACATACATACATATATGTATGTATGTATGTATATATTTATATATGTATGTGTGTGTGTATGTATGTATGTATGTATGCATGCATGCATGCATGATTTATTTATGCATGTATATATTTATGTATGTGTGTGTATATTTATTTACATATATATATGTATGTATGTATAAATATACATATAAGCTAGAAGGAACAATTTTCCTAAGAAAGGTATCCTATACAAATTCCCTAAGGGGTCTATTGGGTCTCCTACCAAGATAAATATATTAAAGGGTGAGAAATATTCTAATGGTTGGAAGCAAATCCTTTGGACAAATGGTTCCTATGCAAAAAGATTGGATCTCATCCATGAAGTCAATTTCTACTTGGATACAGATGTGGATATATCTAAAAAGTGTTTAAACATTAATATATTATTGGAAAGTTTCATGGGTTCTATCCTAATTTGAAACATTTAAATGAATGGTCATTGAGATTACGGATACATCTATTAAAACACCTTGGATCTATTCTACTATGTTCAAGGTTTCTTCATCATATTTTATTATTTATAAGAAAATGGGTCTATGATCTTGGACTAGGCCATAAATTTGAGATAAAAAATAAATATGTTTAAAGCTTTGGTACTTGTTATTTGACCCCAACACAAACTCCTTTACCTCAATCTCTATTTGGGTCCACCTCCCATGTCTTCCATTATAATTTTGGAGTGAGATAGCCTACAAGCAATTGGAAATACCTTGGGAGAAAAATTGCAAGCTTTTGACTTGATATCAAAGATATCCTCACGCTACATTTTTAGAAATTTATATGTGAAAAAGGATTTAGAAACTAGATTATTTATTTGAAAAAGAATTTATTTTTGGTGTTGTAAATTCTTTGAGCATGAGAATTTTATTTCTTCCTATCTTAACAAGGCTCCTAGTGTCAAGGAAATATCATCAAATTCTAAATGGTGACAAGGGTTGAGAATCAAAATTATTTAGTTGTTCTATGGTTTATTCATAAGGAGGCTTCCTCAATCCATCCAAATAGATAGGGAATAGATGGTTCAACAATATCTTCATTTCTCTTTGTGGTAAAATAGATGGTCAAATAGTCTTCAAGAAAGGCCACGTAATGTATGTGACTCCCACTGTGGGTGGAAATCATATCGAGAATGAAAGGATACTTCCCCTCCCAAGAACAATGTGAGGGACCCTTATGATCACAACAAGGAGTAGGTTGCCTTAGCTGAGGAAGATTGGTCGATGGTGAAGAAGGAAGAAGGCTTTTGTAGAAGAGGAATGAATTCACTTCATATGAATCTCCACTTCCATGCTAAATTAAGAGTGAAAGGTGCAATTTTTTTATATCTTGCTAGTTATATTTAATTATATTTTTTTTCTTGTTTAAAATATTTTTCATTAGTTTATTTTCTTCTAGGAGTGGACCCCAAGTTCACAATTATATATATATGATTTCTAAAATTTGTTTTCATGTCTCAGATTTTTGCATGAGACTAATGGATTTTTATTTTCATGTGATACTTTATGATGTGGAAGGATAGGAATTATGCATATTTATTGTAATGGTCTTATTTGAGATTTTTGGGATGTGTGAGTATTATGTAATGATGTATTTTTCTAGTGGTAGAATGATTTTACTTTCCTTGAATATCTAAAACAATGAATATTTTGAAGGTTATTTGATGGTATGCATTTTATTTTTATTGTACACATCCTAGGTTGTGTATATTTTATGTATTTTGTAGGGTAGATCAACTCCACAAGCAAGTCGAAGCTTTCTTCTACTACCATGGGTGATATCTAAGATACATAGTTGATGGCTTAGTATCAAATAGGATGCTAAGGAAAATCTTTAATTTTATAAATTGGAAAACCTTGAGAATAGTTAAAGGGGCTTTGATACTTCAAAGAATTTGGACCATGGGGGATAAAAGGTCCATATATCCATAAAATAATACTTCAAGCTCATGGAGGAAGATACAATCTAGGATAAAATTTTGGTAGACAATCTTTTGGAGGTAGTTTTCCTTGTGTGAGGGTAAGTATCATGACCCATTTCATGAGACGTGAAATTCCATTCAAAATTATATTTTTATTTTTATTTTGAATGTTTGAAATGTTTATTCATTATCCTAGGACATATAGATAAACAATGTACTAATAATAAAAATAAACAATACTCTACCTAAGTTTATTTAGCTTACCTACAAATGTACTTAGTGTACTTAAACTAATTAATTTTATCCATTCAACATAGTATTATAGAGTAAATAGTAAATAAAAATTGATATGTCTGCTAAGCACAACAACATTAAAGCTAGGAATTGAAATTTTATTGCAAATGAAAGAGGGTGTAAGGGTTGGAAAATCTTGTTTTTCATCATTTAGTGAAGGAAGATGACTTGAGGAGGCTCTAGAAGTTTTAAGGATTTTTTCTTGAAATAGAACAATTATTCAAAGGGATTTTTCTACTTGTATATACATTATAGTGGCCTCAAGGGTTTTCTCTTGATCCATTGGGCACACTCTTGATCCTCTAGGGATGCTAATGACACATAAGGTGCACTTGTGACGTACAAAATATGTTAGTGCCTTTTTCTCCCAAGCTTCTATAACTTTTTTGGAGTTTCTCACCTTATTTTTCTAATATCTACCCTATGTAAATTCTAGAAATGGGTTTTCTATACTAATATATCATTGAAATTTAGAGAAATTTATTCCTTTTAAAACTTTAAACCTTAAATTCAATTAGATTCCTAGATAAGAGTATAGTGATATAGAAATGTTACAAAACACAATGATAAATGTACATACAATGTTTGGTCATATCTAAATTTGTATTTCACCTTAATTCCTTTAGAAATAATACCATATTTTTACTTTATAAATATAGAAAATGTTAGATGAACAGGACAACTGAGAGGGGGGTGAATAAATTATATAATTTTAAAACATCAAAAACCCTCATTAACATTCAGATTTGCATTAGTTATTAAACCCTTATCCACCATTAAACCCTTACCATGCATTAACAAAATGTAAACATGTAAAACAGAAATTTAAACACATCAAACACATAAGAACACCAGATTTACATGAAAAACCCAAGAAGGGAAAATCATAGTGAGGATTAGCTCACTAATATATGAATTGCAACATCGAATACAATAAGGCTTGTTGCCAAGGGATCATTGCCCAGAAAGATAAAGAAAGGATCACTGTCGACGACTCACTGCCAAATGACTCACTTTCCAGAAGAAAGAAGAAAGAACCTGGGTAGCTCACTACCAATTTGAACTACTAAAAATCCATCTCTCATATATCAAAGGTATCTTTCCACTAAATCACAAACAACACATCAAATAGATTGAAATATAAACACCTTCTATTCACTGCATTAGGAATTCATAGGCATTAAGGCTCACACTTAGATCAACAACCTTGATCACTTTCACATCTTTTGCATCACACACACTTCACACTTAATCCACACAACTATTCTCCTTGTATATACCCTACATGACCTAAAACAATCTCAATTAGGTCGACCTTAATGAAATGTATACACCTCTACCATGTAATGCCAAATAGATTGGCACCAAATACTTCCAAAATATAACTTAGAAGTGAATCCAAACCATTCAATAATTAATTGGGACCAAAATCTACATAAACACACTTTTCAACACTTCCTCAAACAACAATTATCCTCTGCAATTAGCACTAGCATGCCAGGTCATCCAAACCTACACTAACACTAACAAGCAACACCAAACACACCTCAAGGTCTGAAAACATATTGCGGACCACACAACAACATTCCACACTATTCATACAAGATTTTAGAATACTCTAGCACCATCAAAATATTCTACACAACCACTACAACCTCCTAAAATTCAAGAATACCTTCATTCTATGCAACTAGACATATTGGCACTGACATCCAACACATCAGACAACCTTGTTGAACAACTCAACACCTGTAACTTCAAGGAAAGGTAGATACAAACATTATAATAATGTTCCCATATCCACAACACCAACAACTTCACTACGGAGAAATGTAAAGCAATCTCATTTCTCCTAGACAACACTGCTTCACAATTCACACACTAGTGAACACAACTTCTTTTACCATGCGATCCAAAACTTGAAAATCTAGATATAACACCTTTGAACACCTCTAATAATCACATCCAAACCACATGAGCACATCTTCAAACAAGAAGAAATGTGGAGCAAAACACTAAACACCACTCTATCACACTAAACTTTCTTTTATTCAATTTTTCTCAAAAGAACTTGGCAACAAAGCACCACAAACACCATCTCAACATCTCAACCACACAAGAGGTTGATATCCATAAACACCTACTGATGGGCAAGGTCGTTGATGTCACAACTTGCATCATTTAATTTATTCTTTTATCGAATCGGGCGTGTCTTAAAGCAATATGCAATAAGGATAGTTGTCAAGGATTCTTTTTGTGGGGTTTTCACTGTAAACAACGACTTCAGGTATCGTTTTTCCTACTTCAAGAGCTTTCAGGAGCTCTCGAGAGCTCTTCAAGAGCTTTCAAGAGCTAAACTGGAGCGACTAATTCCTAAGATTTAATTCTATTCTAACTTCTAATTTTAAAATCTTGTTGACTTAATTCAGACTTTGTTGACTTCGATTTAAACAAATTCATGGAGACGTTTAATGATTACTTTGATTCCTAATCTAAATACGAAATTCAAATTAATTCTATTTTGCTTCAAAAGAAATCCATAACTTAACTATTGGAAAGTAAACACTAAATTAAGAACAAAAATGAATTGCAAGAAAAATGATGATTATTCTAAAAAGCATAAAGACTAATTCCCATGAACAAATTCTAAATAGACTTCAACTCTATCTTTCCATAAATCCCTAACATTGCTTTAATGAAACTTAACAAACAAACATCAAGTTTAACCAATTCAAACAACATCTAAATCTAATTTATCTCAGAAACCTTCTAACGATTCTAATGTTCCAATTTGATATTTTTAATAAGTAAATCTAACCATTCTAACAATTCGATCTTAACCATAATAACCTGAAACTTCGAACGTAATTGTAAACAAAAGTAATTATCTGATTTTAACATTTACCAAGGTAGAAGATGATTTCAACGATTGAAAAATTCAAAATTAGTTTCTACTACAGATTTAATGAATCGAAAAATAACAACACTTAACAAAAATACCATAAGATCGTTCCAAAGGTTGAGCGGGCCCTACTCTTCCTCAGGTAGGATCCTTTAACACAGTAAGTTGATTAACTTCTTGCTTCCTTTCTCATTAATCAAAAGTAGAATGCAGAACAAAGTATTGCTTGTGATTACAGAAATTCTAATTGCAAAAATTATCTAACTCCTAACTAAGACCGAAGTATGGATATTTATAAAATATCCTTATTAGCTTCTAACATGGCGTTAACTGCCAAAACTTAAGGTGACCAACTACAAATTACAAAATGAAACTAAAACTGGAACTGAAGTGGACTAAGGAGGACTATGCCAGAATTGCGCCAGATTGGTGCTGGAAGTAAAAGTTCCTCAACCGACTATGAAGAAGTCGATTAAGATTTTGAGTGATTCATCATCCAGCAGGGCCTATCTATGGTGTAGTCAAAGATTTTTAACCGTCTCATCAATCTTTAAGATAACCTATCAAAAACCCTTATAAAAAGGACGATAATCATGGTAATAAAGATTAATGCAGTATAATTATCTCATCCAAAGTCATCATAAAGCAACGCATTTAGCATAAGCTATTACTTCCAAAATATTCGCTAATTAGTTAAACATAAAGTAAAATAAGCAAATATGTTAATCTATTGTCTACCGCCAGTCATGTCAATTAACAATAACAAGTCTTTTTAAACATAAAAAGCCTTAAATGAAAGTATTTTATATCTCCCATCACCTACCCATTATTACTATATTAGAGGTTGACACCAATGACTATACTAATGACAACATAATGCAATCAACACATTTAAACATACTTGCTTCCTCAAGGGTTGACATCAATACAACAACGCTCTGTTCACATCAATAACAACACAAGTTTCCAACAATCTCCAAACTTCCAAAAATCTCCCCCTTTGTCATTGATGACAACACCTAATATGAAAAACCATCAATAACAACTAGCAACTCTAATCAACAACACATACTCCATATCAGTGCACACTGCTCCCCCTTACACAAGCATTTATTCTCTCATTTTCTTCATATAGTTTTTCAGCTCACTTTCTCCCCCTTTGACATCAATGGAAAAGGTTAAAGATTAAAACTTGCATTAGAAGCTAAGTGAAAACATCCCTTTTTCAAATGATGGAGGAATAAGAATATTCCTTGGAATATCCATTTGGGTGACCTAATAAAAGGAATTTTGCAAATTAAAAGAATTTCTTAATTGTGCAAAAAGGGGATAAGGAATATTCCTTTTAGATGAAAATTAGTTTAATTGCTAATTAAACAAGGTAAAATCATGCAATTAGGGGATTTGGAGGAATTAAAGGTGATATTCATTAAATTAAATGATTTAATGAATGGGGGAGAAATGGAATGATATTTAATTAAATAACTTAAGGTTATTTAATTAAATAAGGTGACTTAGGAGATTAAATTGAATATTTTGATTTATTTAATTTAATGAGATGAAATGTTAGCATGAAGGGGGATGAATTAACCTGATTAAATTAATTAGGCTAATAGATGAAAATGATGCAATTAATTAAATTAGGTATGTTAATTTAATTAATTAAGCGAAAAGAGGATGGGTTAAAGAAGAAATGATGTTAGTAAATTTGTTTTGAGTGTATGATATTGTTTAGGACATTTTTTAGTGTCTACAATAGCATATGATGGGTTATATCATCCCATAAGTGTTTTAAAAACACTTTTACAATGAAAGATTAAATGCTTCTTCACTTCAAGACTTCATGCTCCTCTCTAAACCTACAATCCATGCTCCAAAAATTAGATGAAGTCAAGAAAACAAGATGTTAGGGTTAGATAAATGATTAAGCATCAAAACCCTACAACCTAGACCAAGTTGTAAAGTGATTTGACTTTAGGTGCAAAAATGGAAAATTTAACTCTACCAAAATTAAACACCACCTGCACCATTGTGTAGAGCATGAAATTCTACCCCATTTAAAAAAAAGGCTTTGCAAAAGACTAACGTATGACCAAGATATGGCCATTTGAATATGGAGTACAAAACAGGAAAACAAAAGCATTGTTATTTTCAATAGCACCTCTATATCATTACAATAGCGATGAAGTTTAGCAATAGCGTCACTCTATCAAAAACAATAGTGTTGCCATGTCCTGAAACCTGCAAACACAAAAAAAAAAAGAAAAATTTGTCAAATCTGGTTAGTTTTGCCCTCCTAGTGCCAAAATGTGACTATAATAATAACATGACCTAAATCTACCAAATCCATACAAATTTAAGCTAGATTAAGTCAGTTAAGCTACAATCCCAATGTAATTCCTGAAAACCATTAAAAGAGGAAGCCATTAAACACAAACAACAAGAAATGAATAATAAAAACCTATTCTAATGACCCAAACTTCATTCCATTGGAAGAGTGGTGCTACATATGATGTGGAATGCATCCCTTTCTCAATCCCTTGGATATACAAGCTTTCAAATGGATTTTATTGACAAAAGTTGATGAAATTGATGAAAACCTAATCTAAATATGAATGCAAAACTAGATTAACATGGATATTGAATGCTAAATACTAATGGAGATGGATGCAAACTAAGATAGGTGGAAACAATCCTCAAAGATGGTAGCCATTAATGGAAACTAAGCTAAAATGGATGCATAAACTAATTAAGATGATGCTAAAATGCTAAAGATTGCTTTAAAGATTGTTCTAAATTTCACTATAGTAACATTTCTCTAAAAGTGGATCCATATTTCATAGAAATGAGTTTATTTATAGGTAAAATTGTGAAACCAATGGTCAAGATTGATTAGCTTGATCAAGGGATGAAAATCAATGAGAGGATAAGGCATGCATTGAGGATTCTAATCCATGGTCAAGGTTGAAAGTTGACAAAGATCAAAAAAAAAAATCAATGGTCCTAATTTTCTCTCAACAAACACACTTCCTAAGAATTACAAAGGGGTTAAGATATTTTCATTTTGAATGAGTGCACAGAGAGGAATATTTCATGGAATATTCCCTTTTGGAGGAATGTGCAAAGGAGGAATATTCCAAGGGAATATTCCCTTGCAAGTGGGAGGGTGAGGATAATTAGGAATTAGATAATTAAAACAAAGTTTAAATTGTACAAATTAGAGGAATTTAGGATTATCATTAAATAAATAATTTATTTAATGAAAGGAGGTTAAGTGACATTTAATTCAATAGTTTAAATTATTCAATTAAATGAGAGGACATAAAGGGGTTTAATTTAAATAATTTGCATTTAATTAAACCAGATGAAACATTAGTGTGAAAGGGGGTGAATTAACCTAATGAAATTGATTATTAGATTAATAGATGAAAATGATGCATTTAATTAAATAACTAGGATTATTCAATTAAACATTTGAAAAGAAGGTGAATTTAGGATGAAACAGTGTTAGTAATCAGATTCAAGTGTGCAATATCAGTTAAGACAATTTTAAGTGTCTACACATCCCAGAGTCAGACTTGTTCAGGGTGAAACTAGGCATCCCACGATTAGTTTTCATGAATATGTTTGCTTCGGTAATTCATAAGTGTTTGAAGTTTTCTCATGAGGGCTTTGTGCATGTTGTGCACAACACCGGGTATAAGTCACTAGTGTCATGTGGGGGCTACTCATTAGATCACTTTTGGCTTGCCTCAATCAATCTACTTCCTCCAAGGATGAACTTGTTGTACCGCACCTATGTCAAAATAAGAACGAGGGCATAATGCTGAAGGTGACCAAACTTGTCTCCCCCTACACCATTTTAGTTAAAGGTTCTATGATTGTGCAAGTTGCCTCCTCTCAAAAAAAAGGGAAGGGGAAGCTTGCTCGCACCAGTGAGCCTTCCACTTTTGTTGTTCCATCTGCTTCTACCTCTCGCCCTACTATGGCACCTTCAGCCTCTTCTCCCATGCCTCGCATGGGGAGTTCGATGGTGCCTGCTTGGCGGAAGGCCAAAAGTCAAGTATTTGAACTTCCCATCTTTCCCACGGTGCCAAGGCCCGTTGTCTATGGTAAGAGGAAGGTCCCTTGTGGAGTTTCCCTTGTGTCTTGGCCTTTGTGGCCTCCTACCGCTCTTGCCCCTCAAGCAGTGAATGGGAAGAGGCTCGTTGCTAAGGTGACTATGTCTACTTCTCCACCTACCTTTTTTTTTGCTCCTGCACTTCTTGATCATTCTCCCATCTAGGAGGCTACCCTTCCATTGACAATGGTTATGGAGGACATGCCTATGGCAGAACATGAGCCTCCCATTCCTTCTCAAGTAACAAATTCTAGTTCTCGAAGCTGACGAAACCAGATTGTGCATGAGTGTAAGCACTAGAGAAAGGTTCTAGATGTTGAACAAGCTACCTTGTAGAAGGAAGAAGGGGAGCCAATAGCTCCTATTTTGACATATCCTAATGTGCCTCCCTCTTCTACTCCTTTCGCTTCAATTCCCTTCGCCTTAGTTTTTCTTCTGACTCCTCCTACGAATCATGATGACCCTCACCCTAAAAGGGTGTACGTGTTCATCCCTCACTCAGTGGAGCCCCCTCTTCTAATGTCCCTTTCAGACATCCCTCCATTTTCTCGTCTCGTGGACATGTTGAACACCACGGTGGTCTCCGCTATAGCTCTATCCTCTTTCTCCTCACTTTTCACTTCTTCTATGGGGATTCCACATCCTCCATTGAAGTGTAAGTTGGAGGATGACTTTGCTTCCAATGGAGGTTAGAAGAAGGGATGACCTTCTTCATAAGGGAGTTTTTCTTTGGCTTGTGTTGTCCTTGTAATAGAGGTAGCCCTGGTGTCTCCTAAGTTTTTCATCATCCCTCTTAATGAGTTCAATGGTGGATCTCGGGTGTCTCCTTCATCTCCTACTCAGTTAACACATGGCACTCATATTAAGTGCATGTTTAACTCAGTTGATGATGTCTCGACTCTGTTGGCGATCTTTGTGAGATCAATGACTTTTACCTCCATGAGTTGAGTGAAGGAGACCTTGAGGGGCCTTCTTCCTTATCTCTTTTCACAGGAGATTCAGAGGGTGCTCCCCTCACTATCCTGCCCTTGTAAGCTCATCTTCCCTCCCCATATGATGATCTAGATTAGGAGAAAAATGACCTCCTGGTTGATGAGGACTAGGGGAGTACCTCTTCTTTATCTATAGATTAGATTTGTGTGTGTGTGTGTTGTGTTTCCCCCGTGCTTACTTTTATGTGTTCCTAGAGGACCCTTGTCACCCTTATAGGTGCTTGGATACAAGAGTGAAATTGTTTCGTAAAATTCCTCTATATGTTTAATCATTCTTCTATATGTTGTAAACTTCATTTTTGATAATTGGGGACGATACAAACAAGCATTTAGGCCTCCCTTTCATGTTGACCCAATTTTATTTTATTTTATTTTATCTTCATGTGCTCTTCTTCATGTTCTAATACATTTGGGGATTGATGACAGTTCATATGTATATTATATTATATCTATCTATCTATATCTATGAACAGTTCTGACCCCAAATTATCAAATCCCCCTATCTTTTGATTTCTTCATTTTTGCTTATTTTCTCTTCTTTATCTTTCTCTCTTCTTTTCTTCCTCCTCGATGTTGTGGTGCCTATGTTTTGTCCCTCGCATGTGCAACAACATCTCCATGTCTACACCTTGTCATGTATCATGGGCCATGACATCTCTACATCTCTTCTTATTTTCCTTAGGATATCATGTGCTCCTCTAAGTAACACACACCATCCTAAGGGGGTCTACTACCTCTCCTGTTTTCAATAAGGTGCATTCGAAGGCCAACAAATCCCTTATTGAAAATTTCACATATTTTTCAAAAATCACATCCTTCAACAAGGATCCCCTTAGTGAGATTTTCTTTCAAAATTGAATTATGGCAAAAAGAATCAAAAAACTTGCCTTCGAGAAGGCCATTCTTTTTTTGGGTTCCTTGAAGAAAGAGATCTTTGGAAAGGATTCCTTGATGATAAGATCATTTGCAAAAAATGTTATGCTTTTCAAATAGAGCATCCCTTTGCATGGACCTCTTGCTATCTTGAAGGATTTTCGACAGACCCCTTTGAAAGCTCTTCCTTCAATTGCTTGTTCTAAGATATGACTATCTGTCTGCATGAATTTTTCTTACCTAACATGTTTTTTCTACAGATTAACATGTTGATTTGCAAAACCGGGCACCTATGAAGTTGCTTTCACAATCAATCTTGGAGGACTGAGCACCTCGTCAAGCTTTCCTTGCAAGACTGAGCAACTATAGGGACTAATCAATCTCTGCAAATCCTTTCATTTCCATCCCCCAAGACCAAGCACCTGTGGTGCCTCCTTTGCAGGACCAAGCACCTATAAAATGCTTTCATTCTACAGGATTGAGCACCTATAGAACCTTTGTTCACCTTTTGCGGGACTGAGCACCAATAGAGCCAATTTTGTAGTACTGAGCACCTACAGAGCTTTTGATCACCTTCTGTAGGACTGAGTACTTGTGGAGCCATCTCTCTCTCCTACACGTCTGAGCATGCCATATTGTGATTTGCTACCTTAGCAATTCAGGTATATGCTCTTCAATTTTTTCTCTACTTTACCTCACATTTACTAACGCATATGCTTGCTAAAGTGGGGTAAAAATGTAATGGCCTGAATTTGCACCCCTAAGAAAATTCCCCATTTTCATTCCCCTCACCTTAGAAAAATGAAACCCAATGATGCATTTCCACATCTGCCACCTTTCCTTGTCCACCCGACAACCTATTTTTGTGTTAGTGGAGGAATTTTTTTAGGGATGTGCATGTGCCACGCGGATGTCCATGTGTCACGCTTTCATCCTGATAGGATTCCTACCATTGGAATCCATAGAGGCATTATGTTTCTCCATTGAACACGAACCATAATGCTTCATACACCCTTGACTGACACAAAATGACTATTTTTCCTCCTTTCCATTCAAATTGCCTAATCTTTCATTCTATCCATCTTCTTAGAACTTCTTCACCATTTTGGAACTCTTGGCTAATATCTTGATGCTCTCTTGATCAACTACACACTTTCAAGCTTCATCAACACTTTATTGTAGCTATAAGCTACTAATTTCTTGGCTCCTCCACTTTGTTCATTGCGATAGCATTGTTGTTGGAGAACTTGTGAGCTCACTTATTCCTCTACTTACCTTGAGAGCACGTAGTTGTGAAAGTGATATCTTCCATTTTCCATTGCTTTTGCATCATCATATTTGCATATTAGCATATCGTTGTTTGTGTTACATTTCCATACATTTATTTATCATTTTTCTACTCTCGTTGCTATATGGCTATCTGTGGAGTTGGAAACACCAAAATGGGGGACTGACTAAGGTAGTCCTCTAAAAATAGCCCCAACATTTTCCTTGGTCTTGTGTGTGTAGGTGCTTCTCGGTTGGAGTTGTTCGAAGAATCAAGTTACAAGGAGTTCAGTACCGCTTTCTCACTTCCTTTGTCAATTCGAGCATAGTTTAGTTAAAGTGTTCTTCTTGTTGTACTTCATTTATGTACTTTTTCCATATTTTTTCATAGCATAAAACTTCATCAGTTAGGCTATTAGTTGTATTTCCAATGTTTTGGTTTGTTTCTTAGACTCCATGTCCATACGGATGCCAGTGCACCATTGAGATGTCAGTGTGTTGTGTTGGATTCTATCATGCGTTGTCATCCTCAAGCAGTGAGATGTCTAGGCAACAGATTGGACTATGGAAATTAGTTTATTTGACCTTTTGAAACATTCGGGTTAGTAGAAGGACAGTATCAACCAGATTGCTCTTCCTTTTCGACATCAACATCTCTACCTTTCCAAATCACTTAGGAAAGCTTGAGGTAGATTAGGGCAACCTGTTGCTTAGGACTCTCCCATGACGTGGAGTCCCGGAGTAGCCGGTCCCCCTCCTCTACAACAACAAAGCTAGATTTGGCATAAAATACTTCAAAAAATTTAAAACCCTCTAAATCTAGAAAGCACCTCCCTTGTAAAGCATTGTTTAAATTTGCTCTCCAATATCCAATGATGATGTAATGAAGACAAAATCCAACTTTTGCAATTGCTATCAACTAGATGATGAGCTTAGATTTACTCTAGGCAGCTCTTACAATGTACCTACAATTGCCAAGTTAAAAAAAGAACCCTCTAAAAACTAATATTTGCCTCAATTTTTTGAAAAAATCATACTAAATTTTTCCAAAAACAACCATTATCTCTATAATCCTAAAAATGGACTCACTTTAGAATTTGTTATGGACAATAAATCTACCAAGACCAAATACGTATTAACTAATCACAAATCTAAACAAACACAATAATATTATTCTATATTCAATATTTTGAAATAAGTTACAGAAAATAACATAAAAATGTATAAGTTTGGATGCATGAACCAAAGAAATAACATGTCTAAGAAGAAATAGAATTAATTCACACTCAATCAAATCAAAATAAATATAAACTTAAGTAATATCTAACTACCATCCAATCAAAGATTGATATGACGACATTTGAATATCTCAAATCAAGATATGCACATGTCATATTTAAACACTTAAATGAGAATAACTAAATATACTAATTATCCTAAATAAAGATATTAAAGAAAATAATATATTCAAAATAAATAAAATATTATAACAACAAGCTTATATTTAAATCCTTATACTATCTTAAAATATGAAAAAAAAAAAATCATTTACTCAAAACATATATAAATATTAGGGAAGAGTTGAGTCCTTTACTCAAAGTATACCACGATGATCCTAAAATATGGAAAAGGAATCAAGTCCTTTAATTAGAATAGAACATAATTATGAAAACCATAACCTCGTTATTCTTTATGATTTTAAAATTGTACCCTAGATTAAAAAAAATAGTATAATTCTAAACCCTAGAATAGAAGGACAATAGCAACCAAATTGCTCTTCCTTTTCGACCTCAACATCTCAACCTTTCCAAATCACTTAGGAAAGCTTGAGGTAGATCAAGGCAACCTGTTGCTTAGGACTCTCCCGTGACTTGGAGTCCCAAAGTAGCTGGTCCCCCTCCTCTACAACAACAAAGCTAGATTTGACATAAAATACTTCAAAAAATTTAAAACCCTCTAAATCTAGAAAGCACCTCCCTTGTAAAGCATTGTTTAAATTTGCTCTCCAATATCCAAAGATGATGTAACAAAGACAAAATCCAACTTTTGCAATTGCTATCAACTAGATGATGAGCTTAGATTTACTCTAGGCAGCTCTTACAATGTACCTACAATTGCCAAGTTAAAAAAAGAACCCTCTTAAAAACTAGTATTTGCCTCAATTTTTTGAAAAAATCATACTAAAATTTTCCAAAAACAACCATTATCTTGTAATCCTAAAAATGGACTCACTTTAGAATTTGTTATGGACAATAAATCTACCAAGACCAAATACGTATTAACTAATCACAAATCTAAATAAACACAATAATATTATTCTATATTCAATATTTTGAAATAAGTTACAGAAAATAACATAAAAATGTATAAGTTTGGATGCATGAACCAAAGAAATAACATGTCTAAGAAGAAATAGAATTAATTCACACTCAATCAAATCGAAATAAATATAAACTTAAGTAATATCTAACTACCATCCAATCAAAGATTGATATGACGACATTTGAATATCTTGATGACATTTGAATATCTCAAATCAAGATATACACGTCATATTTAAACACTTAAAATGAGAAATGAGAATGACTAAATATATTAATTATCATAAATAAAGATATTAAAGAAAATAATATATTCAAAATAAATAATATATTATAGCAACAAGCTTATATTTAAATCCTTATACTATCTTAAAATATGAAAAAAAATAAAAAATCATTTACTCAAAACATATATAAATATTAGGGAAGAGTTGAGTCCTTTACTCTAAGTATACCATGATGATCCTAAAATATGGAAAAGGAATCAAATCCTTTAATTAGAATAGAACATAATTATGAAAGCCATAACCTCGTTATTCTTTATGATTTTAAAACTGTACGATAGATTTAAAAAAATAGTATTATTCTAAACCCTATAAACCAAACAACTTACTTCCTTTATTTAATAAAATATTAAATATAGAAAACAAACTTTATATATCAAGATGAATCCTACCAATTTTTATTTTATTTTCATAATTTTCAAATGCTAATATGTTGATAGTATTTTAGGGCAAAAACACATAATACAACCATCAAATTTAGGGTGTATCTGTAAAATAAAACAAAGGCAATAAATTAAATTATTTGAAATATTTTTGAAAATAGAACCAAACAAAATACGCATACATTTAGAGGAAGTCTACATATTATACAGGTAGATTAAAACAATATACAATGATAAAAATATCAATTACAGATAGAAGTATGGTTGCACCATTCTCTTTACAAATTGGATGAATAATATATAAATGAATAAGAAAAAAATGAGCACTGAAATGGATGAACAGTTCAACAACAACACTGGCCCAAAATGGGCACTGGTGTTGGATCTGTTTGGATTTTACAATTCTCTGAGAACATACAAGATTATAATCTTTTCTTTCTTTAGGCTAAGGGAATGATAATGTACTGCAAAAATACAGGGAGTTTGTTATATACATTGAATAAGAGAACAATTGACTGTAAAACTAAAATGGCTTGATTGCTAGGAATTTAGAAGCAAGCCAAGGAAAGAATTTTGGACCCTCCTATAGGTATACTTACAGAAGTAAAAAATATGTTCAAGAGCAGAAGTCTTGCTTCTGGAATCTGATGGAAGATGAAGGGACGATGGAATCATTGAATTATAGAAAAGACCAAGGGAACTGAAATGGGTCATATGCTTCATCTTGTAGATTTTTCAAGTCTGCAGATTCCATGGATGGCATAAAATCCTCCATTTTAATGGATTTCAAATCATCTTTAACATCCTGCACTCCACAACCCATTTCATCAAATGGAAGAATTTCAAGTGGAGCAGGAGGCAAGGAAGGCCATGCAGCTTCCATCAATTCTAGGGTGCTTAGCTTCTGATCAGAATCTTGCAAGTCCAGGCTCTCTGAAACACTTGAGATCAAGTTATCCCATTCACTCATTAGATTGCTATCCATAGCTGCAAGAGGAAGGCTCTCAGCATGGGAATCTGACAACTGAGGGATACCTGCACTGAGGTCATCAGGCTCCTGTTTGATGTCTTCATTGGTATTGCCACTGATAGTTTTCTGTACTAGAGCTCCATGCCCACAATACCCATCATTTTTGGTAGTGCCAGATTCAGACCCAGATGCACAAATGCCCGAATTTTCACCCAGAGCATCAGGGAATTGCTGTGTACTGCCATTGGTGTCTTCCAGTGTCTGATCAGTAATAGTTTCACAATTAGGATGATGATAAGATCTCCTTCGGCGCTTGGGAGTGGCAGAGGAAGCAGAATTGATATCATGGTCGATGTTACTACAATTGCCAAGGTGTGGCAAATTGAGGCGAGCAGCAGATCCATAGAGAGTGGTGGCAGCTTGATCATAAGCAAGAGCAGCCGCCTCTGAAGTAGAGAAGGTGCCAAGCCAAAGGCGAGCTCCTCTGTTTGGCTCACGAATCTCTGCAACCCATTTCCCCCATGTCCTCTGCCTCACTCCTCTGTAATTACACAGAGCATTTTCTGGACCTCCTTTGCCCTTCATGCACCCCTTCTTTGATCCTTTTGCAGGGATTTTCCTTATCTGCTTCTTGGGGGCAAAGGCCATCGTACACCCCTGTGAAGTACTGGTGCTGGCACTGTGGCAATCAGCAATTGCACTACTGGTTTTACTGCTACCATACCTCATCTCAGATCTTGTACAAACTGTTACAGCTATCAGATGAATCTGTAAGTCTGTAATTTGCTTTTATTGCTTGGTTTTTGTATAGAGAATCTAAGAGCAACTAGGCAACTGTGTGCCTTTAAAATTTGACAGCATGTGGCTGCATAGCTGTGGGGGACTGACGAAACAAGAGGAGGAATCGTTGAGGCAGCGCCACCCAATCACCGGATGATCTTTCCAAACGGTTTAGTTATCCACAGGTGGCTTGGGTTGCATACATGTCCCTTTACTATTTCTCGTTACCACGCGTCCCCTCTCGCCTTCCAACAAGAGAACTACCTTTCCCTCTTGACTCATACCCCCCTCCACCTAGGCTCTCAACCACCTCCATCCTATCTTCTCAAACTCTCTACACCAAATCACAAATTTCTACCTTAATTTATCTTCTTGAATCAACTTAAAGTTTTTTTTTTTTTTTTAAAAAACATATTTATTAAAGTAACTATTTATTTTTATACTAACAATAATATCATAACTATTTGGAGGGAAGGCGTAGTTCGATTGGCTAAAGTACCTTGTTGAAGACAATATCAAAACTATTTAATTTTAGACTCTACTTATTCTATAATCTCCCTTAAATATCTAATTTGAATACTAGATTCCATTGTAATTAGATTTATCCTTATAGAGAAGAGAAAAGACAAAGAAGATACAATGGCATTAACTTCACTTAAGTTTCCAAAAGAAACTTATTCATTACGAATTAGATTTAAGTAGGGCACCTAAATAACCACCCATACACTAAAGACCCACTAAATAACAACAATAATATAACTACCTAATTTTTAGCATTCTACTTATTCCAACATTCCTCCTAAATATCTAATCTATTTTTATTGTCGATAACAAAGAATCTAATCTAGAACTAGATAGATATTTGAGGAGATGGTGAAGTTGTAAATCCAACTACAATTTGATTTGAATGACAAAAAGTATATGTGCATTTCATTATTTTACACCACCTCTCTAATGAAGTGGCAATGACCCTCAACATGTTTAGATTGCTTAGGCACAACAAGATTATTCATATCTTTAAAAAACTTTGTTCATTGCACTAGTACATTATTGTATATTATTTAGAGGGGATAGCCATATCATATGAAGTCTAATTGCTTTGCATATAGATCCTCTTACTACCTAATATTCTACTTCAGCAGAAGATATGATAGCATTCATTTTCTTCTTACTTAACTAGAATACTACTTGTAAACATGTGTTGAAGACATGCATAGTTATCAAATTTTGATCATCAAGGGAACATACCCAATTGATGTTTCAATAGCAAGTCAAGCATAACTTATCACTCTTCTTGTAGTCCAGTCCAAAGCTCAAATTATCAAGTGTATATCCCAGCACCTTTAAAGAGCAACCTTCTAGTATGTTTATCTAGCTTCTAGTTCAAACTTAGACATATAGTTTATATAATATCATATTAAATCTAATTTTCTATTTGACAATTATTTGTCTATAAAGGTCCTTTAATTTACCATCTCTAATGTATCATATTTGGGAATTTGTAAATGAGGGTCATAAATGTCTAATTATTTTTTCAATTAATAATCCAAAAAAAAGTCAATAAACTCCTTGGCACACTTTGTTTGAGATATAAAAAGCATGATTATTTGTCTTCCATGCCTCTAAGAAAAAGTAATAGTGAAATAATATTAAATTTACTATCTCAAAAGATTTATGCAAATCCTTCTTCACTATTGAAATCAATGCTTCAATATTCAATGATGACAATATCTTCTTTATGTATGATTAGGATAATAATATCTCAATTTTCCATTGAATGTAAATGTAATAAAAAAAAGACTTCAAGAAAAACTTTGAGTGTGAGGGTATCCAACAAATATGACATATTAGGTGCTTACCATCTTGTAAAATGAATTTATCAATTGATATGCTTTAAATGTTATTTGTCTTATAATTTGGATCTTTTATGTTGTTTTATGTGTACACTTCCTTCTAATAGGATAATGGATATCATTCACCTTGTGATCCTAAGTCTTGATTACTTATATTTAATTATGTAGACAATAAATAATGTATAATCTTTAAACATGATGGACTAGGTAAAATAGGAAACCCATGAGTGGGCAGTGATATTATTTATGTATTATTTATTCTTCATGACACTTGGTACATTGTGTAAGAAAGCATTAAATAGGGAGGATGTATTAAAAAGGTTAAAATTGGGAGTTATAAAGTATCTTCCCAATTTGGTGGTTATGACACAAACATTGAATGCCTCATGGAGTGCAAACAATTTCGATCTTGGTCAATTTAACCATTATGATAGAATCTATAACATTTTTTATGTGCTAGAAGAGTATAAGACCTATAAAATTCTTAAGAGGAGTTACATAATATTCCAAAATATATGGCCATGACCATAGGGACATTAGACTTTTTCCATGGATCATCGTTTTGACTCATGTTTTTGGATAACACATGATTATTTCTATTTTTTGTCATTTCTATATATTGAAGGCATGCGATAGTGGATGGTAAGGTTCTTTTGTACTTACTTGTATGCTACTAATTTACTATCAAAGAAATAAGTGTTTGTATTAGTGTATACTCTTTTGAGATTAATACAAGCTTGGGTCTCTTTGGTTATGGTTTTTTTTCACAAGGGGTTCTCCACATAAATTTGGTGTTATAATTTATTCTTCATTGGTTCATTAATTTTATTTCTTTAGTATGGGATTAAATCGCTATTGTGATAATATTTTTATTGTGCCATTTACTTTGTTAATCAATATATCCTAAAGATCTCAATTCAAAAACTCACTTTTTCACATCCACTTAATAGATACAAATTGTGCCATAAGTGAAACATAAGTCTAAGGGTTTAAATATTTTTTTTTGGTGTAAATCTTTCTTGTAGTCAATTCTTATTTTTAAGCATAATAATTTGCAACATTTTTATTTTTTTGTTAATGTCACCATTTATAGATTATATTTTATTTGAAAGAAAACCCATTTACATCCAATGGGATTCTTTCATCTAGTATATTGACAAGATCCCTTGATTTTGATTACAGATGAGTTCATTCTTAGTCATCTCACTACATGTGAACAAATCCTAGGCTAAATACTTTTAGAGATTCCAACATACCAACATAACCACCTATAAATTCTCACCCAAAGCACACATGAATCCTATACCCTATAATTGACTTGTGTATTTGATGTTAGAGCAACCCTAGGCTTTATGGAAATCTTGTATTATTTTTAGGATAGTGGTTGTATGGCTTATTTTAGTTATTTTTTCCTCTATGAGTATGTGGTTACTAGTTTGAAATAAAGGAAGTTAGCGCATTTTATTATAGTTTGAAATTGGATTTCATGGTTTTGAGAACATGGTTTAAATTATTGTTGAGGAATGTCATGTTAATGTTTGAGGCGATTTGGATGAGAAAAATATCATAAATTGGTTTGAGAACATTCATGGATAGATAGTTGTGATTGTCTCTATTTGTGGTTTCTTATTTGGATTTTGTACCAAAAGAGGAATAATTTTAACAATTTAATTAATAGTTGAGGGTATATGTGGTGTATTGCATGAAGGTCCTGTGAGATAACGGGGATTCATTGCTCACGAGTCTCTTCATTCTTAATAGAATCCCACGGAGCAAACTACCCTTAACCACCTCAATACTAGCTGACTGAAGAAACTGCAAAGAAACTATATCCAAACTAATTATCATAAAAGACTGCTTCAGAATCTCAGAGAGCAAAGTTTCTATATTTTTGCCTCCAAAGGAAGAGCTCTTAGCCAATAGACTACAACACAAAATAAGGATTACAGTGCAATGCATTGGAGTCTGAAGGACGCACTGGCATCCTAAGCAACAGAGAACTCAAGACTTAAGCAGGAAGACTAAAAACTTCACTATCCAACACATATCTAAGGTTTGTTTAATAAAGGGAAAAGATAGAAAATAGAAACTAGAGAAAACACAAGGAGATCTAAAAGAGGACTTACAAGCATCCAATCATTTGAATCCTTCCTTTCAGGTCCGCTTCAGTAACCTACACACAAGATGAATGAGGAAAAATGTTCAGGTTGCTTCAAGGCTTGCCGCAGTCAAACCCCTGTTTTGGTGTTCCCACCTCCACGAACAACCAAATAGATAGAGAGAGTAATTGAAATGGACAAAAGAAAGTGGTGAAAACAATCCCCACTTCAGGAGGAAAACTCACACCACCAAATAGTAAATGAACAAAGAGATCTAATCTATTCACAAATAGATAAGAGCAAGAGAGTTTTACCAACAAGTCGCAACCCCCTCTTGAACACACGGATGCACCGTTGAATGCTTGTTAGAGAGTGTTGGCTGTTGGAGGGACCTTAGTCTGATAAGGCTTCACTTGTAGAAGTGTTTTTGCAAAGAGTAGAAGTAGCTAAGAAGTGAAGTCAGATTGAGAAGAGGCAAATGAATGGGAGAGAACCCCCAAAAATGAGAGCCCAGGAGAGTTTTGTTGCATGCAAGGGAAGAAAGAGTTGTTACACCTGAAATCCTGACTAAAAAGACACATGTCAAGAGCCAAGATTCAAGATTCCCAATTTCAAACATGGAAAACCGCCAGAACGCTAGCGCATCGTGTAGACGTCTGTGCGTCATGCAAGCATCCTAAACGCTAGTTTTCAGAAAATGGGTCAACGAACTGTTGTCACTTTGCCATTGGACCACATGGAGTTCGAATCATGAAATTCTAACCCATGAGGCTCTTGTCATAAATGTGTTTGAGTGTCATAAATGTTAGGCAAAGTGCTAAAATGTGAAATTGCCCCTAGGTGTAATTATGCGACATTACATTTTGCCCCTGCTTTAGTGGGCTCATTTTTTGGAAAAATCAGCCACACTAAAGTAGAAAAGAAAAATTCAACCTAAAATTTGAAGTTTTATGGATTTGTGTACCAAAAAAGATATTGTAGAAGTCGCAAAGGTTAAATTGGCCAGTACTAAAGATGCCCCCAATGATCGAACTCAGCAAAAAATACCCCGTTTATCGTGAAAATTTGCATAAAATTTTATTCTGCCAAACTCAATTTTAGGTCAATCCCAAAAATTGGAAGAAGCTACAATGGTGAGAAGAATTATCAAGAGAAATTTTGGTAGTTCGGAAGAAAAATTAGCTAAAGAGATGACTATATGCCCCCTCCTAAGTTTTCCCCCAGCTAGGTAGAATCAAATCAAGAGAAACCAGGAAGCTACAAACTCCAGGAAAAATGGGCCTCAGGGGGCCAATATATACCTAGGTGGGCCCCTAGAAGGGTCATTTTCACTATTCATTGCGAGGATTTTGTTGACTTTTGTGAGAGAAAAGTCAGCAAAATGTCGAGCAAATGAGAGTACAAGGCACCCAGATTGGATTAGTTGCATGCAGACATAGCCGAGGGTCTTGAGGTGGACCAGGTAGGCCCCAAAACCTCTTTGTTATGCATTTTTGGTGATTTTTAACTAGTTTTTAGAATCAAAGTAGCACGGGCCTCAAAACATTGTATTTCTCGTCGAGTTCAATCATTTTTTGTCGCATCATCAAGAAAATTTCCAATCTTCAAATAGTTGTGGATGTCAGAATACCATTCTCTCGAGTCCACGTGAGAACACACAAAATCATCGGATTCAAGTTGATCGGAAACAACAGGAGACCGAAGAACCTGAACCACAAAGTGGTATTCTTTCGTATCATTATATGAAGGTACTAGGGAGGCGATAGTCGTCATGGACTCCATATGTTGATTTTCTCTCCTAGGGACACTTTCTATTGTGAAGGATGAGAATCAATTAGCAAAGACAAAGCAAGGTCTCGATACTGAGACAACTTATTTTGTTTAGCCTAATAGGTCCCTATAATTTGATTCATAATAAGCTCAGAGTCACCATGTATATGAAGATGTTTTATCTTTAGTGTGATCGTGGCACGCAAGTCAGAAATAAGGGCTTCATACTCAGTGATGTTGTTGGTGCAAGGGAAGTCCAATCAAAAGGAGAGAGGGATCAACTTACCTTCGAGCAAGATTAGAACTACACCCGCTCTAGAGCCAATCTAACATCTCAACCCATCGAAGTACATTTTCCACACAAGATCATGATTAATTACAAAAATATCCTCATCGGGGAACAAGTCCAAACCTAGGAAGGAACGAGGTGAGGGAGCATCTTCCATCTTATCAACAACTGCTTGACCTTTTATCAATTCCTAAGTAACAAACTTTATGTCAAACTCAGAAAGCAACATTACCCACTTCACTAACCTCCCAACAAGGTTGGCACTAGAGAACAAGTGCTTTAGAAGATCACTTTTCACAATAACATGTGTTTCAACATGAAGAAGGTAGTGTCTTAGCTTTTGCATTGCAAAGATGAGAGTAATACATTGCTTCTCTATGGAGGAGTAATGAGTTTCATAATCAACTAGAACACGACTAATGTAGTAGACCACTCTTTCTTTCTCGACATCATCATAATGAGCCAATAAAGTTGCCAAAGCATATGGTGATGTGGCAAGGTAAAGCAATAAGGGTCTATCCTGCATAGCCGACATTAATATAGGAGGATTCGCCAAGTAAGTTTTTATTGATTTGAAAGCTTTTTGGAACTCTTCATCCCATATAAAGTGAATTTCCTTTCATAAATGAGTGAAAGGAAGGGTACAATTAGCCAATTGAGATATGAATCTTCAAATTCCTTGAATTTTCCCTTGTAAACTCTACAACTCAGTAATGTTCCTAGGTGGAGGCATGTTAGAAATTGCATCAATCTTATTTGTGTCAACTTCAATTCCATGATGAGAAACTATGAATCCAAAAAGTTTGTCTCTGTCTATGTTGAAGAAACGCTTAAGAGGATTAAGCTTCATCTTATAGAGTCAAAGCCCCTCAAAAATAAGACGAAGGTTTCCTACATGGTCTTGACGAGTTACAAATTTTTCCAAGATATCATCAACGTAGTCCTCTAGAATTTTGTGAATGGTCATGAAAGATTAAGGTCATTTCCCATTGGTAAGTTGCTCCTACATTCTTTAACCCAAATGGCATGACCACATAACAGAAGGTACCCCAAGGGGTAGTGAAGGTTGTCTTATACTGATCTTTCAGATTAATACGAATCTAATTATAGCCCGAGAAACCATCCATGAAGGACAATAAGGCATGGCCTGCAGTTGAGTCTACAATCATATCAATATTAGGAAACAAAAAATCATCCTTAAGAGAAGCCTTAGTAAGATCTTGAAATTCAATGCAGATATGAATACGGCCATCAAGTTTGCTAATAGCAACAATATTCGAGATACAAGGTGAGTAGTCAATCGGACAGATACAACTTGCTTTTAATAGCTTCTCTATCTCAGTCTTAACCAACAATGTGACCTTGGGATTAATCTTTTGGATTTTTTTCTTAATAGGCTTTGCATCGGGACATAAAACAATATTGTGAACCACTATAGACTCATCAATACCAGGCATGTCCTCATATGACCAATTGCAAAGATATCAGGATGAGAATGCAGAAGGTCAAAGTGCTCCTTAGCTTCCTCAGAAGAAAGGAACTTCCCAATTTTAATCACCTTTTTGAAAGATTTAGGATCCATAAAGACTTTAGTAGTATCCCCCTTGAGGAGGGGATTTTTTCTTCAAGATGTGGTATTGAAACATCATTGTCAACATTAGCTAGAGGGTCCTCATTAACATTCAGGATAGATTCTCCAAAATAGGCCTATTTTCTCAAGCGATATGGGAATTGTCTCTTATGGTGAAAAGAAGGAAAAGAGGATTAGGCACCTAAGAATTCTTCCAATGCTTCATCCAAAGAGAAAACATCCAAGTGGACTTCTCTGGCCTCCACCCCATTCTCTATCAATTCAAGATGGACCAGATTGAGAGGTTCAACTGAAATCATGTTAACACTCCACCAAGGTTTTTGCTTAGATTGTTCAACAAAGCATCCCAAACCTAGATAGCGCTTACAAGGCTTAAAATAGATAGGGACCTGAATTCCTTACTTAATACATCCAAGGCCTTTACTCCCATAGCCATTTTAAGAAACAAGTCTATATCCAGGACCATAGCGTGTTTGCAAAGCTTTGAAAGGCGGTTGTTCCACATAGAGAGAATCGTTCCACCAATGGACATTAAATGCATCTACGAGGCCACAACCATATCCCTTATTTAATTCTCAATCATTAAACTCCTTAGTAGGAGTAGGATTATCCTCCTTGATAGGGAAATGACTAGCTTCCAGAATAGGATTAAAACTTTCCTTCTCAACGGGAGTTTGATTCGTTTCCTTATCAGAGGTATTCAAAGTTATCGAAAGTTTTGGATGAGAAAGATTCACTTTGTATCCTCCAATGAAGAACTCGGAGAATTCCAAGGATCCCTAATCATCACCAAGAAATGCATTTGATTTAGAGGAAGAAGTAGATGGGGAAGACTTAGGACTCTTTTCTTTAGGTTGTTCTTTGGTGACATTCATTTCAAAGATAGCCTCTACGGAGAGTATCACCGAGGAACATGTCATCATATCAGATGTTAGAGATGGAATGCAATTCTTAAGAGTGGAAACAACTGAAGCTCAACCAACAGCTACCAATTCACAAAGGTGAACAGCTTCTGGATCAGCTTTAATCATAACCACTTGATTTTTTGCAACAAATTTTAAAGACTGATGTAGAGTGGAAGTCACAGCACCCACAACATGAATCCAGGGTCTCTCCAAAAGAAGATTGTAAGGTAGAGGGCCAGGCATCACATAGACCAAGGTGAGTAAGGTAACGGGGTCTAGCCGTAAAGGCAGGATTATCGTGCCTAGAGCTTGTCAGCCAACGTTATCAAACCCACAAATGTACAAAGAAGAAGCAGCTAAAGAAGAATCAAATTTAATTTTAGGCAGTAGGTCTATACCACAAACATTGAGAGTTGAACCGATGTCAACGAGGGTACATATAATACTAATAGTGTTAACATTAACTATAATCATTAAAGGATCCGCTTGCTTTTGCACATCCAGGGGCGAGAGTTCTTGCAAATAGAACGTGATATTCGAAAAATATGCATAAAATCATAACACAAGCAAGATTAATTAGAACTCATAAAAACATAACACAAGAAAGATGAAGGAAAAACATAACATAACACAAGTAAGATGAAGGGAAAACATAGTCTAGTTCATCATGAGGTGTTTTAGACCCTTAAAAAATTTCCTAGTTCCATCATCACAATTAACCTTGAGCTCCATGACCTGAGCCTTGACCCTTATATTCCTTTTTATTTTTTACTGAACATATAAATTTTTTAGGTCTAAATGACACTAAAAGACCTATAAAAATCCAAAAATTCATCATATATATACTTAGGAAAAAACATGTCTAGCTAAAAAAATTCCAAATCCCTTAACAGTCTCTTACCGCAATCCTGCAACAGTAATATGAACCCTTGGTGGGTCGGCGGTGTGTAACAGACAACATGAACATGAAGTATTATGATGAGGACGCGGTTGGGAGGTATGAGATAATTTAAGTACATCATAAACCGCCATACCACGAGAAGGAAAAATGAAGGGTGCAGTATAGCAGGGAATAACCTGCCATCCTGCAAGGAATATCATAAAGGCATGCGGTAGGGTAGTATGAACTGCTATACCATAGAAGGATGTGACGAAGCATGCGGTATGGCAGTAACCATTAATGTAAATTGCAGTACCGTGGGTTAAACAAGTCGAGTTTGCGGTATAGAGGTAAGGATCCCACTACCCCGTGGTGAAATATAAAGAAGCATGTGGTATAGCGGTTTATACCCCTCTATCCTGTTGCAGTTATAGAAATTGGTGGCGATAAAGCGGTATTAAATGCATGAATCACATCAACCGTCTGATCTTGTAAAATCAATGGTGCATGTTCAAACTCAAGCTACAAGAAAAATACTTGGTGTAAGGTTGATATTAATGTTGACATGACTGAGCTCAGGATCCATTAAACCAAGAATTTGACATTCTCTTTGCACTCATTTGAAAAATTATCATGCGGGGAGCTAGGAGTTTGAGGAGGTTAAGCTCTGCAACCATCATAACCTGGGTAAGTGCACAAACCTCTTGTGAATTTTTACAAGTACAAGATTGTTTGGAATTTTGCATTTTAGAAGTATAGGAGAAGTAAGATAGTTAAACTGTGAATTAAGTTTTACGAGTACAAGATTGTTTGGAATTCTACATTTTAGATACACTAGGAGAAGTAAGATAGTTAAACATCATGCCACCCAAGAAGAAATAACTTGAAACTAAAAAGGACATCATGTCACCCAAGAAGAAATAACCTCAAACTAATAATGAAAAATCTAAGGTTAAAAGAGGTCCTTACACCAATCTATCATGGATATACTCCTTGAATCAATTGAAAGAAGATTTAAGAATGTTTTTAATGATGTGGCTCATGGTTTTAGATATTCCCTTATCCCTATCTCCAGGTGGGAATTATTCTGGTACTTTTATGAAAATAGGGAGGGCAAGATTCTAGTGTCAAATCCATGGGCATTAGATTTGGCCAAGTTAATTGTCCCAAATGTTTTTATAGATGTAGAGTTCATTAGAGTATTGGCTCAAAGTTATCATTTTGCTACTAGGTCTGTGAGATTTCTAGATGGTTCACCATTAGTTGTGTTGACTAAAGCGGCCATCATTGAATGTTTTGACCTAAACAAACAAGCCCTGACCAAAGAAGTAAAGAAGAATATACTAGATTGAGGAAAACCCATAGAAGTGATAAAGTCCCCATTTACATGAAAAGGGGTGTGAACAACAAGGTGATTCTTATATCCCCTTCTGCTACTGAACCATTTGAAGTCTCATATTTCCAATTCTATTTCAAAAAAGCATACTTTGCTCTATATCATGTACTTGGGATAGATGTAGAAGAGTGAATGCCAGTTAGTTTAATGATGATGGCTATGAGGATCCAAAACCCTAAGATGAACATTGAATATGATTTTTCCTCATATCTTGAGAAACCATTGCATGAAGCATTTCTGCAAGTCAGGGAAAATAGAGCCCCCATAACATTTAGGCAATATTCTTTGTTGTGCCACCTGATATTATACCAGAATAAAGATAGATGGAGCAAAAGGATGTGTTCGGGTCAGATTGACAAGTAGGGGAATTTTTTTCCAATGCAACTATGGCATTATCTATGGGACATTAGATGTAAGAATTCAAATTATGTGATATTCTATGATGAGTTTGTGTATAGAATTATGAGAGTTCTTGGCCACCAACCACCAAGACTACACACACTTTTGCTACAATTGTTAAGACCTTTGGCTTTGAAACCTGAGCAAGGCCATACTCATAACTTTGGTGATTGGTTTTTTCTACCAGATACCACAATAATTAGGATTTATGGATGCCTACAGGCCCCACATATACTGCCAAAATTTTTCCCCTTCAATTAGCCTTTTTAGAGTTCATGTGGTAGATTCTATGGATGGAAAAGGATTTCATGAGTAAATAGAGGAAGGGTACATTTCCACCCAATTTGACAACATGTTGGGAACTATCAGTGGGATCCGATACACTTGAAGAGTTATAGAATTATCTAAAATCAAAGGTACTCTTTACAGCTTGGAAAGGAAAGAACTTTTGATCCTGAGGATCACGTGAATTTTGTAAGATGCACCATCCTTACCAAGGTTATGGTTACTCACTAGATTGACTATGAAGAAGATGTAATTAGAAATCATTTCACTCCTCAACAAGTATATGATAGGAGGAGAAAATGGGAACTTATGAAAAGGCTTGAGGAAGAAAGAAATATGAAGCACGGTGATTTCTTGGGTTATTTTGTAGAGGAAGTTAATCCTATCAAGAGGATTGATATGATAATTGATAAGTTTCATGAATTATATAAGACTACAGTAATATGGGGAGACTTGCCAAATTGTGTCCCAAAAGGTCGATTGGTATTGTAATTACAAAACCAACTTTGGATACTATTTCAGTATGTCATGCTTCTCCAAGATCACCTCCTGAACAACCACCTTCTAAAAAATAAAAGGCACAAGAGATAGAGCCACTTGTTTCCTATGAAATAAGTGAGGAGGTTGGAGATACAAAAGAAGCAGTTAATGTGTTAAGACATTTCAAGGATGATGTTGAAGTGGACCAACCTATGCTTGAAACTAAATCCCATGGGCCTGAAGCTAGAGTCAATATTGAGGTATAGGGAGAAAGGTAAATGAATGAGGATGACAAAGTAGTTGCAGCTCGCAAGTTCTTGGAAGATGATGAATTTATCAAAACCCCTTAATTTAAAGACTTTTGGATTAAGATGAAAATGAGAGAATTTGAAGCAAGGGTTGAAATAAATAAGATGGGAGCTAAGGAATCCATACATGACCAGATAGTAGCCCAAAATTTTAATGAATTAAGGATTGATAATATTGATGTCATCTCAAAAGAGGCTAGAGAGATGATTTTGAAAAGTAATATACTTATTGTCCCTAGTATGGAATTAAAGAAAAAAAAATTACTTGATCAAATGAGAACATAGGAGGACCCAATGTTGATTGTTGAGTTTGACTCAGATGAAGGGGTAAGTGGCATAGGGTATAACCCTAAGATTGAAACCTTGGAATTCTGGGCCAAACAAAAGAGTACACAAAAACCAAGGTTACTAGATGTAGTGTAGGAAATGAAAGGGACAGCTATGGTGAAAACATTAAAGGATACATCTCCTCTAGAAGTTGCAACCATGACAATGCATTCAGCTATGTTCACCCAAGTTGTAGTTAAGGAGATGGAAGCTAGTTTGGGAGAGTATGAAAAGGAAAAAAGTTTTTAAATGATGAAGTCAATAAATTGTTCATGGAAAATGTGAAGTTGAAGGAACAATTGAAAGGAGTAGGCCCCTCATAGAACCAAGAAATAATGTTATACCAGTGTCCTCCTGCTCCACCAGCTGATATAGAAAGTGCTTCTACTGAACAAGTGATCATTCTTAGATAGGAGATTGAAGAGTTAAAGAAAGCCAACAATGAGGGTAAGGAAGGAGTGAATAAGCAAATTTGTAATGTTTTAGAGAAGGTCCTCGAGCATAGGATAAAGCTAATTGTGGATACGTTGGAAAGTGTGTATGATTGCTACAGCTCACTGACACAGGAAATTGATCAAATGAAAACACATCTACCCATACTGGATCTTCGTTTTAAGAACCGATAGCCCATACACCACACATTGGTAACCTTGTGCAGAATCTTACAGAGGAGTACTAAGGCTCTTGCAGCATTAAAACCTACAGAGAAGATAGCCAAAATAGTTATAGATGAATTCCAATATATGCAAGGAGAGGACCAAAAGATCATAACAAGAATAGAATCATTTCATCCTTTGAATCAATGGTTTGTGCCAAAATTACTGAAATATGATGACCACTTGAAGGACCTCAATGAATGGAAGAGTGAATTTGGTCAAATTGTTCCATAGTGCATCACTCACATACAAAAGGATGGCAAGTTGAGTCTTGACAGGTTCGACTTAATCATGGATGGAGTAATAGTGTTGGATGTTGGATATTCTAAGTTTATCATGCATGGCAAGGCGTTACTAGAAAACTGATGAAGATTCACCTTGCAAATATATTGAAAATTCAAGAATACAAATGGCCACATGATTATACAGTGTACAAGTGGGAGCAGAGGTATATGGGTCCTCCCCCTGAACAATAGGCCTTGGAGCTGTCACAGTGGAAGAACCACACATTCAAATACACTAATATGGAGAAAGGACCTTGAACAAATCTTTAGTGATCACGGGTGCCTTACAGAGATTAACGGACTATGGTGTCACAAATGTCGTGGACTTCATTGGTTATATACTTTCTATGTTTTATGTTTTAATAAAAACTAATGTTTAGTCTAGTTTATACGAAGAGGCATGAATTTGAAAAGATGACATATTTTGTAACGGTTTGAAGCTTGTTGCTTCTCTTATAAAAGGGAAACGAAGACCAAATTTTGATATCATCATCATAGGAATTTATAGAAACATATATGAGGAGACTTATGTTATATTGTAGTATCTATTTGAAGCAATCAATGGACAAGAATATTTAATCTGGTCTCGAATTCTAGTCTCAATTATTTGTTGATAATATTGTGTATGATTGGATTTTTATGTATTTTAGGTTGAAATATAGGGGTATATTATGAATTGGTATCAATTATTTGTTCATAAAAATCTGCATTGTTGATTACATTGCATTGCACATCTTTCAAACTCAAAGCATTACTTCACATTGCATAACTAATAACTAGATGTTGATAGATGACAAAATTTCAATTAGTATATAGTTTTTACAAAGTCAACCTAAGCAGTTATGCAATTAATTTACATTGCATAACTAATAAATAGGAGCAGCTTCCAATTGCATTTGCTTGTCATGGCATTCCATGAGACCACATTTCTTTGAGGCATTTTTTCAAACAGTTCACTGCCTTGTCTATGCTACCACATTTTTCATACATATTGTCTATCAAAGCATTTTATCAAACAGTTCACTACCTTGTTGCTATGGCTAAAATCCTAAAACAAGTGCTTCCAACACAAGCTATGGATGCTTGGAAAAAAACTATCAAAGCATAATAGTAAACAATAGTATAGACAAGGAAATGAACTGGTTGAAAAAATGCCTCAAAGAAATGTGGTCTCATGGTGATGGAATGTCATGACAATCCATAAAAATTTTTCTTGTCATGGAATTCATCATGGCATTCCATCACCATGAGACCACATTTCTTTGAGGTATTTTTCCAAAGTTCATTGCCTTGTCTATGCTACCACATTTTTCATACATGTCTACCAAAGCATTTTATCAAACAGATCACTACCTTGCTGCTATGGCTAAAAGCCTAAAATAGGTGATTTCAAACAAGCTATGGATGCTTGGAAAAAATATATCAAAGAATAATAGTAAGCAACAAGCTATGGTCTCATGGTTTTTTTTTTGCGCAAAAATTAGTGTGATTTTATTTGCATTTTTTTGCAGGTTTTAAATACATTTTTTTGGCAATTTTGTTGTTTGAAATGGGGAAAAATCTTTGTGGTCAGTTTTGTGCATTTTTTAATTGTAGGATTCTCACAGTTAGTGAAAAAGGTAGTGTTCATGAAGGAATGGAAAAGATGCATAGATCCTTTGAATTATACTTGTATTGTGCAATGGCATTGAATCATTTAGCAAACCATTTTTTCTTCACAAGGCAGCATTTTCTTGTGGAACAGTTGACTGAGACAACTCTTGTTTCAACTGACCACCCTCTCATGAAATCTCATTCATACTATAATCTTGCATGATCTTATCATAGTAAAGGTGATTATGACACCACTGGTTGCTACTACATGGCATCAGTCAAGGAAATCCAGAGGCCGCAGGATTTTGTGGACAGGGTCAATTGAAGCTGGGAGATCTTAAGTGTTCTCTCTCAAATTTTGAAAAGGTTATGGAGGTCCACCCTGAGAAGTGTGAGAGCTTAAAAGTTGTATGCCATATATATGCTCAGCAAGGTCTGGCAGAGAAGGCTTTGGAAATTTTAAGGAAGGCAACTCGCATAGATCCACGTGATGCCCATGCATTTATCAAGATGGTTGAGTTATTAATATCGACAAACCCCAGTGCAACCTTAGATTCTCTTAAGAAAAAAAAGTCTCTTCTAAAGAAGAGCAGAGAAGAAGTACCCATTTAATTGTTAAACAACATTGAGGTTCTTCATTTTGAGTGTGGGGTATGTGCAGGATCATGATGGGCCAAAAAGTGGCGATATGACGGGTTTTTGTAGGGTATGTGGCTGACGACTTTTATTTTACCCAAAATTGATGAAACGAAAAGAGTTTTTAAAGGATATTCTCAGTTTTCCACCAATATAAATTATGCTTTACTCTGAATTTAATAAATAATTATTATTTATAATTTTCTATTTGAATTACAACTAAAGTCTTGATTGATAGGCTGATTGAAAAATATCTATAGCTTTCAAACAATATCACATTTTTTGAATCCAAAACATTCGTCACATTCTATGCTTCGCATACTATAGGATTGAAAAATCAATTTCATGAAGTTTTGACCAAGTTAAGGTGGTTAGACATACGAGTTTTTTAATTTTTTAAAAGTTGTAATAAAAAATTCATAATTAATTATTTACTTGGAAAAAAATTACAAAAAAATATGCATCACATCGGCACATGAGTCCTCTACTTATATCTAAAATCTTATAAAAAGAATATTATCATTTTATTGTGGTTAGGGTGGTCAGACAAACACCTACTTATTTTTTCCCTGAAATTTAAGTACTACTGCATTGAAATTTCAAATTTTCACCAAATAGATTTTTTTTTTAAATAAACCTAGTAGTTTAGAAACTAAATTCAATTTGCTACAAATTCTATTGTTACATATTTTTGAAATAATATAGAGAACTTATTCAAATTTTTACATCAAGTTTCCTAACTCTGATTTTTCTGATGATGATCCTGCACATACCCTATGATGAACTAGATTTGGCTCAACAAACTTTTATGGAGGCATTACAAAATGGAATTTGCATTGAATTCATAAATAAAATCCCCAGTGCCAATTATGTAGGTTTTTCTATGTGCTTTAAGGATATGGAATTCTTCCATCAACTTGAAGAAGGTGGTGTTTCACTTGAGTTACCATGGGATAAAGTCACAACACTATTTAATCTTTCTAGGTTGTTTAAACAGCTACATGATACTAAAAAATCAAATCTTTTATACAAGCCAAAAAAATTCAAGTTTCCTGATTATATGGATGCATATCTATGTCTTGCAACCAGGCTCAGGCTCAGAATGAGATCCAACTAAGCCTCAAATTGATTGGGGATGCACTTAAGGTGGATATAAACTCATCAAATGCTTTATGTATGATTCGCAACATAGAACTGAAAATAGATGATTGTCTTAAAGCAAAAGAAACAATTAAAGTAGCACACCAACTTGTCTTGGCTAATGAAGCAAAATGAAAAGTTGATGAAGAACGAAGGATTCAGATGGAAAGGAGAAAGCAAGAGGAAGAACTTCGGTAGGTGATGCAACAAGAGGAGAAATTTGAACGTGTGAAGGAATTATGGAAGAGTAAGCGTAAGGACAAGGATGATGACAATGATGAGGTTGGTCAGTCTATGAAGAAACAGAAGAAGGAAAAGAAGAAAAAGAAGAAGGATAAGGACCACAAGGCTTATGATTCTTATATGGAGGAACTTGATGTTGCCATGGAAGATGAGGAAAATTATATGAGCGATAAGGCATAAGATGATGTAGAAAATTCCCAAGATCTTCTTGCAACTACAGGTCTAGAAGACTCTAATGATGGCGAGACAAATTCTCCAATTTCAAAAAAATCATGACGGAGACATGCATGCTCTGATTTTGAAGATGATGAACCATTGCAGAAACAAAGTCCGAGAGAAGATGATCCATATGATGATGATGTCTAGGCTTCCTGAGCTTTAACCAAACCTAGCTCCTATTTTCCAAAACAAAAATCCCCAAGGCCCATGGGAAATGAATGATGACCATTTGAGTTTTAATAGACTAAAATAGGTTGCCCATAAGAAACAAGAAAGAGGAAAAATGAAAAGATAACATACAAATGATTCTTTTGAGGTTTTTGATAAGATCTCATTTAACTATGTCAAATGGATTTGAAAGGGACAAAGCATATTTGATTGACTAAAATTTTGAGGTAGCTTATCCATCGTCATTGTATGCATCATCCTCTCTTGGAACTTGTTGAAACTCAAATGCTTAGGATTTTTCTCTTGGAAAATAGGAGTTAGGTCTTGTTAAAGCTCGCAAGCCTAGACATCATCATCATATGGATCATCTTCTCTCGAACTATGTTTCTACAATGGTTCATCATCTTTAGAATCAGAGTATGCATGCCTCCTTCGTGATTTTGTTGAAACTAGAAAATTTGTCTCACCATCATCAAAGTCTTCTAGACTTGTAGCTGCAAGAAGATCTTGGGCATTTTTTGCATCATCTTGTGCCTTATCACTCATATAATTTTCCTCATCTTCCATGGCAACATCAAGTTCCTCCATATAGGAATCATAAGCCTTGTGGTCCTTATCCTTCTTCTTTTTCTTCTTTTCCTTCTTTTGTTTCTTCTCAGACCGACTAGCCTCATCATCATCATCATCCCTGTCCTTATGCTTACTCTTCCATAATTCCTTCACACATTCAAATTTATCCTCTTGTTGCATCACCTACCGAAGTTCTTCCTCTTGCTTTCTTCTTTCCATCTGAATCCTTCATTCTTCATCAGCTTTTTGTTTTGCTTCATTAGCCAATACAAGTTGGTGTGCTACTTGAATTATTTCTTTTGCTTTAATCCAGTCATATGTTTTCAATTCCATGTTTCCAAGCATACATAAAGCATTTGATGAGTTTTTATCCACCTTAAGTGCATCCCCAATCAATTCTAGGCTTGGTGCATTGTAGAAACAGATTCCAAGAGAAGATGATGCATACAATGATGATGGATAAACTACCTCAAAATTTTAGTCAATCAAATATGCTTTGTCCCTTCCAAATCCATTTGACATAGTTAAATGAGATCTTAACAAAAACCTCAAATGAATCATCTGTATGTTATCTTTTCATTTTTCCTCTTTCTTGTTTTTCATGGGCAACCTATTTTAGTCTTTATTTTAGAACATTTTTTGTGTCCTTCAATGTATTATGTTTTATCTTTCTATTAGATTCTAGATTAAAAGAACCTATAATTGAAAATGGATTAATTCATCTATTTTTATTTTACAGTCCCAAATAGGTGGATTAAATTATTCTGTTGTTAAACAAATCTTGTACAATGTAATGTCCCCTTTTCGAAATAAAACCAAGTTGAAACTCAAATGCTCATCGTTCATTTCCCATGGGACTTGGGGATTTTTCTCTTGGAAAATAGGAGTATAATAGTAACTCAAGAGGATCTTAATTTCATAAAACAGGCCACTTAAGTGTTGGGACAGAGACCAGGAAATGTTTGTGTTGCAAATGGGGCAGCCATTGTGCTAGTTGAAAGAGGTCAATTTGATATTGCAAAGGAAATTTTTACACAAGTACAAGAAGTTGTTGTAGGAAACATCTTTGTTCAGATGCCTGATGTGTGGGTAAATCTAGCACATGTTTACTTTGCACAAGGATAGTTTGCGCTTGTAGTGAGATGTGTATGTTGCAAATGGGGCAGCCATTGTAAAGTGTTGGCACAAAGACCAGGAAACGTTTATGCTACAAATGGGGAAGCCATTGTGCTAGTTGAAATGGGTCAATTTGATATTGCAAAGGAAATATTTACACAGGTACAAGAAGTTGTTGCAGGAAACATCTTTGTTTAGATGCCTGATGTGTGGGTAAATCTAGGACATGTTTACTTTGCATAAGGACAATTTGTGCTTGCAGTGAAAATGTATAAAAATTATTTGAGGAAATTCTATTTTGGAACTGACACCCAAATTTTATTATATTTAGCTCAAACACATTATGAAGCAGAACAGTGGCAAGATTGTAAAAAAACATTATTAAGAGTAGTAGATTGTAATGAGCATTTTGAATTTGTGTTTAATGTAATGAGAGTTTCAAATTACTTCTGAATTCGTTGCAGAGGGAGTCCCCAAATCCGATTTCACTACAGAGGGCCTCAGTGAATTCAAATTTGTTGCAGCAAACTCCAAATTCCTTTCCCTTGCCCACCTTTTCAGAAGTCTCCAGGTCCTCTCTGAATCCTTATCGCCCACACAAGTAGATGCTATAACTGATCAAAACGACTCATGCCAGGCTAATGATTGAAGCAAGGTCAAGCAAGATGAATGAATTTGCAATGAAAGTGAATAATCACGCCAATACATCACACGCATGAATACATCGCGCCAATATTGGCCGATTTTTTTTTCAAATTTTTTGTCTAATTTGGATTTGATGACTAACTATGTAGTCATTTTTATTTTTGTGACTAAATGATTTTTTAGTCAACAATCAAATTAGTCATTTATTTACTCATTTATAGCTAAGTTGAAAAAAAATAAGTAGAATTTAGTCATTTTTAGTTGTTGTGACTAAAATTTTTAGTCACCCAGTCATTTATTTTCCAAATTCTACCATTTTTTCCTTGGTCATGCATGAAAACAAATATTTACTCTTCACTTGTCAAAGCATTCGAATTCTATGTTTCTTGCACTTGTTGAAAGAAATTTTACTCTACAAGATTTGTATCAAATCGTGCACACAAAGCAGACGACAAGGAAGTCAACAAGAGGGAAGGCCCCTCACAAGTAGCTGGGAACCAAGGTAGTGAGAAAGAGTGCCCCTGCTACAGGTGGAGTGAAGAAGCCTCATCGCTTCCGACCCGACACCGTTGCTCTTTGGGAGATCCATAAATACCAGAAGAGCACAAAGTTGCTCATAAGGAAGTTGCCATTCCAAAGGCTCGTTAGAGAGATTGCACAATATTTCAAAATGGATCTACGCTTCTAGAGCTTAGTCATGTTGACGTTGCAAGGGGTAGCAAAGGCGTACCTAGTGGGGCTCTTTAAGGACACAAACTTGTGTTCCATCCACACCAAGAGATTTACCATCATGCCTAAGGATATACAGCGTGCTTTCCGCATCAGGGGCGAGAGGGCCTAAGTCTCATTTACTTTTTATTTATCTAACAGTGTATTTTTACACCAGCATTTACTAGGTTTTTTTTGTTGGTTTCCTTTCTTCTCGCTTTCTCAGGGTTTCTTCTTTACACATTAAATAGGGGGAAATGGAATTATATGATTTTAACAAGTGTAGAAATGTACATAATGTGTTTTCTTAGAGAAGAGTGTATTTAATAGTTTAATGTTTGATAATTTATATAAACTAAGATGGTGGAAAATCTTTTATTTTCAGTTATTTACCAACTCTACTTATACATGCCCATTTGGGTTTGGTGCCATTAAGTTTTCTTTTCCATTGCTACAATCATTTTAGTCGTAACCTGTTAGTATGAGTTGGAACATTAAATTTCCTTTGGATTGGTAGGCTTGCAGCAACTGAAAAGAGATCGTTTCAGTTCATTTTATTTTAAAAATATTTTGCCATGGTAGGGCTTTATTTTATTTTAAAGAAATTTTGGCTTTAGTAGGGTTCTAGGTTCCGTAAAATTCTTCCTGCAAAGTCTTCCCATCTTTTCTTATCGTCATTATTAACATGACAACACAATTTGTGTAGAGTCTTTAGGTAAGTCACTTGCGATGGTTTTAGTGAGGGTTTTTTTTTAATCTGTGTGCACCAGATCATTTTTTATGTGTTATATTTCATTATAAAATTATTGTGTTTATATGTCTCTCGCACCACTCCTTCAATTGCCACTCGCACATCTCCTCCACCCAACAAATTTTTGGCAATGTCAAAATCTCAGGAAGTCGCAAGGTCAATCCCCAAGGGAAGCTCAATGCCAAAGGGTGGCCTCAATGTAGTGTTCAAGATGAAAGAAGCATGCAGTCTTTGGGTGGCCAAATAGGTGTCTCACATGGAAGTGACCTAAATAAGCTTCCTATCAAGCCATTTTAAAAGAAGAATTGTTTCCACAACCACCACTTTATATCTCCATCTACAAACAACTACTAGTAGTTGCTATCCACTTGAGAATTGTTGGGTCCCTAATCATGAACTGCAAGGTTTCCCTGAAATGCCTCCCTGCAGCACCAAACCCTTGCATGGAAGCAATATGTCCTATTATCATTAACTGATGAATATTTACCAGCAAAACCCTGAAAACATAGGTTTTTTAGTTTTTTTGGGAGGCATGTCTTCTGGAAGTTCACTCATAGGAGATGTTAATGTTCCTTTTTCCCTTGGTCTTCAATTCAGTAAAAGAATCCCTTTATCCTCGGCTTTAGTTAGCCTTCCTAAAAGAAGTTGACCGTCATGCAAGCCACCACTCTTCTACCCCACTTATCTTTCAAATCCTTCACATGTATTTAGCTTTGAATTGGATAGTGGGATCTTTTTCAACTTTATCCATTCCACCATGGGGGTCCATCCATAAAGAAAAATAGGCTACGCATTTCTAAAGAAGGAAAAGAAGATTAGTAAACCCTACTCATTGCATAAACATAAACATAGTATGCACGTATTAGGATTCCAGGAAAATAAAAAATGCATTATCTAGTTCTGAAAAGGAAAGTAAGATGTTAAATAATTTTGCATGCAATTTGTTTGGATGGAACCTTACCATGTTATCACCTGCATAGCAGAACTAATGACAGAGACCTTGTAATGGAACCAATTAGATTTATGCAAAATAATGCTCTAACCTCTAATTTTAAATGAGCATCCACATATATTTTTTATTATAAAATTCAAACTGTAGTTGCTGATAAAATCATAATTTTGTAAATTTGAAACCCTAGGTGCATGAAAATACTAATATATCCTCTAGAAAATGTATTTCTTATTTCTAAATATTGATTAGCTGATTACAAGTCCAGAAATTCCAAATTGAATTGGTATGAAAATTTTCCAATCATAGTAGGGTTGTATGGCCAGGGATAGGTGTACAGCTGGCTATGAGAACTCTTGTCTAGGCTGAATTCAATCAACAATATTTATTTCTCCCTCCTAGCAATATGGTGTTCCACTTATGATGGCAGATTTGGCTTAGGGCAGTGCATTCTATAGTGATATAAAAATTGCAAAAAATCTCCTTTCCCAAGTGTGGTGACAAAATGTAATGTAGGAAACAACTCACATTTTCCCTTATTGTTGCCTATAGAATTCACCAAAATTCTAAAAAAATTGCCTAGAAGCCTTCAATCATGCTTCGACGAAAAAAATGATAGAATTTGCTTACAAAATCAGAATAGGCTATGCTGGAATCTTGCTTGAAACCCCTGAAAATCAGCACAAACACTATACTACCATTGTAGCAAACTAAAAGTATCTCCAAATCCTCAACAATTCAACACAATTGTGATTCCTCATATCGATTCACCCCAGATTGGAAACAACTTTTGGTCTTTGTCCTTGATCCCAAATGTGGAATCCAAGAGGGGTTTAGATTGAACAAAATTGTTCAAAATAAAGAATGCTCAATGGAATTATGATAATAAAATGGAGCTAGGCGCTTCATTGATATACCTTTTCAAATAAGGCCCTTGGATCTAAATTTTTCTCAAAGTATTTATAAATACTTTCTATTATAATTAAATGTTTCAACTGTGTTAGTTGTTTTTCTCAGCATGAGATAAATTTCTGGGTGAAGTTGTTTTTATTTCTTTTGATAGGACGTTCTGGGGGAATTGGAGACAACGATCAACACCTTAGAGTGGGCAATGAATGAGATGGTGAGAGACCCCCATGTTGCCAAGAAGCTGAAGGCAAAAATTGAATCTATAGTAGGAAAACATTGCATGGTGAGTGAATCCAAACTTGCTAGCATGGAATACTTGCAGTGTGTTGTGAAAGAGGTCTTCCTATTGTACCCTACAAGGCCCCTAATGTTGGCTACTTTATACTTCAGAAGATAAGGTTGATCATGAGTGTGTGGGCAATAAGAAGAGATCCAACAATGTGAGAAGATCCCTCAACATTTAGGGCTATGCATAGGATTTGGAATTCTCATTTGAATGATAGTTCACTTAGTGTAATGAGGAACATTAGCAAGAATTTGAAGCAAATGGAAAGCTTGCAATTGTTCCTAGCAAAGATGGAAAGGTTACCACATGGCATAACTACATTGTCAAAACTGAGGAAGCTCTGGTTAAGTTGTCCACAACTAAAAAAATTGGAAAATATATATTGTTGATTTCCACATTTAAGCTATACTAATTTGATCCATTGTAATATATTACTTCAACTTATTCACAATTACCTTGCATAAACTTGCGAGTCTTAACCAACTATAGATTGTTGCTTGCTCCAACCTAGAGATGTTACTCAATTCATTTGGTGAGAGGGGGGCATTTCCTATGTTGAAGGTATTTTCATTGGTTCAATTACGCAAGCTACAAGAGTTTCCTATAGTGGAGGAAGGAGCCATGCTATCACTTACAAGTTACAACCTTTACACTAATGCAGTGTGAGGTATTAAAGATGTTCCTAGAGAGTTTCTAGAATTTGCAGAGCCTACAAAAAATAAGAGTATATGGTTGCTCAATGGTTCAGCAATAATTTATCCAGACAAACATAAAGGTGCAAATCATGACAATATTTACTTCAGACACTAAAGCATTGATGTTGCAGTGGGAAGAAATAATTGAGAGAAGAGAATATATATAGTATGGTGAATCTTGGTCAAACAAACACTTTGAATTTTATATGAAACTTTTCACTTTCTATTTGACTGACAATCTTTTCTTATTTTTAATTGTCTTTTAAAATATCGAGAAAAAGGATGATTTTAGCTATATATTCTTAAACCGTAGTAGAAATTGTAAGGCCTGCAAGGTAATGGAGATTTTGGTTCTCCAATACCCTACTCCACTATATACATAGCTCCTTATTTGTGAGCTAGATCATGCTACCGATATATTTTTTTCTAACCAATAACTACTTTCAGTTTTAATTCAACTTTTACTGTTTAGATAAAGCCAGCTTTTCATTTATGATGTGAGTCCACTAACTTGTTCTTTGACTATGTAGGAAATTTTTTTTTTTAAAAAGAATAGAAAAAAAGATATGTGTCGGATCATTCCATACTAGCACATGGAATCACCAATACAAAATCATCACATGTTGAATAGCTGCAAATCTTTCATTCAAATTTCAATCTCCAAATATGTAGTATAAACAATCGTATATTTTGCAAATCACATTTAAACTTGTTGCAAATCTTTCATCCAGTTTCCAATCTCCAAATATGTATTACAGACATTTGTATAAATACAAACAATATTGTATATGTTTTACATTACACTTCCTTTACATGTTTACTTCTATATATTCTTCTATCGGTGTAACCCTTGCACCCCCTGGTGCAAGTGCTAGTTTTATCAAGGTTTCATAAGAGATAAAGTATCGAGATTGTGCTTTAGACAAAATTGAGACAATCTCCCAACCGAATCAAATAACTAAAACAATCTTGTAAATAATATAAAATCCCAAAAAAAAAATTAAATTAAATCTACATCATCCAAACAAGTTGCGTTTCTTTTTTTGAATAAATCCTCTCCTAGGTACCACCATGGTGCTACAGTCAACTAAAGCATTCTAGTTTGGCCGCCTTCACACGAAATATATGGACCCCGTTCAAGTTCCACGGTCTCTTAGGAACTTCAAACATTTGACCGTTGATACCCCAGAAGATTCCAGAAGCCACGGAAGTATTCCTTAACGTGTACGCCAATGCCTATATACCCCCGAATCGGGCCGAAACAATCAAATCTTATAACGTTATTCTATCATGCCGACTGTGATACAATTCCACGGGAACACCAGAATTTGCATAGTTTCTTTCAAGCCGCAGGGGGGGCCTGCGGACGATCTTATAGCCACGCTAGTTTCCCTCACCAACTGGTTCGAAAACTCTGGTTATATACGCAGCAGTTTCATTCTTCGCAGCGTCCATGGAAATCTGGTCATGTGGTTTGGCTTCTGGGTAAATACAGAGCTCGATTCCAACCGAATAGCAGTAATGGAAGCAGCTCGTGATATCTTGTCTAAGATGGCCACTATTACGGGACCTTTTTACCACAACGTCTATTATGGACAAACCAAAACTGGGCTTCCATTTGCAAAGGTTTCGAAAGGAGATTTTGTGACGACAAGGTTAGTATTAACAGAGGCGGAGAAGCAGGAGTCCCTGTGCTATGCTTCTGTGGCGATTTTAAAGTCCTATTTCAGTAAGATCAAGGGGTTAAGGTCTTCTACTTGCTTCAAGTCTCTGGATGGAGATAAGGTTGTGGTCATCGCTGTTTGGAATGAGTTAGCGGCCGCCTATGCTTCGATTCTGGATTCTAATCAGTACTCCGAAAAAGTAATTGCAGGGTATGTGGCAGAGCTTGTTGTTAGCACTTCTTATGATGTCATGGAGGTTGTTTATGCCTCTGGTGATGAGCCTTTGTCTCTGCCGGCACTTGCTTATCTTCCAACCTTTCCATAAATCCTGTGGGTTTCCACCATACTGGCGGCTAGATACCTGAGCTTTTGACTGCTCAAGTGCTTCCATGTATTTGTTTCAAATGGAAATCATGGAGCAGGAGGTTTTTAGTCAAGAGATTTCTTACTGCTATTAGTAATGATGGGACTCAAGTTTTGAAGCAGCCGCTTGCAATGTTTCGCTCCAATTTTCTTCTTAATGGTAGATGTGATGTACAAAAAAAAATACACATAAATTGACTTGTATATTATTCACTGAAGATGATTACATCATAGAGAAGCATAATAGGCATACTAATTATCTAATTTGGATGTCTTTAAAACTCTTATAGTTAGAACTATTATTGACACGTGTTCAATTTTTCAAATTCACGATAGCATATATGCACATGTGGATGTTCGATGTGTAGTTATCTCTAACACCTTCTTTATAGCCAAACATCCACTAAACTATCAAACGAATAGATCATTGTTCCTTTAAAACCTCGAGCACCTCTCCTCCAACACCACAAATGAAGGCATGTCAAGGAACCTATATTTCTTATAGCAACCTTTGTAAATGTTCTTTGATGATCCTCACACATTTAATGGTCATTCAAATAGTTGGATAATTTCTTGTTCTTCTTCATGCCTTGCAAGTACAGTGAATCGACATTAACAATAGTAACTCCCTCTTCGCTATCCCAAGATTATATGGGTCAATTTATCCTCAATAAGTCTCTAATTGAACTAGCTTTACAACTCTAGGTGAAGGGTTTGAAGACAACAAATAAGTGTGCAACAGACCTAGGATGATGTCACAAGTAAACAATAGGAAAAAAAATCTTCTTTAAGCCCTTTGACTTGGATGTTCTTTTCACATTCTAGCACAATTCCAAATAAATGAATGTCCTTAAACACAATAACATAGTGCTCAAATTAACACCAAATGTATACTTAATTAGCTTACAACAATTAATATAAGAGAGTTGACAAATTAATTTTTAAATTTGAATTTTAAAAGCTCAAAATCTAGATCTACAGATGTGAGAATGACTTGAATCAAATCTACAACTACAAATTTGATCTAAGAAAATTGTAAAAAAATAGATCTAAGAAAAAATCTAAATGAAGACAAAAAAAAAAAAACCCCAATCCACACTATTAAACATATTTAGAATCCAACTTACATAAAAAGACCTTTAACTTTTTTTTAGTACCAACGGAATAACCAAGGAAAAAAAGGAAAAATACGCTACATGTATCATCAATCACTCTCTTTTGTTGTTAAAGTCCTGCATTGAAAGAAGGAACGCACCACCTGCCATGACCATGTGATTTAGACGAGTCAATGAGCAAATTTATAATTTTTCGAGGTTGGTCTACACGCTATTTTTGACCCTCCAGACCTGATTCACAAACTTAAACACTGCTTCTGCTGCTTACGTACATGGCTGTATACGACACCAATACCATATATATATTTTTGTTAAATATATTTTAAAATGAATATATATCAATTATTTTACTATATTATATATTGAGATGAATCAAATGGAATATAATTTTATTTTATATTTTAAAATGTTTTTTTAATTGTATATCTATTATTTTGTATAGTTGTATACATTTCAAATAAAATACAATGGATATTCATAGATCTGATGATCTTTGATTTGTGAGTCTGCTATGAAAATAAGATCATGACGGTCTATGTTTACAACGATGATCGTTGTTCTATTGATTGTTAGTGCTTAAGCCATTTTAGTGGGATTTGTCATTAGCCATCACAAGTGACTAGAACGATTAGAATAACTTAAGGCTTTTGTGAGTCTCATACAAGTCCATTGTAATGCTAGTACTTTATGGCAACAAAGAAAGGTAGATCAAGGGGCTTGCTTTCATTTTTGTAAACAATAACAACTAATTTTCCAAGTAGACCTTGATAGGTCCAACTGCAACCCACAGATTCATAGTTAGTCTAAAATGTCATCTAATGTACAACACCACATTTGCCTCTAGTTGTTCATCTTCTAAATTTTAATTTACCTTTGTCCTTTCTTTGTTAATAAATGTAGCATGCTACTAGTGAGGTCATTGATTTTAACACTTTTTGTTATTTATCACAACCAAGTCATTTGTTCCAAGAAAATATATTAATAAATAAAATATATCGTGTTTGTTTGCAAAAAGGCTATTAGTGTGTAACATGAGGAGTTTCCAATCTATATGTGTTGCCTCGACATTCCTTATATTTATAAGGTGGTTGCAAATTTTGATTTGGACAAGATAATTCCATTTTTTCATAAAACCATGCCCAATGTTTTGTACTAGTGGCGATTGTTCGAGGTCACTAATAAAAATAACAAAGAGATCATCAAACAAAATTTGGTTGTAATATGGGAATGCCTAATGCAACATGTTGTTAATGTGTTCTAACAAACTTGGTCCAAAGAAGCTTATTTCATCAATTAGAATATAATAAATGAAATAAATGTTTTATTATCTAGAAATATGGTAGAGCTTGACCTTGAAGATGCATGTACCTTTTGCTAGTATGTAAAGTGTTATATGAGTGGTTGACATGCATTGATGTTGAAAGCAACCACACCTAATGGGATAAGCAATAGCAAGGGTGTTTGTACATGGGGTACATTTTCAAATAGTGTTATCTTGATGTTATTAATTAATTATGATTTCCTTATTCATGAAATACATTGTATGATCATTTGAAGCATTGGTTGACTCCTAATAGAGAATAATGGTTCACTTGATAATGTTGAAGCTATATTGTTATTCAAAAGAAATCTTATCATTTACAAGTCATGAATTGGTTTAAATTTGTTCATTGTGTGTTGAATAATTGGAGTCAATAAATGCAATAATATTCTCCATCAAGCAATGACAAATATATGGCAATCAATTTGTGGCAAGTGTCAAAGATAACTGGATTATTTTTGTTTTGCTTCATAAAATGTAATTTCATCATTATTAGTAGTAGTTGATTTTGGAGGTGTGTGATCACAATGCATGGTAGGTATCATCTATGTCTTCCCAACAATTGATGATCTCTTACCTAAACTTAATTTCTACAAGAATATTGTAGAAAAGCCAAGTACAATAGAACTCAAATAGAAGGAATCAAATGCATTAGTATTTTTTGAAAAAGTAGACATGAAGCATTATGAGACATCAATAATGTTTGGAATCTCCATTTTTATCCACCTATAGATTGTGAGGGATTGGAACAAGTCTAGTTTCACCTAGCTTAACTTCCAATCAATTGTAATGATTCTAAAGATAGAGATTACCACATATATTCTTCAAATAAGGTTGAGGTAGTTATTGTATCCTCTTTATCTAATGGTATACATCACAATATTTTCCTATCTAAATTCAAAGAAACAAAGGAATGCCTACATATTTCTAATGGTAGTTATAAAAATTGGAAAGAATCTTATGCACTAATCATGATCAACAATACTCCCAATTACAAACTTCTGAAATAGAGTAGAACATCAATTTTTTGAGTCAACATAAATGTAAAGATGCATTTCATTTTTTATGATATCTTTCAAATCAATTCTATACTTTGTGGCATACTTGACATTGAAATTGAACACAATATCGTAAGATAGAATAGGTTAGATATCAACATGTGCACATCAAATTGAAAGAATAATTGGGTTATGGATGTTCAACCTATCATAATTTTTGAGATACATGAATGGTGTGTGGTCACTATCATTTGCAACCAAACTACGTAATGTCAGTAATCCTTAGGGATCTCTATAAAAAAGACCATTGGTGACCCCTTTCTCTACAAGCATGTTTGTTCACTATATTTTCTATGGCATTGAACATAATTTGCTAACTCTATATAATCTACAAAGGGGTTAAACACAAATACTTTTAGTATGTCCAACAAGCAAGGTTCATCAAGGATGGGAGATGTACCATTTGTTCCCTCTACCTATTTCCTCATGGATTCCATGCAAAAATATACATGTTGATCTATTCCACAACATAACTTGAAATATTTTTTGACAAATCAAATCCAACCTTTCAATGTTAGGTACTCCTCACAACCAAATGAAGCCAAGAATATGTGTGGATCCTCTATGTTTCCACTTGTATCTATGATTTATGGGAGAATTTTTTATAATTAATGAGAACAACCAACTATCTACATGATGATTTTAAAGTAAAGATCATTGTTACCCACTTATAACAATAGTCTTGTGTATTGAAAATATTTTTCAAGATCTCTTCACAAAAGGTTATAAACATATTATACATGTAGATTGTACTTACATGTGGATTATAAGTTAATTTTGTATCATCCACTAGTAGAATTTTTTATATTTAGTGGGTGGAATGGCAAGCATGATAGTGTGCAAATCTAGCCACTTGGCATCCATTATAATGAGTGTGAAGAAAAAGGTTGAAAATCTAACTTGGATGATCATATTAGATGGTTCCTCTTTGCACCTTATGCGTCTTTATTCCACATATATTTGATCCAAAATGCATTAGATGATTGACAATTTTTTTACTAGGAAAATCTTATATATAGAGACAATTTAACAATTATATAACTAGTATACTTTGATGAAAAAATTCTTGAAAAATATTGTTGTTGTTCCTTGGATTTTATGTCACATTATAAAATATTACAAGAATCCATAGAGCTTATAATTTTGATGAAATATGTTATCATGGTATCACATATGATTTATAGCATATTCCAATGTTTCAACATCTTTGATGCATGTCAATTTAAAAACCAAAAAAGTTAGTAGCAAATGGAATTGGGAATACCATTTCAAGGAATCCCTCTATTTTGTATTTATTGGGTAGAGAGGTAATAGAGACCATTCCATAAAATACGTGTGATGAAATAAGCCAAGTTATTTGAATCATGGCTAGAACTAGAAGACAACCCTACACATTAGTTGGTAAAGTACAAGATTGTAGGATTGTGTTAATGAAACATAAAGTGATTCTAGGTAGCATTCTTGAAGTGTAGAAAAAATTTAAATATGTGAAATATATTAAGTCTTACTCGCATTTGGAATAGGTTACAAATAATGATATAATAAGGCTAGGAAATAAAGTTCTCATGAATAGATGGGAGAATACACATCCATTTGATTTTCAAAAAAAAATGGAGGGACTACCATGTACACCTCTAAGAACTTTTCCCTTTTATAATGTGTATAGCACATGTATTTATACAATGGTAATGATGACATGTATCAAAATTGTATGGTCCTAATTATTAGACTTTAATGGAGCCAATTCTTAAGGTGCAAGGTCTAGTAGGTGTTGCACATATATGGAAGCATTTAACACATGGATTGTTTTGTTCCATGATTGACATGTTGATGGTCATATAAAGTCACAAAGGTAGACTATGTCCAATTATACACAATCTGAAGAAGTATAAAGAATATATAAAGTAAGATTCTTGAGGAGGCTACAAAATCTATCGAAGCATGCACATAAAAATCTCTAAAGACAGTACAATTGTGAGGTGTTCTTGATTGTGAGATTGCACAACATACCTTTAACATGTATACATGATGCAAGAGCATAATTTATGGAGGCAATAACTTTTGATTCACATAGCCAATAGAGCCCATAATTTTAACATGATATTTAAAAGTTTGAGATCCTCATAACCTTCTTTCTTAGGTTAGTAGTTGTTTTAATATTTTTTGGGTCCTAACTCAATTGTCTAAGGCCTCAAAATCATATCTTAGTATTATTTTTTTTATTTTTTAGTTAACATTTATTGGTTTGTATATAAGTGTAAACTTGGGTTATAAGTCATTCTCAAGAAGTATTTATAAGATAGTAAATAATTAATATCATTTTTTGTTAAATGTAAACTAGCTAAAAACAATAGTTTGTTAAATTTAGTAATTTCAATTGTTCTAGATAATTTTTAGTTTAACTAGTTTTTTGGTTCATCTTAATTATGCTAGTTACTATTTGAGTGGAATATTTCCTTTCAAAAGAAAGGATATTATGTGATTCTTTTGGCTTTGAAGTGTGAGATAGATGTTTGTGTAAGTGCAAGAAGATGGGTCCACTTTTTTGGCTAAAGAGTGGAAGTATTTCCTCTAAAGGTCAAAGTTTTCATAACTAGAATAATTTGAAACACATACACATAGAATATTAAAATGGTGTAAAAAATATGAATTGTAAGATTTTGTTTCTAGTTTTCAAATAGATAATTTATTATAATATCCAAATGATAAATGTTAGCTTTGCATAGGACATATAAAGTGATCTTTTAAAAAATATGTTGAAGGCCAAAACATGCATGTGTACAACCAACAAAATAAGTAGTAAATATAATATTTTAAAAAATTATTTTGTAGAAAGATGTATATGATGTCAAATTTTGGTTAAAATAAATTATACTTTTTTAATAAATATTTTGTAATTAATTTATTGAGATTAAGATATTTTTGAAAACCCCTCATGTACAACCAGCGTAATTTGACCTAACATAATTGTAACATGATTTTTTTTACTGTGTAGATAGGGGAGAGGGGCCTATAGTGGAGCACCCTAACTTCGCATTTCTCAAAATCTTATGTGGAAATTTCAAATCATTTCCAATTTTGTACAATAGTTTATTTGGCAACTCATGTGCTTCTATATTTCGTTTTAGGGCCACATCAGCATGCTTTTTGTTGAGGTATCCAAAAAGGCCCAAAAAAAAAGTGAGACCAATAGTGGAGCACTAAGTCATGTTTTATTGGTGCGTTGATGTGGCATCACATGATTTGTCACTTTGCATACTTTATGGATAAAAAGTGTTTTGCAATTGGATATTAAAGTGCTCCACTATGGGGCCCGTCGAGGACTACTTCTATGCCCACTATTGGACCCTGCTCCATTATGGGTCCCTCTCCCCTAATGGATTTTAGATTGATCAAAGAAAAAAAAATTACCAAAACTTTAAAGTCAAAAGTTATTAAAAAATAATAATAGATGTCACTTTAAGTTTATGAGATTTTTTTGTTTAAGGAATAATTAATAAATAGAACAATATGTTCAACACTAAATAAATAAATATTTTAAAACTAGATATTTTCATGTGTAATGGGTTTTAATGTCATCTAAAAATTAAAAAAAAATATCATGCCAAAGTCCATTCCTTTAAAAAACTATCTCAATTTTATTTAAAAATTAATTAATAATTAAAAAGTGTATTCGACATATATATATATATATATATATATTATACATTGTCATTTATAATGAGTAATAATTTCATCCAAAAAATAATAATCATCAGTCATTTTAGCAAAATCTGTTCATTCTGAAAAAGGTTTGACTCAAGATTCTTCCTCTAAAAAGGGACCCAACTTCTTGCACTTATCCATTTTGTTGTTTTTACTATTAAGAATATTGTTACATTATGGATGCATCAATATGGTTGAATTTCATACTTGCAGAATTATACAAAACTATTAGATGTGTACCTATACATAAGAAAGCTTGGCATTGTTTGAGAATGCAATGGACTGATGCACGAGATACAATGTAGTGTTGTATTGAGAAGATGTGTGACACCACATTCAAACCATTCGCCCTTTCTTGAAGAGCAGTGTTCACTATTGTATTGGTGTTATGAGCTAAGGAAACTACACTTAGATCATTTCCCCTTTCTTGAAGAGCAATGGCCTCCACTACATGTGGAGATGGACCAATAAATGCCACAAAGGGATGGAGAGAGTCCCTATACTCTAACATTGTAAAGGATTAAATTATGTATACTAGTTTTTCCTTTTTTTATGGATTTGAGAACTTCGTGTCTTCATTAATAAACTAAGATACATAGATACACACAACTAATGGTGTGTGGAAAATCATGGTATTTTGCTACTAAATTGGCATTCATATTATGGATGCTTAGAGATACAAAGGGATGTGAATAGTTATACTCTAATGTTGAAAGGATGGAGTTTAAATAAATTCATCCTACCCTATAAAGGAATTTGTAGATATTTCCTATACTTAAGAGTGGATTAAAAAACCTAGATAGAGAGTACCAAAAAAATAGATTTTTTACCAATTTTGTGGTGATGTAAATCATGAAGTGTGATTTATAAAATTACATAAATGTTGACTTTAGGGTGAACCAATTGAAGTAGCACTGGTAGATGTTTCTTGGTGTGGAAAAAGTCTAGTGTTATGTACCAACAACTCAAAAATATTAGAACCAATTTGAGAAGCCCTAAGTACTTTAGTTATGAGAACTATGAAGCACACGATGTGACCTATTATATTTACAATATTATAGAGATGATGAAATTCTAAATTGATACCAATGGATGCACATATGTGTTAGTACTTGACACATAACCAACATGAGAGTATGTATATCAATAGGTGAGTTGTAAAGAATAATTTACTTTTCTCCATATGGTTAGGTCAATCCACCTATAGTGTTAATTGTGTGGGTTGGTCAATTGTGTGTGACTCTAGTCTTTAGCTATGTGATTTTTGCACTGACAGTGATCATAGAAATTTGAGTTATGACCATTTATAATGAAATAAATTACATAATATACGAATATAATAGGAATTACCGATCAAAAAAGAAAGAATATAATAGGAATTGTAATACAAAATTTTGATAATACAAGAGAATAATAAACCACTTCAAGGGGAAAACCTCCAAATATCTCTTAAAAATGTATAATTCACAATATGATGATCATGAACTAACTACAATCTCATATATATACTTAATTATTTCATGGCCACCACCCATGCTAATTTAGATACCTAAATATAACACCTAGGATGACTTGGATACCTAAATAAGACTAAATAAATTATTGCATAAACTACTTAAGATTTATGGTCACCACAATCTAGTTACTTGTATCCCTATGTGCACTATAGGATTAAAGACATGGTGTTTCCCCCTTCATACAAGCATTATTTGAACAATGCTTATCAACTATGGATGCTTCTACTCAAAATCCTCATCTTTGTATGTGACATATTTGAAAGGAAAAATATTCCACTAAATGAGATATTGTCTAATAATCTTGGTGGACTCAATTTATTTATGTGTGTCAAGAGAATTAAATTTGGATCCAAGATTATTAATCCCTAGACCCTCTTCACTAGCTCTAGTAACATTATTTGTGTAGGAATTCTTGATGAATCATCTTCTTTAAACATGAGATGTAAAAAAATGGTATCTTTTTTTTGGAGATAACTCAATCTTGTAATATACATTCTTCTACAAAATATAATATGTACCATAATATTTTGGTGACATCTTGTTATTCTTTCTTTTTGTTTAGGGATATTTGTTTATATGGTTACAATCTCAAAAAAACCCAATCACCAGCTTCAAATCGCTTGTCACTATGATGTTACTTAGAATTTTATTTCATTCAACTTTTATGCCATGCTAAATTCTCCCTAAGACTGTAGTACCCCTCCGTATTGGTCTTTCTAGGCATTCGAGTAAGTGTTTATTTGTGATTTCATTGTTTATTGTGTTATTGGATTATGTGGTAAATGTAATATTTTAAATGGCCTTGTTAAATCAGTTAATTAAATTAAAATTGATTATCAAATAAATTAAATAAATTTGGGATTAAAATAATAGTTCAATAAATCAATTTTGTGAAGTGGAAAGTAAATAGTTTATTATTACATAATTAAATTAATTTGTTTTATAAAAACTATTGTTTTAAATGGTATTTAATAATAACTGATAATTTATTATTGTGTGAGGATAATTATTTAAATTTGGAAAAAATAATGTGATTTTTAAATAAATAAAGATGAATATTATTGTCATTGGATTTTAATTAATTAAATGGGAAGGTAATTTAATTTTAAATTAAATAAAAAAGATAAGATTTTCGAACTAAAGTATAAAGATGGAAAAAGATGAAAAAAGGCAATGTGTGCACATGTACAACTTCAAACAGATGGTCGGACGAGAAACTTGTCATTTTTTGTTGATTTTTAGTTTCGAAAGTTTCTCTTGGATTTTTATTGGGGAAAATAAAAACTCTTTCTAGTTTTTTTTTTATGGAGGTTGGTTTTGTGAAATGTTTTGGATCAGTTAATTTTGGTTCTCGAAAAGAAAACTTTGCTCTGCAAAATAATTTTGAAAAAAGATTACAGTTTTTGGTTTTTGGCTTTGTTTCAAATTGAATTAATTTTGGAGTGATCATGTTCGAAGGAGGAATTTGAAGTTGTGAAGCAGAGGTCTTTAGTTCGTCCTCTCTGTTGCAAGTGTAGGACTCTAGGTTGGTTGCGTCTCTATTCGTTATTTCAAAGTTTTGTGTGTTGCATCAATACTCTGCCTTGTTGTTTAGCTTTGTCATTTCTAGTCTCGAACTTTATCTAGTCTGTGTTGTGATTTTTAGTACTTTCCTTAGGCATAGTACTATTGTAATGACTTTGGCTTTTTTTAGTTAATTGATTATTAATAATTTAGTTTTCAACCAATCAAACACATTATTTAAACAAAAATTAAAATAAAATTCAATTTCATAAAGTCAACTTGTAAAATATTTAACTTGAAAAATTATAAAAAATATTTTTTGTGCATTTGATTGGTTAAAAAAGTTGTGTTATTGGTGGATAAAGCAAATTAAATATTTTTTTAATGAATGATTTTTCATTTTTTTCTTTATAAAATCATTTCATTAAATCTTTAACATTTTTTTAAGAATGATTTTTTTATGTATGTAATTGTTATTTTTTTATTAAAGAAAATCTTACAAAAATCAATTAACTATTTTATAGAGATTTAGATTCCATTAAACTAATATTTTTATCTATGTTTTTATGTTTTTAATATTTTATGATATAATTTGATTATATATGTTCTTCTTCTTATAAAATTTATATATACTATTTCTATTTATATTTTATATTATTATAGGTAATAATTTGTAGGTAAATAAGTTAACCTATATTATGTAGATAATATATTAATTTATATTATATGTAATATCAATTTATATAATATATAATATAGGTTATTTTATGTTGTAGGTTATCCTTTCATATATATTTATATATATTAATAAACTATCTTAATTAACTACTATGTTGACTATAATATTAATATTATTATATTATTACTATTAATATAATCAATATAATAGTAAATCACTATATTAATAATTATAACAATATTTTAAAATATATTAATATTATAATATTACCTATTTACTTAGTTGATATAATGTAATTTATAAATTATTAATATTAAATTAGAATCAATTGAGACTTATTTTTAATAATAAATCATTTAATTGTTTAGTGTTTAGCAAATATTTATTCTAAAGAACAAACTCAACTTCAACTTTATTAGTCATAGTTATGTCTAGTACAAATAATTCATAAACTACTTCCTTCTCTCAATGAATGGGTTCATTATATAAACATTCAAATGTATTCAACTTTAATTTTTTTGAAAAAAAATAACACCAAACAATAAATATTTATTCCAATTTATTTTATTTTCAAATATTTAACATCAAATAAGATATTTTACATTAATAACCAAAACATATTAAAAAACCAATGCTATTAATCAAACAAAACACAAAATACAAAAGTCAAAACTAAAATACAACAATTAAAAAAATTATATTTAATTTTATTCACATTAATTAAACTTACATTTATTTTTATTCTGACTCTACAAATCTCTAATTAGAATACTACAAAGGCAAGTACTCGCCACTACATGACACTTGTTTTATATAGTTGTGACCTTTAATTTATTTTGTACTTGGTTATAAACTATGAAGCATGTGTATCGATTGTTTGGACCCAATGTATTGTAGTTCGATAGATTACAATCATGTAGTATTTGAATCTCTGTAGCTATTTTCCTTGCTTCATTAACTCGGTGATTTTGAAATCTTCCTTGTAAAATCTATTTTGTGCATGTGCTACCCTTATCCACTAAACCAACATGCTTGTCTATTTCTTCATTCTAATATCTCATTGCAAATCTATTTGGGCGCATTCTACAATCATTTCGTTGGTCATGCCTGGTATCAATGGTTGCTTATGAGTATGTTGTTTAACTGGTATTCGTTGCCTGAATTACTTTGTAATTATCCTCTTAGGAATAGCATCCATTGTGATCTCTTCACATTTGGAAATCGATGGATTTGATTAAATGTATCCTCCTTTCTTTTGGTGAAACTTCTTCTGGGAGGGTCGTCCAATCTGCTACTTGGTGTTTTATTCAGCCGATTTCCCTTGCATGAAAGTCTCTAAGGGTTTTTTTTTTCCTTCTTAGTTTTGACGCCTTCTCTCCTTCTTCCATTCATCCATGCCACTTTGGCATCGATTTAGGGTGTTGGGTTAATCCAACGTTCTTGTGTATATAGATCGTTATTCAAATCATGCCAATTTTCTCTATTTCCCCTATTCGTCTGCTATTTATAACGTTGATTTTAATATTTCTTCTGTTTATATCGTGTCATTTGACAAATGAATCTATGTGAAGATACAATTGTATAGCTTGAAATTAGTCTTCCCTGTGAATGAGGCACCTTTCTCACAACCCTTACTTGCTTTTCATCTGTTTCTTTTGTGATTTGACTTCTGGTTATGTCACCCTTTTAGGCTACCATGGTGCGAACCATGTGGAAAACCATAACAGTGGATCTTCTTATTAATGTTAATGTGTTATAAGATGGCGATTTCTCCTTCAAGAGTCTTATGGATACTGTTTATGTTTTAAAAGTTTGAATTCTGCACATAAATTTGATTCATGATAACCGACTTGTATGTGTTATAAATGACAAATTCATTTAATTTCTATTCATTGGCATTTGGTTCCATGTGAAGTGATATTCATAAAAGGTGTCCTGGTTTTCATATATATATATGTAAGTTTTGATATGTGTATGTTTTTATATGTTTATTTGTTTATCTATGCTAGTTTAGAGCACTTCCCTCCCTATACTATAATAGAACATCAAGTAGATAAAATTAAATACATAAATACATATTTATATATATTATGTTATATATTTATATATATATATGTATGTATAGGTATGTGTATGTATATGAATATGAGGATATATATATGGTAAGGATTATATAGGAAAATACTATCTTAAGAGATAAGCGTTGATCTTGATTTTTGATTTATTGTAGTGCATCCAAGTTAGAAAAGATTAGAGTTTAGTGGAGATATTTTGGAGGGGAAAGTAAGAGTTCTAGAAGTATTGTTGGTATTTAAAAATTGCAAGAAATATAAATAGAAGTGTGGGGGTTAGAAAAGGGATGAGAACAAGCAGAAATATTTTACATGGTTAATTATTACTATTTAAGTTACTTAATATGGGAATATGCTCTAGAAAAGAGTAAAGCATTATTTAATTAAATGGTTCTAGTTTGATAGCTTAGGCTTATAGCAAGGATAAGTTAGGGAGAAAGCAAGAATGTTACTTAATGAGTTATTATTCTTAGTATTGACTATAGGAATATCCATTATGAGTGATTAAGTCATTATTTTACGTGATTGGTTGTACTGTTGAATTGATTGTTATATCAAGTAATGTGTTGTTAGCGGAGTGTGAGTGAACTTGGTTATGGTTCAAGTGGAAGTGATGGTCATTCATGGAGTTGTTTCTCGATTGCTTGGTTATTGTGAGTTGGATTTAAAAATTGTACTTCATGGTTGTAATGTTGGATTGAGTTGTGAATCAATTGATTACTCTTGTTGTCATGGTTGTGGAATTTGTTAAGTTGTTTATTAGTCAGTTTATAAGCTTGTTGGGTAATTGATGGTGGGGTATCATGTGAGGAGAAAATTGAGGTCTCCTTTGGATGTTCGTTGGTTGATTTTCTTTTTGGTATTCGTGGTTGAGTTGGTTTTGGGTTGATTGAGTTAGTGATTTGTGATACTTCTAGAGGTTAGAGGGGAGTATGGTTTTATTTGCATGTGTTGGTATGGGGGTCGGGGATCAGGTGAGGCTACTTAGGTAACTTAGGATGGGGGTCGGCAGCCTAGGACATTCCGCAGTGGGTAACCCATATCAAGCCGTTTCACCTGAAAATGGGGTGGTTTCATGAATTTGTATTTTTTATAATGTTTGATCCTTATACTTGGATTGTGTTTTGGTGGGTTTTAGCCTTGCACTTGGAAGGTTTTTTACTATGAAGTTCTAGCGTGAGATGGTGCATGCCTCACTTGATGTCTTTACTTATTTGGGCTTTAATATTTTGTGCAAGTTGGCTTACTCAGTCTGTGATTTTGAGGCTTTTGTTGTTAGTAGGGGGAGTGGCTTTCAATGGGGTCCAACACACAAAGTGGTGTACAATTAACTTATTGAGAGTTTCCTTAATTAGTGATAACCTAATAATTAATTAGGGGGTTTGGGTAGTATCTCACTTTAATTGTAACGCCTTGCCTTGGTTACCGTTATAACAAAATGTAACGAGTAAAGTTAATTGAATAATTTTTTTTTAAAGTTAATTGATTACATAAATGCTATAAAGTTTCCAAGGCAGTGTTACATAAACATATTAAATAAACTCAATACATTATCATAATTCAAGTACAAAACTAATGTCACGAATGTTCCAGTTTACATAACTTAATATAATCAAATATCCAACTGAACAAATTACAAAATGAGAGATTTCAAAAAATCTCAATACAATAATAAGATCGTACAATGAGTACACTCTTATACAAGAGGTGAGTTTACAAAGTAGAAAGTAATCACCACACAAGTGATGTCCATATCTACAAACATGCTTCGCATCCACAGTCATGATCCAAGAGGTAACTGGAAGCTGCTGCAAGCATAGGATCATCTGCAAGAAAATATAAGAAAAAAATAGAGCACGGTTTCCTCCCGACCACGTGGAACCCAAAGGTCCACTCCCTCCGTGCTAGGAGATATTTGACAGGTCCATAAACAAAGTAGACAAAACATTACATTTACGGGGTTTACAAAATCACATAACGACATTATGATTACAAAATTCAAACATATACAATTCAAGTAACAAATCTCATCAAAATAGAAAACTAAACACAAGAAACACCATCATGGTATAGACTAAGAGTGTCACCACATTGTCGGGATAGGTTACCCTGGTGAACCTTCCTAGGCTACCGGCCCTCTCTCCAAGAGTTACCCTGGTAGCCTCTACCGATTTTTGGCCCCTATGCAGACTAATGTGGAGTCGACACATCTTTCAAGAAGACAAGATGGCGACTTGCCATTCCAGGCCTTCTCATCCTTTTCTCAACCTATACGAGCATTAAGAAGTAGGCGAGGTAAACATTTATCTGAATTAGTGTTTAGATCTACCCAACCCCTAATATATTAGTTAGGTTATCACTTAATTACCACACCTACGTTAGGTTACCCAGACAATCACTATAGGATTTCGGCCCCTAACGCAAGCCACTCTCTCTATAACTTGACTCAACATCACAAGACTAGGGGTAGCTATCAAGCGTATAATTCAAAACTGCAGAGGTCTACACCTTCCTTCAAAAATAGTCCAAAGTCTTTAAGAAGTTTCACAAGTCACCACAAAATAAACAAAGCTGAGACCCCTAGTGAAAATCATTATAATGGAGCAATATGTATGAAGTGTAATAAACTTGATATTACTTTTGTCAATCAACAAACGGTGTAAAGCTATACCCCATATATGAAAATAAACACCATACTTGAGCAACATAAATAAAATGAAATATTCATAACTAGTTTGTAAAGAAATGAGAGCATATATCTACAACATTTCATTATATATACATCAAATAATTACTATTTACCAAACCTCTAGAATTGTAAATTCATGTAATATACAATCTACTAAATTAAATATTTTCCTAATTTTTTTTAAAAAAAAGAATAAAAAAAAAATTTATTAACATTGTAACTCGAGGTCAATATAAAACCTTTATATTATAACAAATTCCATCACTTTTAAACAAAAAACGATTACAACTCACTTAAATTATAGATTTATAAATAATATTGGAATATTTATATATATATATATATATATATACAATCTATCCATTAGTATATATATATATATATATAATAATCATATACATAATCTTATTCAAACTCTTATTATTCTGCTAGTATATATATCAAATAACTAACAGCTATAAATTCATGTCTTTCGAGTAAAGTTATTTTGCCACCTATAATACATGTAGAGAATTCGTTCAAAGAACAAAAGTTTTAGCTCTCTGTCACTAATGAAGAATTAAATGATATGCCATGCAGTCAAGTACTTAAATCACTTTTCTTCAAATAAGTGTATTTATTAAGAACAACGACACCCTTTGACTACTTCGCTAACTATGTTACTCAACTAATAGTTAAGTTAATTCATCAATGAAATAACTGCCTTCTACAACTCATGCACTAAAGAATACTCATCATCATGAAAAAAAAATAGTTCACAGGTGTATATGTTTTATCTAAATAAAGTAAACTTCACACCCTGCATGATTAACTCAACATAGATTGCTTCGGAGGTTGGTTTAAGTAATACATGTATGATCTACTCCCTTGAACACATGCTTTATACAGCCCGAATAAAGATGCAGATCAATCAGGTGTTGCTTAATCCCTAAGGCCACGCATCAATATTCACAATAAGGGATATTCCAGTGTGGTTAAAATAAAACATTGTAAGCCTAAACTATAACTCGTAAACATATTTTAGAATGATCAAAGTCGTTGTCTTTAAGAATAACATTTAACTGACGTTAAGCATGTTTTAAGTCATGCACAAGATCTGAACATCTTGTCATTTTATGGAAAGGATAATATGTGTAAGTCACACCATGCAAAAGATACATAAATTATTACAAGTTGGTTATAATATTATAATGAATAACTGGATAACCACAGATTGTTGCACCTAATCTAAAGTACACTAAACTCACACCGAAACATATGGCTTTATGAAGATTTGGGTTTAAAACCAGTCTCTCATATCAATTTCTTTTAATATCGAATGGCATATAGCATTATGCTATTCAACAATTAGGTATAAACATCAGAAATTAAATAGAAATGTTACTTCATTGTATCTAATAAACTCGGGGTCATATATTTAAACTCAAGCACAGAAAGATCAACTTGGACGCATGCAGTTAATAACCAAAAAGCCTAAAGTAAAAAGATACCAGATAAGGAGCACCTTAGGGTTGCACAGAAACGTTTCTTTTGAAAAAATTTCTCTAATACCTAACTGTGGTTGCGTCTATTCTTTAGCAGGGTTGTTATATTAATAATTATTTATGATCTGAGGAGATAACAACAGAAAGAAAGAGGTTAATAGTTCCTTCCACCTTCTGCGTAGAAATAGAGAATCATCGCCATTACTGTGAGGTAAACCATTAAGAAGCAAGGATATTAATTTTATTGTTACAAAGAGATAGGTGAAAGTTGTACGTAGAGCATACAGACAAGTTACAACAGGATTGTAAAATAATGATCTATAAAGTTTGAGACGTAATCTACAGAGACAGACCTTTACAATTCGCAGTATTTTCCCAAATTCAAAAGGCATCAATTACAAAGAAATAGAGTAAGGGCATATGATAAAGGTTCAAACAACTGGTAACTACAGTTAATATTTATATATATAAATTTACTTATGGCGTAGATTTGGGAATAAGGGTGTACAACAAAGATAAATACTTTCTAAATCATTTCCCAAAATCCAAAAGAACTCATAACCTTAAGATTTCAATCTCCTAAAAGCAGCGCCATTACAGGGAAACCAGGATTACTGTGTTGGAGATAAAGAAGAAATAAAATAGACAACAGTTATGAATTTAGAGTTTCAACCCCTCCCCAAATTGTGTTGTTTAAATTTTCAAGATATCAGACTTTTAATTGTTTCCTAGACTTCATTCTTCATTCTATATCAGACATTTCGATTTTCAATGGATATTCAGAAGTCACTGAAAATACCGTTTCCAATTATAAGATTATTTGCTAAATTCTATTTCCTTGAGTACTTTGCATCTTAATTTTTACTATATTTCAATCACACTAGATTACTTAATTCTAACATTTTCTCTGTTTTATTTGTAGGTAACTGAAACCATTCCTCTTTCCACATAGTTTAATTGAAAGAATTTATACATGAACTTAAAAATAGGAGATGAAAACCTCGTAAACTTTGAAAATCGGACTAAAACAAGTTCAGAAACTTCTACGGATTCCCAAATAGCCTGCAGAATTTGATTGAAGAAATCAAATGCCACCGTCCTCCTCTTTTTCAAGAAATCTCCTTTGTAAATTATGCTTGTATCCCTGAACTAATTCGTTCATAGAGCTGGAAATATTATTGAAGTTGAAATCCAGAAGTAGCTTTTTGTATTCCAAAGCCTAGATCTCTGTAAAAGCCCCCAATTTCCCCAAAGCCTGCTGACTTTTACAGAAATTTCCATAACCTAAGATAACCAATTCCCGTACTTTTTAAAAGCAATCCATTTTTTTCCTAATATGGTTGACCAGTTCAACATATCATTTACTCCAGATCCCCCTTTTTAATTATCTTTCAGTTAGCAATTTATCACTTGAAGAAAACTTCTTCTCAAATAAAACTGTTTCCACAATTACAGGCACTAAACAGGAAATAGATCTTATCTACAGCCGCATGGGTGAAGAGGTAAATGTAATACGTATTTAGAAATTATAAGCTTTGGCCAAATTCTAATCACCGAGACAATAGTCAATTACAAAGCCAACATATTTAGTTTAAAATGGTTGCACCTAGATTTACAGGACAAATTTTATATATTAAAATTGTAAGCTATCATTCTATAGTTGAAAATAAAGAAAATACCAGTGGAAGACTTTATCTTCAACAATTCAATAAAAGAGAATTACAAATATTAACAGACCGGTATCAAGTTTATTATTCTACCAGTTATACCCTACGCATGCTATGGATTTCTTCTGCAAAATTCAGAGGGTTAAGACAAGAAGATAGGATATAGTATCGCCAAATTCTATGAAGACCATCAACATATATATATGTATGTATATATATATAACATCATCAATAATGGTACAAGGTGATGGCGTAGGAAGGACAAGATACAGGTAAAAGAAGAGACCTAAATTTTATTATAGGATTTATGACCAAATCAACACTTGTATCATTCAGCTCAAAGAGTAATTATTCCATAGCATTTGATTGCTGAATCTAACAATTTTCTATTTAATTTGCACAACAAAAACAACAATAATATTATTTTAATTACAACATTGCAAAGAAATAACTTATTTAATTTAACTTAATAAATTAAATCATTAACATTGGTTGAAACATTAATAAACATTTATTAAAATTAAATATTATAAATTCGCAAACACAAAACAAACTGGGCTACATGGGGTAAAACAAAGATACTCGTTCAAAAATGAACGATGGTTTAAAAGGACCTGTCAATACCTCTGACAACATATTTATAATGAATTAGGGTACACTCAGACCTGACAAGCAGGTGGAGCTGTTACCCGATACCTGTGTCTACAGAAAAACATCAAGGTTAAAACATGTATATATATAAACTCATGTTAGAAAACACACTATGAATAAGAATTGCAGCGTGGCAGGATACTCACGAATGAGTAATGCCACACTATCTTCTTCACCGACACAAACAAACAAGATCAATAATATACAATCATATCAACATGATAACATAAGCAATAATCATAAACAATTAAACCATAAAATGTACATGAGTTTATCATAGTATCATCAAACTAACATAACCAAATAACTAGGATGTCAAAGTATCATCCGCAAAATTAAAACAACATAGTATCCAGAATCAGCTCTGAAATGAAACAACATAATATCAAAGCAATCTAAAACATCTATCAAACAGAATCAAACTAAACAGTATGTCGAAACTAGAGGGACACTACATTAATCTAGATAAGTTAGCCTCACTCATGGATCAAGTGCTCGCTTAGACTTGAGATGAGTGGGAAGGCCTAGAATGGAAAAGATCACTGCCTTGTCCTCTTGAAAGCTATGTTGATCCCACATGAGTGAGAATGGGGGTCGGCGATCGGCTAAGGTTGTCAGGGTTTAACTCGCATTGGTAACCCATGTCAAGCTTGTGTGATGACACTCCACCCTTTAGCAACCTTGTATGTCTGTTGTTTCCCCCTCTTTGTTCATGTACCTTTGGAAGCGGATGTTTCTTGTGTTTGTTGTTGCTTTGGTTGTGGAGTCTTGTTAGCCATTTTTCTCTTGATTATTTTAAGTTGTTGGGTCCTTCTTGTCATCTCCTAGCATGGAGGGTGGACCTTAGGGTCCACATGGTCGGGTGGAACGTGCCAAGCACCCCATTAGGTCCCCAACTGAAGATCGAGATGTGCAAAGTTCTACCATTTGCGGTGACTCCAGTGATGTACCAGAGTTGGAACTAGTCTTGATGCTTTGTATTTGTAGACACTAAAAAATTGACCTAGGCCTACAAGCTCTATTTTTCACCACATTCATCCTAGCATAATTAAAATATTTAATTATGTTATTCAGTCCATTTTCATCTATTAATTAAATAATTTTTAATTATTTAATTAATTCATCTCTTTATTCTTCTTGATTATTTAAATAAATAAATTTTATTTATTTAAATGTGTCGTTAATTATCTAATGTCTCCTTATAATTAAATAAATTTCTTAATTTATTTAATTATTTATGTCCACTAATTCTTCCAGATTATTTAAATAAATAAATCTTGTTTATTTATTTAAATACGTTAATAATTTACATATTCCTCTTCTAATAAAATAAATTCTTTAATTTATTTAATTATGGCCACATATCACTTTCCTCATTTTAAATAAAAAATTACTTATTTAAAATAGTCAAAATTTCTTATTTGGACATAAAATGGGCATTTATTGCCTACTATCACATGATTCTCCACTTTTGAATTAAAATGATTTCTAATTCAAAAGATGTTTTTTCCATTCAAAAGTCAAATGAGCGTTACTAATTTGACTCTCCAGCCTTTTTTTAGCCATTTTGTCCTTATCTCAACTTTCAATCATGTTCGTCGATTCAACTTTTAATCTCGTTCGTTCATTCAAAATTGCCTTTTCTTATAAAACGGCAATTTTGAATTCATTTTGGCCTCTCTTGAAGCTTTTACGTGAATTTCTGGCTTTCTTGCTTTCATCCATTTTTCTACACACTTAGAGTTTCTCTTAGGCACTTAGAGTCATTTTCATAGTAAAATCCTTCAACACTTGTGTAGGACATGATATAGTCTTAGATTTCTCGCATAAATCTGAGGGAAAATCGTTATTTGCAGCAAGCTAGAAGGTGTAATGGAAGTCATCCATGGAGATTGAAGATTTGTGGTAACTTTGTTTCATTTATTTTTAGGTTTTCTCCTTTGCACTTCATTACTTCTTTGGATTTTTGGATTTACTGCTAATAATTTATTAAAACCCACAAAATTTTCAGAGATACAGTATTCATACATTTTAGTTGTATTATTCCATGTTATTGTACTCTTCCCATTCATGTTGGGAAGCACTATCGTATTGATGTAATCCTTGAATGATGTATCTTCATATTATATGTGTAATGATTGTAATCTTTGGCATTATCTTATGATCACTAATGGATGCTTATCGTAAATGTAATGTATATTTATATTTAAATTCATAGATGTGATGGATGGTTTTTATTTTTATAATGTTATGGATGAATGTTTGTTGATTATTAATTCTATTTAATGGTTAAGTGGAATACTCGTAGTTAGTTAATCATCGTCATGGGTCTGGGATAATGTTAGAGATGTTCAAAATGTAATGCAATCACGTTACCCCCAAAGGTTTAGATAAGTGATATGTATGTATGGTTTAATACTAGTGATAAATGTTAATGTACATTTGTTGTTAGTTTAATTTTTTTTTTTAAATTGTGTCATAAATGTTTTGGTGTCCTTTGGGGTTTGGGTGGCAGGGAGTTACAAAGACCCAAAAGTACCTATTGTTGATGATTCATGTGATATTCCACATCTTGCACTCTTGGTGTAACCTTCAATGGTGAAGTGATGGATGAGAGATTATATCCATATAATTTCATAAATCCAGGGACATTTTAGAATCACAATGGAAGGAATTGTTAAACCACCATTATGTTAGTGCTTGCCAAGGCACCCATTGAGATTACTTATCTAAAGTGAAATAATGTAGATACCCCACCATAAACTTTTGATAACTTTAGTTTATTTATCTAATTGGTTATGGTATAAAGAACTTTTCAATTCAACTAATACCCCAAAAAGAGAATAAATCTATCCAAAAGTTACTAGTAAATATGGGATCATGATCACTAACAATAACCCTTGGGGTACCATGTAACTTTTGTATATTATCCATAAAAAAATCCACTATACTTTCTATAAAAGTATGGGATGATGCATAAAATGAGCATATCTAGTAAGTCAATCTACTACTATTATGATGGCACTCTTACCTTCAAAATTTGGAAGGCCAATGATGAAATCTATGAAGACCTCTTCCTAATGCTAGCTAGGAACAACCAAAGGTTACAAAATACCAAGTGTCTTTATTGTCTCACCTTTATTTCTTTGGCATACCAAATATTCTAGACCATAATTTTTTGAACATCACCTTTAAGCCCTTCTTGAAAGAAATATTGATTAATTATTTTAAATGTCTTCAAAAACCCTAAGTGACCTCCAATGGAGATTTTATAGATTCTTGTGTTTGAGGATAGAATTCTTGCATTGGTATAATATCTCTTTATACGACAAGGAGTTTCCCTTTAAATAAAATTTATTTGAATTATTTAAATTAGTATAAAACTATTGAATGAGATACCTTGTAGCAACATCAATCCACTAGTATATTTTTCTTCTTCAATCCAATATACTTCTAATATTGAAATGAAAAAATAATATTGCATCCTATTAGAAAAATGGATAGAGTTTATAGAAGATGCAAAATATTATACATAGGATAACATGTGCTTCTATATTATTTTTGTTTAGTCACATAAATTGCATATTTATAGGATTTTCATATCCTATTTTATAGGATAATTTTATACCTCCTATAACCACACCTTTAAATATATGATTTTTTTTAACAAATCATAATACAAAAAATAAACTACAACCAATTAACAAATATTTACTATATGTCACACTAGTAAACCCATGAGAATGATGTGATATTCCCAAAACCACCCCTTATTGCATCATTCTTGAAATGGGCATGGGTGGACTAGCAACAATTGATGAACACATGAATTCACTAGTACATAAAAAATACAAGATATGACGGTAGACATACACATCTACTCATGAGAAGAAATAATGGAACTTGCCTCCCTATTCTTTTTAGTAGGACTAGCCATTATTGGAACTTTATCCAAGGATAGGTACAAACACATCTGATCATGGTAGGGACTCACATCTATCCAAGGTCATACAACAATTTTGTATATGTACAAACACATATATCCAACATCAAAGTTATGAACATGGACACACACTTCTACTCACAACAATTATGATTGGAGACACACACATTCAATCATAATTACCAAATTTTTTGATTGGGGACAAACACATCCAATCATTATTACTTAAAAAATGTGATTGGGGACAAAAAAATCCAATCATTATCACTCAAAAAGAAATATTGGGACATACACATTCAATCATAAATATAAATTGTTGATTTTATTTAAAATATGTATCCCTCCTCACCATTCTCATGTGGATGGTATTTAGTAGCTACTTCAAAAAGACATTCCTCATCATTTCTTGCAACCATTTCCTTGTATTTAGCCTATCATTGAGGAGATCCTTGGCACATTGAATGCGGTCCATAATGATGTGCCCCTTTTTCTTGCAATAGTAGCATAAAATTATATCCTTAGAGAATTGATTTCCCTTTAAAGTAGAATAATTGGATCTAGAGTAAAGTTTAACCTTATTTTTTATAAGAATTTCAATTTCCTTTATAGTTGAATCTTTTTTCTTGGTTCCTTCATCAATCAGGGTAGAGATTATATTTTCTAGAGAAACATCTACTTTTTTCAATGTGAACATGATATTATCATAACTAGAATGCATGTTATTCAACAAAATATATTTTGCATCATCATCATCTACCTTGGATTTTATCCCAACTAGTTGATTCATCAAGGATAACTAATGTGTTGAACAATATTGTCGCTCTCCATTAATTTTAGCTTCAATAGATTTTACTTTAGGCCCATCTTTGTGCTTGATTCTTGTGATCCAAACAAAGCACTAAGATCATCCCATACTTGCTTTTAGGTCTTTGATAAGTCAATGTGATGGAGGTATGCATCTAAAGCTACAAGATTAATCAAAGCTATTTCTCTTTAATCCTCTGTTGTTCATTTTTTTATTCTTTTAGCATCAATTCACGTTGATATATCTCCACCCACCACATCCCATAGATCCTTTTCAATAAGGATCAATTGTAGCTTGACTTTTCATGTGTGGAAGTCTTTACCTTCAAATTTATCAATCAATGTGTTTTTTTTCTCCATATTAAAAGCATTTGACCCCCCCATCAAAATTTTTTGAAGGTATTGAATTTCACCAATAGTGCACCTTGGCTTAATTGAGAATCCTTTCAATGCTCAATATTTATAGAATTAAAAGATTTTTAAGGTAAACTTATGCTAAAAATTTAATATTGCAAATTTTTGAAAAATTCATAAACTTGAATAATATTAAATAAAATGGTAGAAAAATAAAATGAAAAATTATCCTCACAATAACTTCAACGCCTCCTAGTGGCTCTATAAATTCATTGACTTACCATCAATTATTCATGAGGGATTTTAATAGTACAAATCTAACTCAAAATTTGTGTGAGACAAATCAATGAGTTAATTGTTGTAATTTTAATTAACCTTCGAACTTGGCTTCAACACTTTCAAAGATTACAAAAAAAAATTGAATTACCAAAAATAAGAAGAAAAAAAAATACCATGATCCAACTAAACCATTGGTACCTATTGAAGAAGTAAAGATCCTAATGTAACTAAACCCTAATCCTTATAGATCTAGCAATCCACATTTATATTCTTAACAGATTCATAAATTTTAGAAATAAAGGATTTGTTATTGAGTATAATTGAATTACCATACCATCTTATACAAAAAAAATATTTTTTATTTGCTAGGTTCCAATTATGAATAACTATTTTGCAAGTTCCTCTAATACACTACATCTTCTTAGAGGTGGGTTTCCTTAATGTAGCCACTCTAGCCCTTGGTCAGAAAGTAGCTTTAGCTACTCTTATATTATAAGTACCTAAATCTCCACATTTTTCCTACAATATCCTCAAAATCTAGGAGAAGTTCCTTATCTTGGGAGGCCAAGTTGAGAGAGAAGCATTGTTGGGCATGGTGCTTGGGAATCACCCATTGGTTTAGTTTTCCCATATTGCTAGGAATCATGGCCTTGTCAAAAAAGTGTTCCCTTGTGTATTTAAATCGCTTCTCCCATGGACCCAACAAAAAAATGAAACTTATTTTAAACAACACCAAAGATCTCACATAGAGTAGTGGATTTCTCTAACATCATATTACAAAAATGGGAAAATTTTATAGAAACTACAAAATATTATACACTCGATAATGTGTGCTTCTATATTATTTTCAATTAGTCATATGCATTACATATTTATAGGATTTTTATATCCTATTTTATAGGAGAATTGTTATACCTCCTATAACCACACCTTTAAATATGAGTTTTTTTAACAACTCATAGCACAAACAAATAAACCACAACCAATTAAAATAAATTTTTATCATATGAAACACTAATAACCTATGAGTAGGGATTATTTAAGTGGAAAATCTTTGTCAATTGGTAAATAGATCATATCGACCAATTCAAAATTAGTGAATACATTGCAACCAATAGGGTGGCCAAATCACCCATATTTTATGAATTATCACTCTAATGTATTTCAATTCACCATCAATTTATTTTACGAGGCATATATAATTAATCATGTTTCCATAAAAATCTGCATGTTTCTAATGGTTTAATTAATATTTTCACCTATAATTTCATAAACATGTATTAAATGATATTGTGTATTAGGACACATTTCGCCAACAACGTTATATGTTCACTATGTGTGAGGACCCATTTCACCAATATTGTAATAACCCCATGTTAATCCTAGGTCCATAATCGCCTTGAAAATTAAAACATATATTTTTTTTTGAGGTTTTATTTTCCCAACATTCAAATGTATCATTGTATAATCACATAGGATTCACCAAATATTTACTATACGATTTAAAAATCTCATAGAATTCACCAAATATGGATTGATATAAATACAATCGAAACTCTAATTTATTTTTACACATTTTGTTTAGTTCTAAACTTGTGATCTCTTGATTTGTATAATAAGAAAGTTACAACTACAAGCATTGTTGCATTAGTGAATAGTGATTCAGTGAAAACCTAAAGGTAAGTGATCATTTCTTCATAGTGTTATAAGATTATTTATCTCTTTGTCATTATTACTTCATTCTTATAGATGATAGTGAGTGGGAAATGGGATACATCTAGGACCCATGGATCTATATTATATGATTCCTTCTTAAAGAAGAATATGATGATCATATACAAAGAAAGCTAAAGCTTGTTGAATTTGGAGGTTCAATTCAAGCTCAATTTGGAAAGATAATGGTAGGAGCACAACTAAAAAAAAAAATCAGTTGAGTGTTGTTAAGCATGTGCTAGAATATGATGAGCATATAAAGAGAAAGCTAAAGCTTGTTGAATTTGGAGGTTCAATTCAAGCTCAATTTGGAAAGATAATGGTAGGAGCACAACTGGAAAAAATTTCTCAGTTGAGTGTTGTTTTTCATATTTTGACTAGAGGACATCCTATGACAGACTACCCAGAATATAATAACTTTTTTTTGGGGGGATTCCTAGTTTTCTTAACATACATTGTTCAATAAACTAGGGATAGGAATGGGCAAGTTGTCTTTCCAAGGTGAAAAAACAAGATTTATAGGAAAAATAAAATAGTCAAAATTTATTGCATTATCCTTAGATGAAGTTACTGTGGTAGATAATACTTATTGGGTATGTATGCATGTGTATACTATACACAAATATTTTTTCCGACCTCATCTACTCTTTGTTTAGAAAATGAAGGAAATTTTGACATCACAAAATCTATTTGAACTAGTTAAGAAATCTTTGAATGACACTGGAGGTATGGATGACTTCACAATTGCCAAAAATTTGGTGTGTGTAGGAGGTGATGGAGCTTCATTAATGCAAGGTCATAGGAATGGTTTTTGTGTAAAATTACAAACTACTTGTTCACCATACATGATTTCCATTCACTACATGGCCCACATAATAAATTTAGCATTTAAAATTGTAAGCAAGTTTCCTTCAGTATTAAAATTTGAAAATCTAGTCCACAAGCTCTATTCATACTTTTGTCGAAGTCCCAAATGGTTTGTGGAATTTTAATTTTTTTTTGAGGGAATAACCATAGAAGAGAAGCTTATAAAGGATGTTGATACCAAATGGATCTATAAAAAATATGAGCAGAGTGATAGAAGACAAAAAATTATACACAAAATAATATTGCTTTTGTCTATCTTTTGTTCGGTATAAATTACATATATATAGGACTTGTATATCCTATATTATACAAAAGTTGTTCTACCTCCTATAACCACTCTCAGATAGATAATTATGAGACTAAAAAACTCCTAATTATATGAGTTGTTAAAACAACTCTCTAATACAAACTAACTCTCACTATAATATAATATGAAGTTGTTTCTTAACAACTTAATACTAATGTACATAACTTTATTTTACTTAACATACTTATAAAGCTAACCTAAACAACCATGTGAACACTAATTCCTAACACCCATGTGAACACTAATTCCTAACACCCATGTGAATACTAATAGCAGTTTTCCCAACATTCCCCCCTTAGTGTGAACATGGTAAAATCTCACACTTTTAACTATAGTAAGCCCAACCCTTGTGGCTCATGATCTTGATTCAAATGAAAGGAATCTCTCATCAACCTTTCATGGTTTTTCAAAAGTTACCACAAACTTGAACATGAACAAGAACGTGCTCATATGTTCACCTCATATGGTTTTTTGGATCACCACTAACCCTTTCAAGATCCATGAACTACATTACACTAGTGCTTTTGTTCACTACAATATTTTTCATTAAGAGGAATTGCATCACGTGAACTAGAAACAAAATCATATGCCTACACATACCTTTAGGTCCACATACTATTATATGGATATTACTATGCAACATGATCAACTAAATACAAGAACTTATCTTGCTTTCACTTCCAGTGAACTTATCACCGGTTGATCATACTTCCACAAATTTTAGTAGTAAGAGGATCTATGTAGCCAGTTGTTCTCCTATACAACTATAAACAACATCAAAGATATCTCTATTATCCTTCTTTCAAATTTAATAGGGAATGTTTACAATGTTCTCAATTGTAGCCACTATTATTGATCATTATCTATTGATCTCTAGCAACATAGGAAACTACCACTACCACTAGAAGTTACCCTTGAATTTATCCAATTTGGTGCAAGTAGTTTTGTCACTAAAACAATTTTGTAACCCCTTCATTAGTGACTAATGAGAGGTCGTTGAATTTCCTCCAACCTCTAGTGCCTTCATCCTCCTGTTACTTTTCTACTTAGCAAATTTTTCTTTTGAGGCTCATTTCATCAACTGTGAGGAAAGAATATATCCTCCCCCTTGATGTGAACTTCTTAAAAGGAGTGTCAGGTGCCACTAACCATGCACTTCAAAAGTAATATTTTACATAATAATTTATTTTAAAATATATATATGTAAACTCTCCTATATTAATTATATAAACTCAATAAATAATACCACCCTTTCCTTTTTAATATGTATATCTATAAATTATCATTAATTTTTAAACAAATAACAAAAAATATACTTCATCTTGTTTCCTTGCAATATATCTCTCTCTTTGTTCTTTCAATTCATCTATAACTCCTAGAGGAGCTATTAACATTGGTGCCTTATTATCTTGGGGAGTCTTCACATTTTGAAATGTCATGGTAGTGCCTTCTTCAATAAATTTTATACACACTCCTTGTGTTCATGGCTAGCTATATAATGAAGGGAAGTATTTTTTTTCTTATCAAGGGCATTAACGGTTTCTCTAACTTCAATAACTACTTCAATGCATCTCACCTTACCATACCTATGGGCAAGTTACAAGGTAGTCTAACCTTCTAGTGTGCATTGTAACACAAAATCATCATGCTCTAGTATGAAATTCAAATAATCAAACAATAATGGAATGGATATATAGTCACATACTTCCATTTATATAATGACTTGATGGACTTAGAGGAAACAATGAACTCTACTTCAATGTTTTGTCAACCTTGCCAAAAGGTGCATGATAGAGACTTTCCCCTCAATATATAAGAATAGAGTTGGGGCTTTTTGTTACTCCAATTACTTATTCAGCAATGTCACCATCACCACCTACAAGATGTCCTTTTGCAAGTAAATTTCTCGCTAGAAGAACTTATAATTTCCACAAACAAGCAGAAAATTGTGTCAAAACTCACAGTCACTATTTTCTTCTTCAAACTTCTCATTAAATACAAAAAATATCTTTAAAATATTTTTTGGTTTTATTATCCCCCTCATCATCTTTCCAAAACACTTTTAATTTTTAAATTTTGTTAAGAAATGAATGATATGTCATCTTTCTTTTTTCTAAGACTGCATTATACTGATATAAAAACATGATTTTAAAATCAAAACCATATACCATTGCTCTTACCAACTTGCTTATGCAATAATTTGGTTCAAATAATATTCTTCATTCTTCCATTAGAATTCAATATTCCTTTAAGGAAGCTCCATGGATTTTCACAGGCATGAAGATGATTATTGCTCTGATACCATATAAGAAATATGAGCAAAGTGATAGAAGCCAAAAAATTTATACACAAAATAATATTGCTTTTGTCTATCTTTCATTCAATACAAATTACATATATATATAGGACTTGTATATCCTATATTATAGGAAAGTTGTTCTACCTCCTATAACCACTCTCTTAGATAGATAATTGTGGGACTAACAAAATCCTAATTATATGAGTTGTTAAAACAACTCTCTAATACAAAGAAACTCCCACTATAATATAATATTAAGTTATTTTTTAACAACTTAATATTAATGTACATAACTCTATTTTATTAAACATACTAATAAAGCTAACCTAAACAACCATGTGAAAACTAATTCCTAACACCCATGTGAATACTAATAGTAGTTTTCCCAACAAGATCTCCTTGCATGGGCTAGCGCGATGATTTTTTTAGAATATCAATTATTCATTGAAGTAATGCATGAACATTGTCACACATTAGACAAAGCTCTTGACCTCTCACATAGGTTAAGTGATATAGAGACACTCTTAACTTTATCTATTTTTCTCCCCATGCTAGAGGAAATAAACAATCTTGTGAAAAAATCCCAAGAAAGAGCTATGTATATTTCAGAATATAGTAAACTATGTACATAAAATGACATGCATGACCCTCGCTAATCTATATTTATTAGATTCTCAAATAGAAAATAAATGAAATGAAAATTACCAAATTCACAAAGATAACACATTACACAATTTATATATTGAGAAACACTTTCAAATTAAAAACCCCACAAAAACATCATTCATAATTGAGGAAACTTACATCAATATTTCTATAAAACAAACATATCAAGAACACAGATATAATTGTATGTTCTCCCTCCCTTTCTTTCTGCGATGTCTCACATGCATATAATGTGTTAATATAACTCATAAAATCTTTCCTCTAGTACATAATAAAATATATATACCACATATTTACCACTTAAATATATTTTATTATTTCATATATTTGCACCAATATAAGAGGTTGGTGACAAGGTCACAACCTTTCACCTTATATATTTTTGGTTATAAATTTAATTAATAAATAAATTATCTATTTATAAAAGTAACTTTACAAATTACCCCTTATTTTATATTATAAGGATAAACCTTATAAATTAGTCTTATAAATGTTATTTAGGAGTACTTGCATTAAAATGCAATCTACAAATAAACATTTTGAAATGAAGGAAATTGTGAACCCTTGGATTTTACTCTATGATTTGGGGGTGCTTTCCTTATGGGCATTCTTTATAATTTGAGGTAGCAGGGGTTTGATGGATTTGGACAAGGTATAAGACTTGATTACAACCTAAAAGGTGAGTCAACTTTCCCTTTACCAAACTTGGGATGGATTTTGGAATGAAATACAATGATTTGACTAGGCTAATGATGAAAATAAATATTTTGATGCAAAAATAGTAGATATGGAAAGTCACAGACAAATTCAAACTTCAGAAATAGATTGATCAGAGTTTTGTGCACTTATGATACAAATTTATGGTTGAAATTTGAGGACTAAGTTTCCCAAGGTGGCAGTGTCCTTGTGACTAAATTTTAGACCTAATTTCACAATCCTTTAGAGTTAGATCAGAGATTTCTTTCCCCAAGTGTCATACTATCATATCTTCATCAGAATATGAGATAACTAAGTTTTTGTATGTGTTCATGGTGTAGGGTTTGAATGTAATAATGAATAATTGACCTTGAAGATCATTCTCTCAAACTTCTTTAGATTGGAAACCTACACATCCAAAGAGAGGAGAAGGGTTGTTTTATATAGGGGCTTGCCTCAATCAAACCCCATGTTGGTGTTTCCACCTCCACAATGGCAATACCAATGAAAGAGAGATCATCCTTTTGAGCGATAAAGGATAAATGATAAATGAATGGTGAATCAATAATGGACTACAACTCACCACTCAAAAATGACTTCTTTGAAGGATTGAAGTCATGCACATCTCCTCAAGGCTTGATTGTTGTTGGCTTGATTTTCTTGGAAGACCTACAAAGGTTAGTTCTCACAGACAAAATGATAACATAAAAATGAACAAACTCGCATAAAACTTGACATGATGCTTCAATTCTGAAATGTTACAATAAATATACTCTTGATTTCTCTAACCTTGATAATAATTGCTCTTGATCATCAATATTTCCAATAATTGCCACTTAGATTTGAAATGATGAAATGATTAGGTATTTATAGGAATTTAATCTAATTTCCAAAAAATTAAATCTAAATAGTCAAAAATTGATGTTTGAAATTTAAATAAAAAATTTCAACTCTAACATATTAAAATTTGGAGGCAAAATAGGGGGACCAAGTCACCTAGCGCGACTTAGTCGTAGACCTATTTTGCAAAGGATAAAGTGTCGAGAGAAAAATATTAAATGTTTTCTTCGGTTTTACAAATTGGTTTTCTTGAGAAATAGTTAAATGGGACATGGAATGCATAATTTAAGACATTATATGTACAATTAGTTCCATGCATTTAGGAGGAAACAAAACCTAACGCAAAATTGTCAAGGGTGATAATTTATGACACTACATGAGCCCCCACTTTAGTGAGAGTATGAACTTACACTTAAACTCACACTAAAGTAGAAAATATTTCAAGAGGGTTCTGATTATCTAAATGTTGAAGACATAGGATGGCGTCGAATATAGGGGGATGCACAAGCCCCCATGATTCAAGATCTCATTGCAAACGAACATAAGGACAAAGGAACACACATGTGAAGTGAAATGCAGCATGAAAAACATGAAGTATACATGATGAAGACACATAAAATGAAAACATTACATGAACAAAAAACAAAGCACAAACACAATTCCAACACGATGAAAACATACAAAATACAATAATAACAAAAAAAAAACATAAGGTTAGTACTAAAAGGATTCGAGTTGGTAAGGCAAAGAGACCTCAGTCTTAAATTTGTCTCAAGTATCAAATGACATCCATTGAATGTGCTATCTAAAAAAATGATACTCTCACAAGGATGTAAAATTACTTATGAGCTACATGGAACTATCAGCTAGAAAGTTGTGTTATGCTAGGTTTCCATGCTAAAAGGGGTATTCAACTTCATGAATCAGCAAGTTGCCTTATTCCAAATTCATGGACTATCTTGCCACATTTTAACATCCAAGTGGATGAACAAGACTCACCTAAGAAGGTGCATAAAACTTCCAAGGGAACGAAATGATAACCAGGCCTCAAGGGGTGTTATAAACAACAACACGACCAAGGGGGTATGGCAATAAGTCAAATCTCACAAGACATTTATGAAATGGATAGGGCTAATATATGTCCCCCCTTAAAATTTCAACATACTTTCTATGTTGGTATTTTAAGGATAAAAGAATACATAACTTCAAAACTAGTTATCCTTGCCCCCCAAGTGTAGGGACAAGGAAAACCACGTAAGAGACTATTGTGTTGTTTCCATGGAAAATATGGTTGCACTTAAGATTGTACCACCATGAATGAAAGTGAGTAAACATATAAAGCTACAAATGCCACATAGTGAGGAGTAACACCATAGAATAAAGATCATTATTGTTTAGAGTGATTAGGTGCATTAACGCATGAAGAGCACCACAATCCTTAAGTTGTATTTTTTTCTCAAGGCCTCACATTCATTGGTAGAATGAACATGCACTTTATGATATGCGCAAAATGAGTTATTATATTGCTTTCGTGTTTTTGGAGGAAGATTAATCAAGTGGGATTTGAGAAGCCTCGACAAAATATGCTCTTGTTCAATAGTAGGAGACATTTTTTCTCTTGTGAAGAAAAGATTTCTTGCTTACGACAAGATGCCATACATATAGTAGATGATAAAATATTATATGAAAATGGGGATGAAGGTTGGAAACCTAGACCCTCTTTAGAAAAGTATGGTATAGACTTCACTTGATTCCAATAATTTTGTTCCATGTTTGCATTTATCCATTTTTAGAAATAATTTTGTATCCAAGCTGATAACATTCTTCCAACTCAGATGAAGAAATTGTATCTACATGCTCATGAGAATACTTGGCCTTTTCTTGAGCATGTAAATCCCTTTTGAGTTTTTTAAAGTTAGGCATCCTTCAATCATGAAGGATGGAAGTTAAAGAGCCCCCATCTCCATCATGGGGTGATGTTTTTGAATTTGTTGATGTAGAATGAGATAAAACAAAAGACTCTTTTGGTTTAGATTGTAATATTTTATACTCTCCCATAAAGGAGGGTGTAAAATTTAATGAACCCCAATCATCACCAAAACATGTTTTTGAAGATGAAGCAATATCATGATCATAATTTGTATTTGTCTTAGGAGAATTTTATGTGATGACATTGACATTAAGTGAAGGTTTCTTTGATGTTTTCATGATTTTAAAAGAACAAAAACCAAGAACCCTTGTTGTTTCTTTCATGTTCAAAACCAAATTATTTCAAGAGTTGATAACCTCTTTCATAAATGGCTTCCATATCTTTTGCAGAAGGCAGTTTTTCATAATAATTATCATCATATTTGGATGTGTAATTTGTATCTTCCTTCATTGTTAGAAGTTATCAAATCATATGCTTTTTTTGGTTCCTTACTAGGTTGTGTTGATACTACTACAACTTCTTTCTCTTTTTCCAATTTTGACAGTGAAATCTTATATTCCCCCATGAATGTAGGTGTGAAATCTAATGATCCCCAATCATCCTCTAATAGATTTGTCACAAATGAAAGAAACTCATATTTATCTTCAATTCACAAAGGTTCCAATTTTGAGGATGGAATCAACATGCTAAAGGGTCTTTTAGTTCCTATTTCCATTTGTAAACATTTTTCAGACTTAGGATCAGCCTTTACTGTGTAAACCTTATTGTTTTATGTGTATTTCATTAAATGATGAAGCATCAAATGCACTCCTTTCATCTCATGAATCAATGGTCTACCTAAGGGAAGATTATATGAAAGGATAGCAGGCATGACATGGATAGGAACGGGTAGCTCAATAGGTCCAACTTTAATTGGTAATGTTATTATACCAAGCAATTGTCTTCCCACATTATCAAAACCATGGGTATACAAGGTATCAAGTTGGATTAAAGTTTTATATGCTCCAATTTTTTCCAAGTGATGAACACTACAAACATTAAGCCCTTAACCATTATCAATAAGGGTACACTTAATCCTAGTTTTGTTAATGGAAACCATTATCATCAAGGCATCATTTTTTCTTTTATATCTCAAGTGAGGGTAATTCATGTTGAGGGAATATAATATCCAAATTTTTCACTTGAATACAATCAAACGAGGTTGATACATCATTTATTTTAATGGAATTTTGGACATGAATCTTCTACAAAGCCTCTTGGAGCATCTCATGCTATGTAGGTGATGTTTGAATCAAATCCCAAAGGGAAATTTTTGTTGGAGTATTATGAAGTTTCTCAACAAGATCATATTTTTTACCATTGTGTTGAGGAATATTAGGTGCAGGTGGAAGGTATGGCTGAGGTAATGGCATGGATATTGGTGTTTTTTTTGCTTGCTTATTATTTCTAGTGTTATATGTGTGAGCAACTATATGATAACTTGGTTGTCGTGACACATGATTACTACTGAATTGTTTTGCAAATTTTAGGATATGGCTAGAAGGTTTAGGAAGCCCTATAATTAGAGGACTTTTAGGAAGTCCAATAATTAAAGCATTTTTAGGAGTTATAATAATTAAAGGAGTTTTAAGAGGTCCAATAATTAAAGGAGATCTAATATTTAATTTTGTGTTCATAACCTCAACAGAGTTAACTACTTGTTGATGATCTTCTATTGAGGGGGGATCTAATGAAAATTTATCATCCTCATCTATGCAATCCATCTTACTGTCTTTTAAAAGAAATATATCAATGATTTAATCCTCTTGTCTCATAATATCTTCCCAATTAGGAGAGGTATCAGGGGAGAAACAAATAAGATTCTCATGACACTCAATAATTGGGTCCTCTAACACCAACATACCTTCTTCACAAGTAGGTGAGATATCGGGAGAAGAACCAACTTGATTGTCATGATCGTCAATTATTGCATTCTCTTGCATCAAACTAATCTCACACATAGGAGAGATAGTGGGAGAAGGATCAATGAAAAATAATAAAAGAGGAGAAATGAATTTATTTTCACCTAACTGTAATAGAAATTCTTTGAAATGCTTCACAAGATCTAATAATAGAACATGAATTATGAAAAAACAAGATTTTTGCAACGAGAACATTATGCTATGCCATATGGATCAAGCTAGCAATGTTTTTAACAAAACAAATAGTTACAAAACTAATCTTCAAAAAATGAGGCCAAATCTAGAAAGAGACTAGAGACAAGATTTTGTACATAAAATTTGGGCTCAATTTAGTTGGACAAGGGCACCCATGACGACTATGCCCTTCACAAGTTTTTGCAAATTTCAAAATTTGGGAATGATGTACATTGTTTGAGAGTCCTATGTCTATGTGTTTCAAGTCTGAAAAATCAACAGATTTCTAGAAATGCACCAAAACCTAATTTTTCTACATGAAGAACATACATGCATGAAATTTTAGATTTTTTAGAGAAATTAAATATGCTCGAATGATAATTTCCAAAAATTAATGTTTTAATTTACTGTTTTTTCCAATAAATACAAAAAATTAATTTTTTTGATCTTTTGGAATTAAAATACTATGCAATTTTGTCACTTTTTCAAAAAAATTCACCAAATATGCATGCAAAAATGATAGAAATATTTTGTATTAATTTTCTCAATGAATATAATTCAAATCTAAGCCCTAGACACAAAAAATTTGATCTAAAAAATTTTGCAATTTTTTCAAATTATTTTTTAATTTTTATGTTGAAAAACTAATGAAAATGGATAGTTTTTTTAAAATAAATGCAATTTATCAACAAAATTTTTAAATAGCCTAAGTTTTTAATTCAATTTTTCATATTTTATGCATTGAAAAATCAAAAAGTTGCAAGTGTAAGAGATGTTGGGTTCACTAAAATGAAATGAAGGATAATGTGAACCCTAGGATTTTACTCTATAGTTTGGGGGAACTTTCGTTATGGGCATTTCATTTATAATTTGAGGTAGTAGGGGTTTGATGAATTTGGACAAGGTATAAGACTGACTTACAACCTGAAAGGTGAGTCAACTTTCCCTTGACCAAACTTGGGATGGATTGTGGAATGAAATGCAAATATTTTACTACGTTAATGATGCAAATAATTAATTTAATGTAAAATAGTAGATCTAGAAAGTCACAGACAAATTCAGACTTTGGAAACAAATTGAGCAAAGTTTTATGCACCTCTGATACAAATTTAGGGCTGAAAATGGAGGACTAGGTTTCCAAAGGTGACAGTTTCCTTGTGATTTAATTTTAGATCCAATTTCACAGTCCTTTGGAACCAGACCAGAGCTTTATTTTCCTAGGTTTCATAATATTGGATCTTTGTTGGATGTTGAGATAATTGATTTTATGTATGTGGTCAAGGTGTGGGTTTTGAATGTAATAATTAATATTTGACCTTCAAGCTTCTCTCAATCTTCTTTAGATCTGAAAGCTACACATCCAAAGAGAGGAGAAGGGTTGTGCCATATGGGGGCTTGCCTCAGTCAAACCCCGTGTTGGTGTTTCCATCTCTACAATGGAAATTTCAATGAAAGAGAGCTTATCCTTTTGAGGGATAAAGGCTAAATGATAAATAGATGATAAATCAAGAATGGACTACAACTCACCACTCAAAAATGGCTTCCTTGAAGGACTGAAGTCATGCACATCTCCTCAAGGCTTTATTGTCGTTGGCTTGAATTTCTTGGAAGACCTACAAGGGTTAGTACTCAAATAAAAATGATAACATAAACATAAACAAACTCATATAAAACTTGACATGATGCTTCAATGTTGAAATGTTGTACTAATTATGCTCTTGACTTGATAATAATTGCTCTTGATCATCAATAATTATAATAATTGCCTCTTAGCTTTGAAATAATGAAATGATTAGGTATTTATAGGTATTTATAGGTATTTAATCTAATTTCTCAAAAATTAAATCTCAATAGTTGATATTTGACATTTGAAATTCAAATATAAAATGCCAACTCTAACATATTAAAATTTGGAGGCAAAATAGGGGGACCAAGTCACCTAGGGTGACTTATTCTTGGACCTATTTTGCAAAGTGTAAAGTGTTGGGAGAAAAATATTAAATGTTTGCTTCAGTTTTGCAAATGGGTTTTCTTGATAAATGTCCAAATGGGCCATAGAATGCATAATTTAGGACATGAGATGTACAATTAGGTCCACGCATTTAGGAGGGAGTAAAACATAGTGTGAAATTATCAAGGGTGACAATTTATGATGCTACACATTTTAATGGGCCAACTGGCAAGACAACACAACAAAAAATAAATTCATAACAAATAAATTAAGATTTAGTCACCATCACCAACACGAATGCATTTAAAACTATATCTTGAGTCTTTTATCCACATGCATTATTCTATAAATTTTCCAAGATAATAGGTTGTATCCTCATATTTTCAAGCCTCTTGCCAATCAAACTAATAGAAAAGGCATCAAGAAAAATGATCCTTTTTGGAATCCAAATCCTCTATCATTTGTACCACCAAGTTCTAAAATAACTTTAATTTTAACGTTGGTTGAAATTGTCTTATGAATCCTAGGATAGATAAATCCAAGCATAGGTTGTACCAACATGAGGATCATTACTCAGCTACTGCCTATCATGGCCTCATTTTGGCAAAGAATCTAGGGGTCTCTAAACTTTGGTTGGAAGGGGAATTGCTTAATGTTATTAATTGTCTTTTGAAGAAGTGCTCATCATCGTGGTCTATCGCTCATCTTATTAATGATTCAATCTCCATCATTTATTATTTTGAGGAGATTAGAATCTCTCATGTTTTTAGAGAAGCTAATATGTTGGTTCATGGTTTTTCCAACTTCGAAGTGGTGGCTAAATATGATTAGGATTCTTTAGAATCATTACCACTCAATCTTAAATATATTTCCAATGAAGACCAAGTGGCTTGTTTTTAAGGTGGTTGATATAGGGGAAAGGTTCTTCATTATTCTTTTAAATTATTTTATTCACGTTGAACCTTGGCCCTGTCTGTCTCATCATTGCAACTTTGATTTCCATAAAATGATGGCCTAGCTACTTAGGCTGGGAAGTACTTTGAAGGACAAGAACACACATATTATGGGTGTTATTTGTGTGGTTTTGAGGAGATTGGGCTCATTTTGGTTTTACAAAAAAAATTGGTGTTGTTGGGTTCCTACACTTTTCATGCCACCATGGGTGGAGATCGTTGTAGAGTTGAATCAAGCTTGTGCAAGGAGTTCCAGAGTAATGTGGCTATGTGGGATTATTTGGAGTAGGGTGGGGTTACTTAGTACATGCAAAGAATTCAAGGCCCTAATCTTGATGCTTCGGATTTTTTTGTGAAAGGTTGGAACAGAAGGACCCTACATTATAAGGGAATAGAGTAAAAAATTGATGAGGAATTTATAGTGGAGGTGACTGGTCTTTCAGTTTCTAGGAGGAAATTCTACAGAGATAGAGTTATTGCTAAGAAAGCCTTTGCAAAAAATTTCAAATTTGATGAGAATAAAAAGCTTTGGGAAGTCGGGAGTGGTGGGTATGCACGCAAGTCTCTGAAACCATTGTGGAGGGAGCTTGTGTTGGCTTTAATGCATTATTTCATGCTGGAAGGTAGATTCTTTGTTGTGTATAGTTACCATTTTATGCTTTTGAATCACTTATGTCATAAGGTGTTGGTCTCCTTCCCTTTTTAACTTTTATTATCGATGGAAAAAGTATTAAATATCACCATAAAAACCATAAGAAGGTCATTCTGCATGAAGGTCTTATAAGTCTTTTGTTTTCTCACATTAAGATTAAATTAATCCTTGCTTCCCCTAAAACCCCTAGCAAGAAGGGGGTTAAGAATTTTGGTTATGAAACAGGGGACTCTACTGTGGAATAGGAAGGTAGTTCTGAGGAAGAAGACTTGGATTTTGATGAAATGTCTGTGGATGATGGTGTGTCCAAGGAAGGGTTAGATGATTTTGAAGAGTGGAAAAAGGGTTATGAGACGGATGTTTATTTGAGCGAAACCATGGTGTAGTCTAGGAAGAAGAATTCTAAGGAGAAATCTAAAGGCCCTAGGAAAGATAAATCTTCTACAAATAGAAAGGTTGATTTGGTGAATGAGGTGGATGCTCCTGGTATGGATGTGAAGCCCTCTTTGAGTCTTGGGAAGGATGGTGTGGTGGATATCTCCCCTATGACTGGTGTTGAGGTTCCTAAAGCTATGGATGTTGTGAAGAGTTCCCCTATTGGGGACTTTAGTCCCGAGAAGGTTGGTGTGGTGGAGAGCTCCTTTGTGATTGGTGTCAAGGTTCCTGAAGATGTGGGAGTTCTAAAAAGGGCCTATGTTGGGGATATTAGTCCTGGTGTGGGAGAGCTACTTCCTAGGTCTATGCCTATGGAGGTTCAGGGGATTGAGTTGGTCCAACACACTTAGTACTTTGACCCTAGTCTGGATCATTGTGTTTCTCCTATAGAGAAGGTTGTGAAGATGGAGAGGTTGGAAGTTTTGGATAAGTTGGCTAACTTACCAAAAAAAGAGAGGATTTAGGTTCAGGTGGTCGAGGTTTAGGATTCCCTTGTTGAAGAAGATGAGGAGCAGAAAGAGGAGTGTAGAAATTCCCCTGGTCATAACTTGGAGCTAAATGATACGCCTCTTGTCAATTGGGATGAGGTCAATATGAGTATATTTTGCAAGATGGCTGAGGATGGAACATGGAATTTTCTTTCTCTAGTGAAATGGTTGTTCTCTGAAATGAAGAAGCTCAATATCCAAGTGAAAAAGTGGTAGGATATCTATGTGGAAATGATTTGAGGAAATCATAAGGAATGAGCGATTAAAGGTAAGGTGAATACTATGAATGTTATGTTGGATGAATTAGTTGTTGATGTTGATCGCCTAGGGGTTTCTCATGAGAGGATTTCCTCTTTGGAAATGATGGTTAATAAGATTCTTGAACATAGAGTTATTAGTATTGATGACATAATTGGTAAGTTGTCAAAGGATTTGAAAACTATGGTAAGCATCAGCAACAATTCCTTGAAGACCACTGCTAAGGGTCTATTCATTTTAAATGAAAAAGCATTGAAATGGATAGGTAAATCTCTAGAGCTGGGGGAAATTGAGAAAGCAATTGAAGATGTTAATTGCTTGAAACTGGTGGAGAAATATGTGGATTCTACTCTAGCTTTGGAAAGGGATGTGGAGGCCAGACCATGTCTAAGGATGAGGAGTAGGACTAAGAAGAGGGCTACTATTGAGTTTGATGAGCTCAAAGAGGTTGTGGAGATGCATAAAGGGGTCATTGAGTAGAATATGGCCTCGGTGAATGTTTTGGAAAAGATGTAGTTGTTGTTGAATTTTTTTCCTGATCAGCTTGGGTGCTAATGTGTTTTGTTGTTGGTATGTTGATGGGTTTCTTTAGTTTTACCTATTGTCCGCATTTTGGTTTTTTGGGCTACTGGTGTTTTTTGCTTAGTCTTTCTTGCAGCTTGTCATCATTGTAAAGGGTTTTGGGACCCCTTCAAAACCTAATTTTCCTTATCAAAAACATGAGGGTCATTACCATGAGCCTTTTATCTACACACATCATTCTATAAATTTTCTAAGATAATGGCCACCCAACCCATACAACCACCATGACACACTTCCTTATATTTTATATAGGTTGAGTGGGAGATAACCAAAGCTAATGTTTTGATGGCCTTAGCTTGAATAGAAGAATTCCTACCCCTAGAAGAACAGTAAGGGAGAGAAACTTGCAACCTGAGTATGGCTACCATTAGCATTGGAATATGCCAAGCAATCCCACTAGGAGCTTCTTCCCCAATGATATGAAATAGGACCATGAGTTACTAGCATGGAGAGTGATGAAGAGAACCTTTCATAGGATGAAATATATTCAATGTGTGCAAAGCAATCCCCTAATTGGAGATAAGTTGTAAAAATATAAGCTCTAGCTATTCTTTTTCAACTTGGATTTCACTCTAAAGGAAAGCATTAAAAATCATGGTTAGATCCTTTGTAGTTGTAGACATCCAATTTTGATTGCTCCCATATGATCAAATTTACCTCTCTATTTATCTATTCTACCAATATTAATTTATTTAATTAATATTACACTTCCCCGCCTAAAATTCTTAAAGTATTTAATTTAAAAATTAAATGCCTTACCTTACACCCTTTTCCTCTCTTAATTAAATAAATACATCAATTTATTTAATTTAGTCATCTTAACCTTTTTTGAGTTAAAATCAATTTAAAATTCTTCATTTTTCTCTCTCCATGTCACATCCTCCTACATTTGCCACTTGCTTCTAATGTTCCATTAATTCTCCTAATTATGTGTTTGCAAAACCTTAATCAAGGTCATTAGCCACATTTAGCATCCCTTTTTAGTCAACCTTTCAATTTTCCTTTCTTGGCATTGACCCTCTTTCCCATGTGAATTTTTAATTCACATTTATTCATCCTAGGTCTCTCTCCTCCCCATGTGAATTTTTAATTCACATTTTATCCTTTCAAGGCTTACCTTATCCCCATGCAACTTCTAGAACATTTGACTTGTCACATCAAGTCACATGTGGAAAAGTGCTTCTTCTTATCTCCCAATGTACTTCCAGGGTACATGTCCTTACACATCATGTACATGCCTTCCACCTCACTTCCACATCATCTTATCCTTGGCCACTTCACATTCCACATGTCAAGATGTGAGGGCTTTTGAGTCCTCAACTCACCTTAGCCCTTCATCTTGGCCTTGTTGGATAAATCTCAACCATTGAATTCTCTAGAGAATTCAAATTCCTCTATAAATACCCCCTCCTCTAAGGAATTTACAAAACTTAGTCATTTTGCAACTAAATGTTGTCATTTTGAACACTCAACTCACAAGCATTTCACTCATTTAGCCAAGCCATTTTAGTCATTTTCACTATCATCTATTCCTATTGTCAATCTTGCATCAAGAGCCATCCAAGGAGCACACAAAGCCATCAAAATCAAGGGTCAACTAAGGAGTTTCAACAACAAAGAAGGTATAAGAAGATTACAATCTTCATTTTATCTTGTTTCTTTGCTTTATCATTCCTTAGGCTAATCTTGAGGTGTCCCATTGTGTTTTTCCTCATTGCATTTTAGTTATTTTGCATCTTTAGAATAGGACTAACATTTAGGATCAAATTTTTGGCACTCCCGGTGGGACCCACAAGAGGGTTCCTCTATTTTACGTTTGTTGTTGTTGAATTGTTTGTAGGAATAGGTCATAGAGGGGCGACTACGCCCTCTGGTTTGCTGCAGAGGGGTGACTACGCCCTCCTGGTCACTATAGAGGGGTGACTATGCCCTCCTGGTCACTGTAGAAGGGTGATTACGCCCTCTGTTTCACTACAGAAAGGCGATTACGCCCTCTGTTTCACTGTAGAAGGGCGACTACACCCTCTTGGTCACTACAGAAGGGCATCTACACCCCTTAGTTAAACTTCATTTTTTAACATTTCACTACAGAAGGGCGACTACGCCCCTTGGTTGAACTTTGTGTGCTAACATTTTACTACAGAGGGGCGCTACGCCCTCCTGGTTACTGCAGAAGGGCGACTACACCCTCATGTCACTGCAGAGGGGCAACTACACCCTCCTGGTTACTGCATAAGGGCGACTACACCCTCCTGTCACTACAGAGGGGTGAATACGCCCTTCCTCAGCACTGCAAAGGGGTGAATATGCCCCAAAACAACACATTTTGAGAGGTAAAAGGTCATTTTAGCTTAGTTTTTACTCCTTTTTTTTGTTGTTTTCATATCTTAACCCCCTAACATTATTTTTTGCAAGGATATTGGTGTTTTTGGTAACATTTTACAGCTTATTCTTGTGTACTTGGCAAAGAAAGAAGGATAAAAACAACTAGCATTTTGTTTGCAGGGCTATCCATTTGCTTAGATTTCTTAAAAAGTTATCCTTAATGTCTTCGTTAATCTAGGAATATAGTTTAATTAGGGGAGGTAATATTCGTTGTTTTTTGTGTCTATCTTTTTTTGTTACCCAAAGGGGGCATTAGTTTTTTTTCACTTTCCCCTTGCACTTCGTGTGAGCCTGGGGAGTAGTTGGAAATGATTAGTGTTTTCTTTCTAGTGGGACCTGATTGGGGATTTCATCACCCCAAGGGACGATTCCAACTACGCATACCGGTGGGGTATACAAAGGGGGGGGAAGTTGTACCCTAATCCAATTGGGTCATAATTGGTAGAGCATTGAAACTAGGGTGATACCTAGATAGATGTGAAAAGTTGGTCTGAGTCGTTCAGTATCTCACTGGGGTTCCCGAGTCACACTTGTGACGGGCTGGTGTTCACGGTTGTGCCTCACGTATTGAGATTATATCAAGGACTCCCTAGGCACCTTGTACATCCTAGATTAAGACCTTTATTGGCCATACCCTTAACACTAATCATAAGATTGTGCTTGTCTGAAAGTGTTTTCTTGTGAGAAACCAGTAAACTTTTTGACAATTTGGCCTTATTATTGTCATTTTAAAGTCCTTGCCATAGTCATTTTCATCAAAACCAAGTCCCTATCCACTGCAAAGGGGAAAATTTTCCCTTATGGTTATTGCAGAGGGGTGACTATGCCCTCCAGTTCACTACAGAGGGGCGACTACACCCTCTAGTTCACTGCAAAGGGGCGACTATGCCCTCCTGTTTACTGCAGAGGGGCGAATTTTCCCTCCTGAGCAGCCAAAATCACCCTGTTTAACTTCATTTAGCCTCTAAACCTTTGTTTTGTCATTCTCAACCTCTAAAACCTCTATTTAATCATTCTAAACCTCTGTTTAGTCATTCCAAACCTCCATTCCAAACCTTCATTTACCCATTCCAAACCTTTGTTTAACCATTCCAAACATCTGTTTGACCAAGTAGTCTTTCATCCATTTCGATCCTCCATTCACTTGTTTCAAGTAATCTTTCATCCATTTCAAGCATCCATCTCCTCATTCTGAGAGTTTTTCATCCTTTCTAATCAATTGTTTACTTGTTTCAAGCTTTTGTTTCCACAACCTAAGAGTCGTTCATCCATTCTAAGCAATCATTTACCAGTTTTGAGTGCTTATTCATCCACTCCTATCATTCATTTTTCCAATCCAATCATCTATTTCCTCAGTCCAATTATCTAACACCCCATTCCAATCACCCGTCTCTTCATTCTAATAGCCCATTTACCCACTCAGAGAGTCCACAAAGCAATGGGGTGAATTTTCCCTATAGTGGAGTGAATCTGCCCTACAGTGGGGTGAATTTTCCCTGCAGAGGGGAAAATTCGCCCCTCTGTGAGGGAAGATTAGCCCCAGAAGGGAAAATTTTCCCCTCTGTGAGGGAAGATTCGCCCCAGATGGGAAAATTCACCCCTCTATGAGGGAAAATTTTCCCCTCTGCAACAAAAATTTGGCAAACAAACAATAAACGTATCCAATTCCCAAATCCAACTGATAGAATCAATCCCATCAGATCATCCAATCCAATCCTAACCTGAGCTTTAATCTATTCCCAATCTGAGCTTTGGTCCATCCGCATTTTGCCGAGCTCATTCATTCATCATTTGAATCATATCGATACATCATCCTCAAGCATCTTTAGGCTACACATCCCTTATTGTTTTCTCAATCCAAATCCCTTGAACTTTGTTTTAGGTTATTATCTGAATTGACCTAAGTGTCTGAATTGATCGTCATCATCAACATCTACTTAGGATTGTCATCTATCCTAAGTTAATCATCATCATTGACCCAATCAATTCACCTTCAATCTCAAGGTGGATTTGGTGCTGCAATCATCCATTCATCCTTTAATCCGATCAATCAGTATCCTAAGTCACCTAGGGTAATCTTCGAATGGGGTTTTCCAATCCCTCTCATCATCCTATCTGATCCATCATTTGATCCTATCCAATCCATCATTTGATCTTATCAATCATCAATTGATCTTATTGAATCCAATCCAATCACATCCTTATCCAATCACCTTTGACCCATTCAATCTACTTCCATCTTGAGGTAGATTCGGTGTCGTAATCATCCTTTGATAATCGATCCTATTGTCAGAATCAATCCCATCACATCATCCAATCATCCTAATCTAAGATTTAATCCAATCCTGATTTGAGCTTTAGTTTGTTTTCATCCAAAATATTTGATCCATCCTATTTATCCTTTCATCATCATGAACCCTTATCCTCCATCAATAGTAGTCAAGGTAAACCCTAATTACATCGATGATGATAACAGAAGTCTTGTTGATCAAGAAGTATACGACATAGATCCCCTTACGCTATCATCACTAGTAAGCTTTCTCCACCCACTTTCCACAATCTAGTCACCCCTTCAAACTATCCTATTATGTATTCACCCATGCATAATCACACTCCTTATGCTACCTTTGACAAGGGATGTCCAGTATCTTCCTCATTCGCACATCCATCATATCCTTCATATACACCTTCCTCTTATCTGACACCTGCATCCTCTTATCCTAATCTACCATCCCAATACTCTTATCATAATCCTACACCCATGTCACACTATCCTAATCCTCCATACCAATCAACCCCATCAACTTACCCTAATCCAACATTCACATCTCTCTATCTTGATCCAACATCCATGTCTTCACATCTTAATTTGCCATCCCAATACCCTTACTACAATCTACAAGTCCCATCCTCTTGTCTAAATCCACCATCCACATATCTTAATTCACCATACCAATATCCCTACTTTAACCCTCCATCTAATCCTAATCCCCCATCTACTCCTAGTCTTACATCTGATCCCATTCCTCCATCTCACCCTAGGCCACTAATCCATAATCCTAGTCCTCCACCAATCCCTAATCCTTCATCTATTCCTATCACACCATCTCAGCCTAGAATATGCAAGTTTCTCACTCCAAAAGTTCTCCAAGGACTCATGACAAAGAAGATATCGCCAACTCCACAACTTGAAATTGTGGAACCATGCCATCCCAATTCATCATCCACGATCACTAGTGATGATACCCTTCTCCATACCACACCTATCATTATTGATACCACCCCTAGCACCGCTCAAACTGTCGAAACCAATAAATCCTCTAAATCCACTAATCCCCCCTCCTGTACAATCATATCTACTAAATCCATTGAACACCCAACATCTACTCCTAGATCCACCCAATCCATCGAAGACACCCAAGTCCAATCCACTTATCCTACCCTTAGTATCACTAAAATACATTCTGATGAATGCTTTGAATCCTCCATCCTTCCATCTCCCCAACTTAAAGAGTCCCTCCAACACTCTATCATCCTGCCATCCACACAAGATGAGTCATGCCAAGAGTTTGATCCAAAGCATACCAACATATCCCCTTCTCTGGATCAAGACCCTACCATCCCATTTAGTCTACCTCAAGATCATATTCCTTCATTCATTCTGACCCATGATCCCCTTGACACTCTTGATCCAATCACTCCATCACGCAAGCCCTTATCACCTACTGCCCTGAATCTCGATCCTATCATATCACCTACTTCCTCTCCTAATCCCTTACCACTTACTCCGCTCGACCAGGATGTTGCTACCCCATCATCTCCATCTCATGATCCTCCATCACTGCCTATTCCATATCCCCTCGGTCCCCTCACATTCTTCCATGGTGGTCTCTTTGAAGAATAAAAACACAACATATACACCACCTATCCTCCTCCACCTAATAATGGACTCGCATCATTCTTCCATAATAACAAAAATCTCATCCTAGATCGAATGCTCAAGAGAATGAACTATCAAGGAAAAGGTTTAGGCCTTCATGAGCAAGGTATTTTAGAGCCCATCTGAGTCAAAGAACAAATCTGCGTGCAAGGTCTTGGACCTATTTCTCAAGACTCACAATCTAAAGATGTTGGTACAACTTCTAGATGTCCTAAACGAGCCTCTTCCACAAGAAATATAGGCTCTTCCCATCTCTCCACCAGATCATATGTTGCCATCCCTCCTCCTCCATCGTATCACCTCAAAAAAACCATCCATATTCCTCCATTTGCTCCATCCATTTTGGGTCCTTACATCCCTCCATCCACCATCTCCCATCCTACATCTACCCCGTCCATGTTTGCTCCAGGTCCTAAGTCCATTTTGGGCCCTTATATCCCAAAATCACCTCCTCCATCTTATCCTATTCAGCCTTGTATCCATCCATCACCTATCCATGTCACCCATCATAACTATCCCACTCTCATGTTCCCTAATCAGGATCAAAAAAGGCATGTATCTGTACATCATCCATTCACATATCATCCTCAAAATCCTACCTCCATCCCTCCATTCATATTCCCTCCACATCATCCATTCACTCACACCCATCCCATTGCTACTAAAAGAACTTCGGATGCCAAAGTACAAATGCATAAATGTAAACATCCACATGAATCAAAAAATCCTCATGTCCCCCCTAAAAGACATGTTGAAAAAAAGAAATCTCAAATCCAAAATCCAAATCAAATCCATAGGCCACAAAGGCCCACCAAAGCAAAAATCAAAACCACGTGGATCCCAAAGAAAAAAGATGCAATGCCTTCAAATGAAGCATCCATAACAACATCCAAAGTTGCTACTCCAAAAGCTAATCATGCAAATCCTCCTAAATCCATTTTGGGTCCTTATGTCCCAAAATTTTCTATCACCTCTCCTCCATTATCTCCACATCCTCCATTACACCCTCCATTAGCCCCACATCATCCAACCATTAATCCTCCCATCATTTCACATCCATCATCATATGTGCCAATGTTGGTCCTGAACACGCCTCCCCATCATATGCTAACTCCATCATTCCATCCATACACTTTCCAACATCCCATCCATTATTCCAAATACCTCCCCCATCAAATCCCTCTAATATTTGCCCTTGCATAATTCCTCCATTGTTATAACTAAGGTTGTACCAACATCCAATATCGCTTCAAACATGGGCTATTAATACTTCATATGGAACTTGATGATTGAGTCCTCCATCCACATCCTTATCACATGTCTTCTACATCCATTTATCCAACTCCCTATACTTATCCATCTCCACCCACATTCTATCCAAAAATCCAAAAAAATACAAAAAAATCAACAAAAAAGCAAACAATATTAAAAAAAAATACAATAGTAAAGAGAAATCATTCGTCCAATGGTGAAAACTTGGCAAATAAGTGTCTTGGATAAGAACCATGATGAAAACCTGGTAAACATGTGTCATGCATAAATCCCCTATCCAGTTTACTTCAGCACTTGGGGGCACCTACATCCCTTTCACCCACCTCCTTCATCCCACCTATCTTACACATCCTTCACCTCAATCCTTCCATCCTCCTTGTGATCTTGATATAGATAGGGGAAAACATATATACATGCTTTGGACACCTCTTGGCATACTTTCCCTTCATCCATACATTATCATATTATTTGTCCATCCATCATGTTACCATACACCTACCCCCTATCCTATTCCTTATCCACATCCATCTACCTTCTTTGTTTATCCATCATGCTACCATCAGTATCCCTTCCTTATCCAGGCATCCTACCTTCATTCATCAAACTCCCTCGTCCACCCATCTTATCCTCCTCCAACTATCTCCTTTATATTCCCATCAACTCATCTTTTGCCCCATTTTCCTTAGCACACATGACATATCTAGAGTGGGGGCATCTACTTCCTTTGTGACATAAGTCCTTGGAGACATCATTCATTGATCCTATCTAACTTTTCATCTTCCCATCCTTATCCTCCTATTCCTCCATCCAAACAATCCCTTTCATATCCCCATCTTTGTCTTCCTACATATCAAAACAATCCCTTCCATCTCCCCATCCTTGTCTTCTTATCCATCCAAACAATCCTTATAACCTCCTTATCCTTATCTATCCATCCTAGCATCGCTCCACCTCCTTATCTTCCTATCCATCCCTATCTCTATTCCCCATCCCTTTCATCCCCATCCCTATCTCCCTATTCATTTGTCTCTCTCTTCATCCCATCTCATAATCCCTTGTCATTGGTATCTAGCTATAGGCTTCTCCCAACGCAATCTAATTCCATCTATCTAATCGTCATCACTCCTACTTCTCTTGCACATCTTTCTAATCCCTTGTCACTTTTCATCACTCATCTATCGATCATATTATCCTCCCAAGTCATTTTAATGATTTGGATAACTATCCCATCCCTGAGCTTTATGTGATCGTCATCATCCTATCCAATCCAACAAGTCTATCCTATCTCGTCGTATCAGTCCCATCTTTTTATCCACTTATCCTATCATCTCATCATCCTTTATCCATCATCCATCATTTTTCATTGGTCAAACTACATTTCCCCTATTCTTTCACATAGGCAAGGTCGATCATTTGATCTGCCCCCAGGGCTCTGTCTATCCATTCCTTTATTGTCTATCATCGATCTTTTCCTTTTTCCCTCTGGTCCTTGTCATCCACCATCAGTCTTCATTGTCCTCTTTTTGCTTTTATCCATGGTCAGTTGATAGCCTTTTATCAAACTACGAGGACTTTGTGCTTTCACGTAGGCAAGGCTAATCTTTGATCGGCCCCTAGTCCCCTAGGTCCTTAGAGTGTGTTAGTCTTGTGTCATGTCGTCAAGCTATGCCCTTATCTAGTTGGTTCTTAACAAACAAGATCCACTTGTATCATCAAATCCAATCGGTTCTAAATATCCTGCGTCATATCAATCTCTTAGTTTAGTAGTCATCATCAGTTTCGACAAGATGCATCCTTCCTAACAAACCTCATCAATTCCATCCATCCCATTGATCCTATGGCAAAGGAAATTTGAAATTGAATGTGATCTTTTGATGCTTTTGGCTTTTGTTTATCACTTAAGCTCCCTATCATCACTTGTCATGGTCGCCTTGATCCATCATATCATGGTGTGTTTTGACTAGTCAACATAGGGGCATATCTTGATCTTTTCTTTGTTGTTGTCTTCTCGGCTGTCCCACGTAGTACCCACCAAGATCCATGAGGTCCTATGTTATGTTGGGGCATCCTTGTGTGCTTATGGTTATCCCAATACCTGGCCCAACCAAGGTCATCGCGACTTTGGGGTGTTGGGATAGCCTTATTATTTGTTGAGTTTGTTTCATGCATTAGACACTAATCTGCCTTGGTCCTTTATACCTTGGTGTATCGTGTCTTATGCTATATCAAAACTCAGTGCTTTGAAGATGGCAAATCATATAAGGATTACATTTCATGGTCATTACAGTTGCATTGCATTCACCCTATGATTTTGGTTGTGCAAATACTTCACATCTATTTTTCTTCTCTTATTTTCCTTTTCCTTCCCCCTCCTCAAAAGCACCCCCGCACCAGAACAGAAGCACCCCAATCTAGGACAAAAGCACCCCAAGCTTGGGACAAAAGCGCCCCAAGTCCATAACTTCCTAGGGCCGCCATTTGCAAACTGTGCGTCTGATCAACTCCATTCGAACGCCAATCTTCTCAGTTTTTCATGCTCTTTCCAATGACATATACCATGTCATACTTTCAATAAGTCACCCCGGGCTGGGGCGAATACGCCTGAGCCCTCGTCAGGGCGGGTGCACCCCTGCGTTGGGGTGAGTGCACCCAAGACCCCTAAATTCCTGAGGCTACCATTTGCAAACCGTGCACCTGATCGACTCCATTCGAACTCAAATCTTCTCGATTTTTCATTTTTTTTTCAATGACATATACCATGTCATACTTTCGAGAAGTCACCCCAGGCCAGGGCGAATACGCCCCAACCCTCGTTGGGGCGGGTGCACCCCTACGCCAAGGCGAGTGCACCCTAGACCCCTAACTTCCCAGGGCCGCCATTTGCAAACTGTGTATCTGATCGACTTCGTTTGAATGCCAATCTTCTCATTTTTGCATGCTCTTTCAAATGACATATACCATGTAATACTTTCAAGAAGTTGTCACGGGCCAAGGTGAATATGCCCCAGCTATCGTCAGAGCGGGTGCACCCCTGCATCGGGGCAAGTGTGCCCAAGACCCCTAACTTCCTAGGGCCGCCATTTGCAAACTGTGCATCTGATCAACTATGTTCAAACTCCAATCTTCTCAGTTTTTATGCTCTTTCCAATGACATATACCATGTCATACTTTCAAGAAAGTCACCCCGGGCTGGAGCGGATACACCCAGCCCTCGCCGAGGTGGGTGCTCCCCTAAGCCAGGGTGAGTGCGCCCCAGGCCCCTAACTTCTTGGGGCCGCCATTTGCAAACTGTGCATCCTATCGACTCTGTTTGAATGCCAATCTTCTCGGTTTTTCATGCTCTTTCCAATGACATTTACCATGTAATACTTTCGAGAAGTTTCCTAGGGCCGAGGTAGGTGCGCCCCTGTGCCAGGGCACGTGCGCCCTAGGTCCCTAACTTCCTGGGGCCGCCATTTGCAAACTTTGCATTCGATCGACTCCATTTGAATGTCAATCTTCTCATTTTTTCGTGCTCTTTCCAATGACATATACCATGTCATACTTTCGAGAAGTTGCCCCGAGCCAGGGCGAATAAGCCCCAACCCTCGCCGAGGCGAGTGCGCCCCTGCACAAGGGGGAGTGCACCCCAAGCCCCTAACTTCACAGGGCCACCATTTGCAAACTATGCATCTAATCGACTTTGTTTGAACGCCAATCTTTTCAGTTTTTCTTGGTCTTTCCAATGACATATACCATGTCATACTTTCAAGAAGTCACCCTGAGCTGGGTGAATATGCCCTAACCCTCGCTAAGAACCGGGTCAAGTGCAATCTAGGCCCCTAAATTCCCAAGGCCTCCATTTACAAACTGTGCATCCGATTGACTCCGTTCGAATGCCAATCTTCTCAATTTTCTGTGTTCTTTCCAATGACATATACCATGTCATACTTTCGAGAAGTTGCCCTAGGTCGGGGCGAATACGCCCTAGCCCTCGCTGGGGCGGGTACGCCCCTACACCAAGGCGAGTGTACCTCAAACCCCTAACTTCCTAGGGCCAATATTTGTAAACCGTGCATCCGATCAACTCCATTCGAATGCCAATTTCCTCAATTTTTTGTGCTCTTTCCAATAACATATACCATGTCATACTTTTGAGAAGTCGCCTGGGACCCCTTTTCCTTCCCCATCTACCTCCTCGAGGGGGCATACCCTATCATTCCTCTTCATTCCTCCATCATGAGCCTTCTCTCGCGAGACTGGGGCATCCCCTTTCACTCCCTCTGTTTGGGCAACTCATTCAACCTCTTTCATGTTGGGACATTAAGTCCTATCACTTCCTTCGTCATCTGCATTTTATTTTTCTTCGAAACGTTGTTACTCTAACAGTATTTCGAAGAGGGGCAAAATGTAGACATCCAAATTTGATCCCTCCTATATGATCAAATTTACCTCTCTACTTATCTATTCCGCCAATATTAATTTATTTAATTAATATTACACTTCCCCACCTAAAATTCTTAAAGTATTTAATTTAACAATTAAATGTCTTACCTTACACCCTTTTTCTCTCTAAATTAAATAAATACATCAATTTATTTAATTTAGTCATCTTAATTTTTTTTGAATTAAAATCAATTTAAAATTCTTCACTTTTCTCTCCCTATCACATCCTCCATAATCCCTCTCTAATTTGGATTACTTTAATTAATTCACAATTAGAATGTGCATCCTCTTAATCAAAGATTAATGTCACATCCTCCTACATTTGCCACTTATTTCTAATCTTCTATTAATTATCTTCATTATGTGTTTGCACAACCTTAATCAAGGTCATTAGCCACATTTAACATCCCTTTTTAGTCAACTTTTTCATTTTCTTTTCTTGGCATTGACCCTTTTTCCCATGTGAATTTTTAATTCACATTTATTCATCCTAGGTCTCTCCCATCTCCATATCCTTTCAAGGCTTACCTTATCCCCATGCAACTTCTAAAACATTTGACTTGTCATATCAAGTCACATGTGGACAAGTGCTTCCCTTTTTGGAACCTTGTCTTGTCCATGAGATTTTTCCAAACATGTGAATTTTTAATTCACATTTATTCATCTAAGATTCTTCTCATCTCCCAATGTTCTTCTAGGGTACGTGCCCTTCTTACACATCATGTACCTCTCTTCCACCTCACTTCCACATCATCTTATCCTTGGCCATTTCACATTCCACATGTCAAGATGTGAGGGCTTGTGAGTCCTCAACTCACCTTAGCCCTTCATCTTGGCCTTGTTGAATAAATCTCAACTATTGAATTCTCTAGAGAATTCAAATTCCTCTATAAATACCCCTTCCTCTAAGGTGTTTACAATACTTAGTCATTTTGCAACTAAATGTTGTCATTTTGAACACTCAACTCACAAGCATTTCACTCATTTAGCCAAGCCATTTTAGTCATTTGCACTATCATCTATTCCTATTGTCAATCTTGCATCAAGAGTCATCCAAGGAGCACACAAAGCCATCAAAATCAAGGGTCAACCAAGGCGTTTCAGTAGCAAAGAAGGTATAAGAAGATTACAATCTTCATTTTATCTTGTTTATTTGTTTTATCATTCCTTAGGCTAATCTTGAGGTGTACCTTTATGTTTTTTCTCATTTCATTTTAGTTATTTTGCATCTTTAGAACAGGAATAACATTTAGGAAGTTGCCTCAAGCTGGAAGTGCCCCCGCGCCGAAACAGAAGCACCCCAAGCCAAGGCAGAAGCGCCTCAAGTCCCTAACTTCCCGAGGCTGCCATTTGCAAACTGTGCATCTGCTCAACTCCATTCGAACACCAGTCTTCTCAGTTTTTCATGCTCTTTCCAATGACATTTACCATTTCATACTTTCAAGAAGTCGCCCAGGGCTAGAGCGAATACGCCCCAGCCCTCACTGAGGTAGGTACACCCCTTTGTCAGAGCGAGTGTGCCCCAGGCCCCTAACTTCCTGGGGCTGCCATTTGCAAACTATGCGTTCGATCAACTATGTTCGAACACCAATCTTTTCGGTTTTCCGTGCTTTTTCCAATGACATATACCATGTCATACTTTTGAGAAGTCGCCCTAGGTCTGGGCGAATACGCCTCAGCCCTCTCTGGGGCGGGTGCACCCTTGCACCAGAGCGAGTGTGCCCTAGGCCCCTAACTTCTTAAGGTCGCCATTTGCAAACCGTAAGTTCAATCGACTTCGTTCAAATTCCAATCTTCTTGGTTTTTCATGCTCTTTCCAATGACATATACCATGTCATACATTTGAGAAGTTGCCTCATGTCAGGGAAAATACACCCCAACCCTCGCCGGGGCGAGTGCACCTCTGACCCCTAACTTCCCGAGGCCGCCATTTGCAAACCATGCATCTGATCGACTTCGTTCAAACTCTAGTCTTCTCAGTTTTTCATGTTTTTTTCAATGACATATACCATGTCATACTTTTGAGAAGTTTCCCTAGGCCGAGGTGAATACGCCCCAGCCCTCGCTGGGGCAAGTGCTCCCTAGGCCCCTAACTTCCTAGGGCTGTCATTTGCAAATTGTGTGTCCGATCAACTCCGTTCGAATGCAAGTCTTCTCAGTTTTTCGTGCTTTTTCCAATGACATATACCATGTTATACTTTCGAGAAGTTACCCTAGGTCGAAGCGATTACGCCCCAGCCCTTGCCAGGGCGGGTGTGCCCCTGCGCTGGGGCAAGTGTGCTCGAAACCCCTAACTTCTCGGGGCTGCCATTTGCAAACCATGTGTCTGATCAACTTTGTTTAAACACCAATCATCTCAATTTTTCATGCTCTTTCCAATGACATATACCATGTCATACTTTTGAGAAGTCGCCTCGGGCCAGGGTGAGTATGCCCCAGCCCTTGCCGAGGTAGGTGTGCCCTTGCGTCAGGGCAAGTGTGCCCCAGGCCCCTAACTTCCCAGGGCCGCCATTTGCAAGTTGTCCGTCTGATCAACTCCATTCGAACACCAATCTTCTCAGGTTTTTGTGCTTTTTCTAATGACATTTACGATGTCATACTTTCGAGAAGTCGCCCTGAGCTGGGGCGGGTGTGCCCCTACACCAAGGAGAGTGCACCCCAAGCCCCTAATTTCTCGAGGCCGCCATTTGCAAACCATACGTCCGATCAACTCCATTCAAACGCCAATCTTCTCAGTTTTTCATGCTCTTTCCAATGACATATACCATTTCATACTTTCAAGAAGTCACTTGGAACCCCTTTTCCTTCCCCATCCGCCTCTTTGAGGGGGCATACCCTATCATTCCTCTTCATTCCTCCATCATGATCCTTCTCCCGCGAAACTGGGGCATCCCCTTTCACTTCCCTCTGTTTGGGAAACTCATTCAACATCTTTCATGCTGGGGCATCGAGTCCTATCACTTCCTTCATCATTTGCATTTTATTTTTCTTCGAAACGCTATTATTATAACAGTATTTTGAAGAGGGGGAAAATGTAGACATCCAAATTTGATTGCTCCCATACGATCAAATTTACCTCTATTTATATATTCTGCCAATATTAATTTATTTAATTAATATTACACTTCCCCGCCTAAGGTTCTTAAAGTATTTAATTTAACAATTAAATGTCTTACCTTACACCCTTTTTCTCTCTAAATTAAATAAATACATCAATTTATTTAATTTATTCATCTTAATCTTTTTTGAATTAAAATCAATTTAAAATTCTTCATTTTTCTCTCCTTGTCACATCCTCCATAATCCCTCTTTAATCTGGATTAATTTAATTAATTCATGATTAAGATGTGTATCCTCTTAATCAAAGATTAATGTCACATCCTCCTACATTTTCCACTTACTTCTAATCTTCCATTAATTATCCTAATTATGTGTTTACACAACCTTAATCAAGGTCATTAACCACATTTAGCATATCTTTTTAGTCAACCTTTCCATTTTCCTTTCTTGACATTGACCCTCTTTCCTATGTGAATTTTTAATTCACATTTATTCACCCTAGGTCTCTTTCACTTTCAAGGCTTACCTTATCCCCATGCAACTTCTAAAACATTTGACTTGTCACATCAAGTCACATGTGGACAAGTGCTTCCCTTTTTGGAACCTTGTCTTGTCCATAGGATTCTTCCAAACATGTGAATTTTTAATTCACATTTATTCACCTAAAATTCTTCTCATCTCCCAATGTACTTCCAAGGTACATGTCCTTCTTACATACTCCCTTCCACCTCACTTCCACATCATCTTATCCTTGGCCATCTCACATTCCACATGTCAAAATGTGAGGGCTTGTGAGTTCTCAACTCACCTTAGCCCTTCATCTTGGCCTTGTTGGATAAATCTCAACCATTGAATTCTCTAGATAATTCAAATTCCTCTATAAATACCCCCTCCTCTAAGGTATTTACAACACTTAGTCATTTTGCAACTAAATGTTGTCATTTTGCAACTAAATGTTGTCATTTTGAACACTCAACTCACAAGCATTTCACTCATTTAGCCAAGCCATTTTAGTCATTTGCACTATCATCTATTCCTATTGTCAATCTCGCACCAAGAGCCATCCAAGGAACACACAAAGCCATCAAAATCAAGGGCCAACCAAGGAGTTTCAGTAGCAAAAAAGGTATAAGAAGATTACAATCTTCATTTTATCTTGTTTCTTTGCTTTATCATTCTTTAGGCTAATCTTGAGATGTCCCTTTATGTTTTTCCTCATTACATTTTAGTTATTTTGTATCTTTAGAATAGGACTAACATTTAAGATCACAGTAGTTATCAAAATTAAGAGTAAAAGTATCTTGAGAAAATAGTGCAATATTTCTACTTTTCCATAACTTATTAAGGATTACAATTATGATGACATTTCATAAATATGTTGTGCATAGTTGCACTAGCTATTTTCTCAAAGAATACAAATAACCAAGAGAAGGGTTTTGGGTGGCAAGGAGAAAATTAAAAAAAATCAATGATGAGGATTTTGAGCCTTCAAAAAAACTAAAAGAGGTGCTTGATGGACTCATATCACAAGCAATAAGGACTCTTGGTATTAGACGTCCTCATATATTCAAGCCTTTTTCCAATCAATATAATAGAAAAGGCATCATGTGAAATGATCCTTTTTAGAATCTAAACCCTCTACCATTTGCACACCAAGTTCTAAAAGAATTTAAAGTCTAATATTGGTTGATCATGTCTTGTGATTCCTAGGCTAGAGAAATCCAATCATAGGTTGTATAGCATGCATTTCATGGAGTATCCACATTTCACCTCTAGTCCTTTCACCATTACAATGAAGATGAGAAAGGAATATTTGAATTAGAGTATCAAACATCCATAGGAAGCTAAAAATTCAATAAGTTGAAAGTTGAGAGCTTTTTTTGGCTTGAAAAATATCAAAAAGGTAGCCACCCTCTAGATATTCAAGAGAAAAGCTCCTTTTGGTCTTAATTATTGTCAAGTTTTGATCCAAGGAACCTGTATCAAAACCAAATGGTGAACATGTAAGATGATAGTGTAGAAACTTAAATTTGACCATTCACAGTTGGTCAAATTTATCCCTTATTTCATCTATTCCATCCCTTTATTCACATTAATCAAATAATTGTAAGAGCCGGTATAGAATAACTCTACACCATGAAAGATTTACTAAGGATTATAACCATCCAAGATCCGGGAACTTCATGAAAGCACAAGAGAGATCAATATGCAATGCTCAAGATTCCAATAGAATTCACTCTAATAGTTGTATAATTTACATATGAGACCACCTAGTTATATAGCCAATGTGAGACACAAGACTAAACGAGATTATGACAAGTATCTTAATCCTATGACATGTGACAACTTATCACAACAATCTAGGACACATGTGTTACAAGTAAAAAGATAAGATAATGAATAATGACAACTAACACATTCTAGAAAGATTCCTTCCTAGGACCTAAGTAAACTTAACATGTAAATAAGTCCCCTAAGTCCCCTAGTAATGAATTAACTAGGTACAAGACTTTATTTACATCAACACCCCCCCTTAAGTGCAACTTAGGGAGTAGTTGATTATTATGCAAATGACACAAAGATGGGTCCCAGCTACAAGGCCATGTTAGGTACCCATGTACAAATTCAAATGCAATCTCTCACAAATGGAGAAAAGGGGAAGAACCAATGGGACAAAACTCCTCTCCAAAAGAGAGATGAAAACACAAAATACTCTTAATGAAGAATGAGAAGGATAAAACTCCATTTGAGGAAAAATTCCCCCCATAAGAGAGAAGAATAGAGACCATGCATCCCCTCCTCAATGTTGAATCTCCTACAATGATGGTAGAAGCTCGACATTAAATGTTGAAGATGATCCAAAATCATTGGACAACATTCCTCCCCTTGGGAAGAAAAAAAACCAAGATGGTATGAAAGATGTGTGATGTCTCTGAAGAATGATCAAGTGTCTCCATGTTGATGTCGAATGCTGTCAAACTCTAAACGTGCATTTTAGGCCACACTACTAAAGAAGACAATCCAGAATCTCCTAGAAACAATTGTAGAATACAATCCAAATATTTTGATACCTCCTTTGAAGACAAAGAAGCCTCCTCCAAAATGTTGTCCAAAAGAATCCACACTCATGTCAAATTGTGAAGAATGATCATGCAGAGAATGAACAAGAGGGTTAGAGTGTTCCCTTGCAACAATTGAAGAAGGATCATCTCCATCAAAGAGAAGATGAAAGCAATCAATGATGTCTCTTAAATCTGAAATGTGGGACTCACAAAAAAAACTAGCAATGCGTGTCAAGTACTCATCCCAAGTAATCATCTCTAGAAGATGATGTATGTCCTATTTCATTGAATCATAAGGAACCAAAACTGTGGAATCAAAAGCATCCTCAGGTACAACAGTAGATGAAGGAGATGGAATATCAGCACCTATCACAATATCCTTAGTAGATGAAACAATACCAAGATTCAAATGACCATACTAAATCTACTCAAAGGTGTCCACATAAGATGCCTCAATGTGAACATCTATTGAATCATCAAGAGAAAAGGTGTAGACATGAGATTGGTGATCAACCTCCCCAACTACAACTATATCTTTTCTATGCAAATCTTGGATTATGACAGAATATGGTGTGAACTCAACACTCTTTCCTACTCCACCATGTGTGATTTGATAGATAGAAAGGATATTGGTTGACAATGAAAGCACACAAAGAACAACATTGAATGTTATATCATCCATTTCAATGGATCCCTTCCCAAAAACACTCATATATGTGTTGTTAGCCATTAGGATTGGTGGTGATGAACAAGTCTCAAATGAAGATAACATACTCTTTGATGAATCCATGTGATGTGAGGCTTCTAAATTAAGTATCCACCTCTCTAACTGAGAATGTGCAACTGCAACAAGTGCTTGCCCCTTATATTTATTGAACTTTGATGAAGAAGATGATGATGAACTATTTGATGATGAAGAGTCACTAATTTGATGCTTCTTAAGAAGATGTTTCAACTCATCAATTTGTTTTAGATAACATTGATGTTCATCATGCCTTGATTGCTTGAAATATACAAAAGTAGGCTTCTTCTTCTTAAGTGATTCCCCTTTTGAGGGAGAGAATTTTGATTCTTTATGTAGTTTGTTCTTTTTCTTCTTTTGTTTCCTATCAATATCCACTAATTATTTTTATACCTTAGACTCGCTAGCCAACAATTCTTGTGACATGGAAGACTTGATTAGACCCATGTTCATTAACTTAGCTTCCTCTTGAATTGGGAGATTTGCAAATTCATCAAACTTAGGATCAACATATGATTCTCCCATAGAAATTTGATGGGTATGAAAGCCAGAAACAAACATTGAATACTCAGGACCAAGCTTGGATAACACATTTAGAATCAATTGTAAATCATCTTTATCAATGTTGCATTTTTTTTAGCTATGTTCTTAGTTGTTTAAGTTTGGAGAAGTAGTCTTGGATGTGGTCAAAAATTTTAGGATTAAGATTCATCAAATCATTATCAATCTAATTCCCCTAATCTTATATGTTTTACCATACAATTTTTTAAAAGCCTCCCAAGCCTCTTTAGGTTTTTTGCATGATTCAACATGAAATTGTAAATCAAATGAGACTAATGAACATATGCATCCAAGTGTTTTCTCATGATCAAGCTCCCATTTTTCCAATTCTTTAGCATCAGTAGGTTGAGGAATGGTTTCCTTTAGATAGCCTATTAGACCTTTCATCATGAGATAGTTCCATATTGATTTTCTCCATGTAGCATAATTATGTGGAGTTGGGAGTTCAATTTGAGATTTCCCCATTGCAAGAACATAAACCAAGCAAAAGAAAGAAATCAACCACTGCGAGATTACCCCACCTCTCAATTACTCAATCAAGAAACCCCCTAGCAAATATGATTTGTGGCACTTTATACTTATTGTGATTACAAGTGCCACTTGCCAAAAATAGCGAAGTGGACTTGATTTTAGTGTATATAGATTTCCAAATTAGGCCACAAGCTCAAAGTAAAAATTTTACAATATATGATATCAAATTGATTACACAACTGGAAATTACATGAAGAAATATGCACTTTCAAAAAAAATCACCCAAAAAAGTTATCGTAGGAGTGAGAACAAAGCCTCGAAAGTTCTAAAAATGAGAATGACTTAGCAACACCTATGAGAATCTAGAAATTTTGGAAAAAGAAAGCACCAAAATAAAATTTTGATTACACCACTACGAAGAGCACGAAATTCTATCCCAAATCAAAAAAATTGCTTGAAAAAGGAGTTAAAATGACTAACTTATGGACCTAAGAAGTTGGAATGCAAAATAAAAAACTCCATTGGTGAGGGGGGAAAAAAATCCTTAAGAGGTTGCTAACATCATCTGACAACAATCTTAAAATTGACGGCCAAATGGTTGTTATAGAACTACATTGTCTTATACTCGACAGCTAAATGGTCATCATGCTAGAAATACCCCCTTTTTGGAATATGCTTTTCAACTGGCAGAATATTCTATCATGGAGTATTCATTGATGATTGGTTTGTTTCACCGGTGGAAAAATATACTATTTTATAGCGAAATATTCCACTTTTGGTCGCTAATTTTATGAGTAGACTATTGGATTTTTATTTTCCGCCCATTTTTTAAAAGACTAGTTGCAACGAATATGGGAGTGTCACATGGTGCAAGCACTTGTGGTAGGTATGCTACAGCCTGTGTTAGGTACAAGACTGTGGTAGGGTACTCTACATACCCTGCATGCTATAGATTTTTTTTTTTAATAATTTTAAAATAAAACTTTCCAAATAGATTTTTTTCAAAAAAAAAAATTTGAATTTTTTTAGAAAAGAATTATGGAAATATTTTATTTAAAAAAAAATTGCACCTAACGCATGACTTGGGGGGCCATCAGCTCCCTAGGCAAAAAAAAATTGCCTCAATAAACAACTTCTTCAATTTTGATGATTTGATTGATCTTAGGGTTTTTGACAATTGATCTTAGGGTTTTTGGCCCTTTTGAATGTGATGGCAGGGTCAATTTTGACCCAAAGTGCTCCAAAATTGCAGCTACCTTCTAGATTTTGAAACCACTCTTCAGCTTCAAAACCTCATAGATTTGGCCTCATATGTCTGATTTAGATGAAACAAAAGGCACAACTGACTTTCTCAAACCCTTTGATCTCAATGGTGAGCTCAAATTTACACCAACAAGCTCTAATTTGAACCCACAATAAAATTCCACAAAGAGGAAACCCCTAAATCTTGTATTTATTTCAATCACTTCAAATTCTTTAGATCATCATTTGATGCAAGAGAAGAGCATACTCAAATTTTCAAAAATTAGCAAGATTTGTAACTCGGATCTCTTAATAAGACTAACAAGAAGCAATCCCAAAAGCTCTGATACCATTTAAGAGTTGGTATAAAATAACTCTACACCATACAAAATTGACTAAATATTATAGCCACCCAAGATCTAGGCACTTCGTGAAAGCACAAGAGAGATCAATATGCAATGCTCAAGATTGCAATAGAATTCACTCCAATAGTTGTATAATTTACATATGAGACCACCTAGTTATATAGCCAAGGTGAGACACAAGATTATGACAAGTGTCTTAATCCTATGATATGTGACAACTTATCACAACTACCTAGGACACATGTGTTACAATTTAAAAGATAAGATAACAACTAATGACAACTAACACCTTCTAGAAAGATTCTTTCCTAGGACCTAAGTAAACTTAACATGTAAATAAGTCCCCTAGTAATGAATTAACTAGGTACAAGACTTTATTTACACCAACAATAATATCATTATTATTTTATTAATATTCAACATTTGTCTAAGGTCCCATAAAGTATTTAATTATTTAATTAAATGTTTTATCCTTTAACATTTCCTCTCTAGATTAAATAAATAGACTAATTTATTTAATCTAGTCATTTAGCCTATGTGGATTAAAATTAATTTTTAATTCATCTCCCCCTTCTCTCTCCAAATGTCACATCTTCCATAATTTTCCTCTAACCTCGATTAACAAGCCTAATCCTATCATTAGGATGTGCACACCACTAATTCTCGATTAGTGTCACATCCTCCATAACTCGCAAGTTGATCTTAATCCCCTCATTAACCTAATTAATCATTTCCACAACCTTAATTTTTTGATTAATTAATCCTAATCTAAGCTTAATGCAAATTATGGCATGTACCTAAGTCAAACCTTCATCAAAATCTTCTTTTTTTTGGAGAAGTAATCTACCCTTACCAAGGAATTTTTAATTCCTATTTATTCCCCTCATAATGCCTACATGGAATTTATAATTCCATTATATCTATCCCACATCCCCAAATGGATTTTCCCTTCCCTAGGTTGCTAGAGGAATTTTAAATTCCTCTCTAATCCCCATGGGGATTTTAAAGGGAATTTTTTAATTCCCTCTTGTCACATTCTCTCCATGATTTTGGGAGGATGAAACAAGCCCTTTTCTCCTTCCCAAGGCACTTGGAAGTACCTCCACATAGGCTCCATGTCACCTTCCCACCTTTCCCTAGGATGACACTTGTCATCCTCAAATCAGTTGAGATGCCTCAAGGCATTTCGACCCTTGATTTCATCTCTCCCCTTTAATCGTAGCTATTCATTCTTTTCCTCTCCTAATTACTACCTAAATTACAATCATTTTTCCATCATTGTGCTTTCATGCACTCTCATACACTTTCAGGCCTTCATACACACACCATAGCCAAACTCTTGAGAAATTTCCATTTGTGACCACAACTCAAGCAAGAATCAAGTTATTATGTTGTTCAATTTGAAGTAGATCACATAAATCACCCATCCAAAGGGGAAAACATAATATCAAACTCATCCTTGGCATCATTTGGAGGTATTTTCTTGCAGGTTTGAGTTTCCATCACAGCCCTAATCATGAGTGCTTTTTCTTGTTTCTATCTTTGCTTTATTTTCATTTTATCTTGCATATTTAGTAGATAAAAACACTTGCATATATTTTTGGCATGCTCGGTGGGACACATGTCATGAGTCCATTAATTTGTGTTTTGTTGAGTTTTTGTTTTGCAGCTTCGATTCTTAGGTATAGGAGTGAATCTGCTACATAGGAGGATATGCCTGACACATAGGTGTATTTGTTTCTATAGATAAGTGTTTCCACTCCATCTTCATACATCCAGATATAGAGGCATATGTGCGGAGGAACAAGCAATTGTGAAGATTCTCAGAGGCATATCCAACTCTTACATAGGTGATTCCTTGTACTCACTAAAACAAACTCTACAGAGGCATTCCTAAAGGATTTAGAGGTAGCTCTAAATAGTACAAATAAAATTGTGCTTTTTATAGAGGTGTATTCGCTTACAACTAACCTGAACCTACAGAGGTGTATCCACTTGTCATAGAGGCGTCTATACAGGGTCTTTAGAGGTGTCTCCACTCTATTGATAAGTGGGTATGTGGTGATAATTTTTCTTGTATTTTCATTCCAAAATTTCAAATTTTCTTTTTTTTTTTATCATTAATCTACTAATCTATTTGGTTGTGCATGTGAATAGTGAGTTACAACTTCTCATTAGTCCAAGACCAAAGATTATAAACTACTAATGCATTTTCTACAAGATGATCAATCAAAGACTTGGTAAGTGATTTTCATACTAATTAGGCACATTTTATTTTCTTAAAGGGTCAATTAATCTATTTGTCATGTTTTGGATTGTGTTGTTGATGTATTCTCTCCCCTTGCACCATACAGTGAGCCTGGGGATCAAAAATTACAACTCAATCTAAGACATTTATTGAGTCCTCCTAGGAGTACTAGTTGTGTGTATGGTCTCCCCTCGTGCTACATGCGAGCCTGGGGCTCAAAAATGCCTAGTATTTCCTACCCTTTAGGAGGCATGCTTATGGATTTCAACACCTTAAGGTACGACCTCAATCATGTGAATTGGAAAGGTATAGAAAAGGGGGAGAATGAAATCTATACCCAAATCTAGTCATGGAATGTTTAGCAAAGCATTAATACTTGGGTGATTCCAAGTTAGGCGTGCAGGGTTGGTCTAAGCTTTCCTGTCAAAAGATCTCGACCCACACTTTTGATGAGCTAGCATTCAAAGGGCGTGCCTCATGCACCCTCCTAGTATTATAGGACTCCCTATATCACCTTGTTTCATCCTAGCATAAGACATATCAGTCATATCTTAGTGTAGTGCAGGGGATGCGTATCATACCCCAAAGCTACTCACCACATACTCCCTTAGGTTGAGATAGAGACCTTCGGGTAAACTTCGATAGTCCTTGAGGAGATAGAGAAGGTATTCCTGTGCCATCAAGCTTGTGTCACCATATCTCTACCTATTTTCCTTCACGAGAAAGGGTGTTCCACCCAAGTATCAAGGAGTATAAACCCAATCAATTGGGTGGTGGGCCTATATTGAGCTTACAATCGCACTTGATTAATATAGGTTTGTGTTGCTTGGCGTGTTTTCTTGTGTGAAACCAATAATTGTCTTCTATCTATTCTATTCAATGTTTGATTTTTTTCTTTTTATTGGTTCTATCCTTTGCCATCGAGTTTTCCCTGTCAAACAAACGTGGATCCTCTTTCTTCAAAGGTGTCTTATCTTTGTTGATGAGCAGTTGTGCTTCCATAAGGACGATTGCATGTTCTTTGTCCAATCCAGTAAGTCTATTATGTTTCCCCCATAGGCATATACACTTGACATAGAGGCATCTTCACTCTATCCTAGGGCGTCTATATTGTCATCCCTAGTCCACTCTCCATAGGTGTAAATGCTATATTCAGAGGTGTATACGCTCTTCCCATAGGCATTTTTTTCTCTATTCATAGGCAAATACATTGTTTTTTTGGTACAATCCAATCCAATCCCCATAGGAATTTCCACTTTTTCCATAGACAAATACATTCTTTCCATATCCATATGTTGTCCATGGTCACATCCTCCATAGGCATGTGCATTCCTTGATAGGCATTTGTGCTACACATAGAGGTGTCTCTACATAGGCATTTGTGCTACCTTCAGAGGCATATGTGCTTTGTTCTTGTGTGTATCTACTTCCCATACCAAAACTCAAGAGTGATCCCTCTTAACAAGTGAAATACCTTGTTTATATTCTATTCCCATGATCAAAAAAAATATCACCATCCAATCTTTTGCAATATCCATTTTCATCTAAGAAAATTTACCAAAAGTCATCAAATTATCCATCTAATCATACAAGGGCATCCTAGGGCATCTCTAATAATCATTTCTATCATCAGACATCCAATCATGTCCTCCTAAACATTGATTTGAGAACTTTTACACCTGAATCAATCAATCGATCATCCTTATTAACATATTTATGCTTACTTAGGAACCTAGTCTATCTTGAGTTGGTCATCATCACTGGTTGAATCAACTTGCCTCAAGATAGATGTTAGTTTGTGACAATCATCCTTTGTGCTTGATAACATTTCCTATCGCAAGAACTATCATATCATCATCACTGTCATCATCATCATCCAATTTTCTTGAGAACATAAGGCTACCTTAAGTAACAATCGATCTAATCATCATCCAATAAAGTTCTCAAATCTAATTGGGGGCACTACATCCATCAAACATCATATTGATTATCTTATCATCAATCCAATCCAATCAATCATTAAATCGATCATCCTATCAATCCATCAACCATCTAATCAATTGTTCAATCCATCATCCAATCATCATCCAATTAGTCTTATTCTTGGGTCCTACATCATCATCATTTGATCATCCCTTTCATGCCCACTATCACTCGATTATAGGATAAGAAACTCATGGAACAACAACAATAGGCCCATCATTCACCTTATTCTCCTAATCCACCTATTAGCAGAGGATCCCAATAGTCCAAATTTTCAAGTCAAGATACCAATTCAAATCATCCTCATGGTTAAGTCTCTCTTAAGGAAGGAATGGTGTTGCAACCTAAGTTCCCTATTGATGAGTATCTTAGCAATCTAGTTAATGAAAAAATGACTGAATGTATCATTAGTGAACAATCAAACTAAATTCTTGCTTTGTTACTCATGCAGGGCACCAAACCTCCACCTGGGTTTGATATTACACAATACTTGGGTATGGATGGATCTTTATACCTCAATATCCTTGGAACTCTTAGGTCTCTTAGCCTCCCCTTGTATCTCAAGATCCCCAAGCTCCTCTTGAGAACTCCTAGTACCAACCTAGATTTGTGAATGATGTGTGCATTCAAGTTCCACCTTCTCCTCTTCGGATCCCAATTATGGGAGCTAGATTGGACTCTAGTAGTGCTAAAGTACCTACATCTATGTCATCTATTCAATCCATCCCATATAATTTCCAACAACAACCATTTCAAGCATCCACCGCACTCAATAAATATTAGGGGAAACACTTCAAATGCTTTAGCAACCACACCTCCTCATGTTCCTCTCATACCCACACAATTGATTTATAACACTTCCAATACATATGTTCCATCTTCATCTCAAGTTCCACCTTCTACAAATCAAACACCTCAATTCAATCCCAGTTATTCCATTCCACCACCACCTAATCAACCATTATCATCTTATCTAAAAACAACCATCGTATCAAAAACAACCACAATCCAATCAAAATATTACATCCCAACATCAACAATATTCCTTATCACAACCACAAGGTAATCCATCATCTCAATATCAAAAACAACCACTCTACTCATATTCCAATCCTCTACCTCATTATTTCTCACCCTGCTATCATCAACATCCCCAATCACCATCTTGTGTGGAGATTTCCATGTAGGATGTGTATCAACAACCACCACCACCTCTTGCTACTCCATGACAACAATACCATCAACAACAATAATTCCAACATCAATCATACACCAATAAACAATAATTCTAATCTAATGCATCACAACAATAATATTATCCACAACCACCACCACATCAATAGCAACAATTACCAATACAATCCATCATACTATCAACCACCTCCATCTCAACCCCATCCATCATATGGAGGTGTACCACAAACACCCCGTAACATCCATCCCATCCATCATATTATTAGCCTCTTCCATCACAAAAACATACTCCAATCAATATCAACAATTCACTAATCCACCTCCATCATCGCAACAACCTTCTTACACCCAACCACCATCAACATATACCAATCCATTACTCATTCAATCTCTTCCACTACCACCTTCATATAATCAATATGCTCCCCCACCTCATTCCAATGTGGCAACTCCTCCCATGTCTACACCTGTAAACAAAGAGTGGAGAGAAAAGAAGGCCGCTCTCAAGGACTTACAAACAGGAACCTCCTCTAAGAATTCCTATAAATTTGACAAAATTCATCCTTATCCATTTCATCCATCCATTGCCACAACCCCTTTTCCCAAAAACTTTGAAATTCCAAAGTTCAACAAATATAAGGGAAAGGGTGACCCCTGAGACTATTTACAATAATTCTATATGCATTGCCAAGAGGTCCTATATAATGACAACTATTTTTTACATTTTTCCCTTATAATCTAGGTGAACAAGCAGTAGAATGGTTTCTACACCTCCCTCATGGGTCAATCTCCACGTTCACTGATTTATCTAAAAAATGTATGGCTCACTTCTCTTAAAATATCGAGAAGGAAGTGGATGCAATGGACTTAATACAAATAAAACAACATCCTGGAGAAATATTTTCTAGTTACCTACAAAGGTGGCATGCACAAGCAATTCATCTTACATGCCATCTCCTTGAAAATAAAGTGAATATATTTGTTGAGAACCTCCATCCTGATGTGGCATATCAATTAAATTTGCATTGTATCAACCATTATTGATGTTATTGATAAGGGTGTCATCATTGAGAAAGCACTTATAGGAAAGGGAATAGTCAAGATTTACAAGGAAGACAAGGACAAACAATCTAATGACAAATCCCGCTATTAGAACAAGAACAAGAATGATGTTAATGATGGTTTCATTGACACAAAACACATCCAAGTACTAAACACTTCTCAAGGACGTAAAAACACCACAACCCAACCTATAGCTAATATCATATTTGTGCCTCAAGGAGCACCACATCCTCCTAATCATTCCATTCAATCCAATCAAGGGAATGTTAAACAAAATTTTAACCCCTGTAGAAGAACCCCTCGATGTAGTTTTTCAAAGGTTGGTCCAAGAAAATGTCGTTACTTATCTAGTTACCCAACCTTTTGATGAGTCTAAACCAAAGCCCAATTGGTATAAAGATAATGCATATTGTGATTGCCATAGGATTAAGGGATATTCCACTAACAAATGCATGAAGCTCAAGAATTACATCCAAGATCTTATAGATCAAGGTTGCATAGTTTTCAAGGGTAATCAATCCATGTCTTCTAATGCTCAATCACAAATATTCTAAAATGCTTTCCCAAAACATAAACAAAGGAGTTGCCTCATCAAATACTGGGTCAAATAATAATAGCCAAAACAACAAAACCAATAATGTGGACTATTCCAAAGTTCCTTTTAACTACAACAATATAGTCGGTTGCATCACACAAGTTGGTCCTCGAATCTCCATGATCCATGTGAAGGGTAAGGAACCTAATTATGCAATTACCACTCATCGCACCTACATATCTATTCCTGGACTATCCACCTGTGAGCCAATAGTATAATATTATTGATCACATTTGGAATACCCCTACACAAATATCCATCCTAGATTTATTAAAGTCTTCTCCCATCCATCAAGAAATCCTCACTAAGGCTTTACGGGATGCTCATGTACCTAATGACATTAATCCCACTCAATTCCAAGAACTTGTGGGTCATTTATATTCCATGTATTATTTAGGTTTTAGCCAAAATGACATGCCACCTATTGATCACACACATAATTTCTCTCTTCACATCAAAGTCGGTCTTGATAGATAATGGCTTGTCCCTCAATTTATGCACATTGAAGTTTATTAAGTAGGTAGGGTACACTTAAGTTGACTTAGACAATCAGATGATCACCCTTAAGGCTTATGAAAATGCAAAAAGAGATTCAAAAGGTACTATTTTCCTTCCTATTCAGGTGGGTCCTATTATGCAATATAACAGTTGTCATGTTCTTGATCTTGATCTACCATATAACCTTCTCCTTGGTCAACCATGGATTCACACCATGCAAGCTATTCCCTCCACTTACCATCAGTGTCTCAAATTCCCACATAATGGCATTAAAGTCACCATTTAAGTCAATCCTCATCCTTTTGAGTATTGTCGTGCTCTAGAGGCTTCATTTCCATATTCCTAACATTTCCTAGGAATTGAAGTTGCACCCTCAAATGCAAATCCATCCTCCTCATTTGTTGATCCTGACACCATCCTCAAATATTCTACTTTTTCATCCACCCTTGAATGCACCTTTTTCCAAGGCCAAGATCATAGACAAGGGTTGTGGAGAATGTGAAATGAGTACAATACTTAATGTGGGAAGCATGCCCCCACCTCCACAAACTTACGAACAACCATTAGGATCTCCTCAACCACAAGAAGTAGTGATCAATAATATGATCTCTAATAATGTGTGTTTCAATACATTTTATTATTCAAGCACTCTAGCACAATAACAACTTGGTGATGATGTTAGTTAGTGGGTGCACCATGAAGAACTCGATCCTTCTCCTCTTTTGGAATATTTTCAAGAATTTAATCTAGAAGCTCATAAACTAGCACAAAAATTCAATTATCAAGGAGGAGTATTGGGTGTAAATGAACTAGGCATTTGCAAGCCTATTGATCCCCCTACTCAATCAAAACATCAAGGGCTTGGTTATGACAAGAAACAAAAATGACATGCATTGTCACCTAGTACTTCGAATAATGTTAATGTGGAAACTACTATTCTTGAAGACATCCCTAAAGAATAAACTATCATACTTTCCTATGATGACTTAGATGTCTCCTCCCTATTTGAATCCACATCCATTTTCACCATAAGTCTTTCCCTTTGTCATCCTAAGTTGATAGATTGGGACCAATGAGGTACTGCACCCATCAATGTTTTCCCTTCTGAAGAGGCATATACACATTTTCTAGGATTAGAAGAAGACTATCCATCAAATTTCATCTTTGAACTTGATCATAGTACTTACTTTTGGGGAGATGAACACCCTAACTGCAAAATTAAGAAACAACAAAATAAACAAGGGTCTTCTAGTGAAAACCATCTGAGGAACTTTTAGACTCATCAAAAGTAAAAATAAAGGATGTATCCTCTAGTCAAAACCTTTCTGGGGAATTGGAGGATGGGAATTTTCATCTTCCCCTTATGGGTACTCAATTATCAGAAAGATCTTCTATCCTAATTGAAGAAACTAGAGAAATTAATCTAGGAACTGAAGTTGAACCAAAGATCACTTTTGTAGCTGTCTCTAGTCGATGATGAATATCAAGTGTTTTCTAAGCTAATTCAAGATGGATCTATCAATTTTGCTTGGTCTTATTCTGACATGCTTAGTTTGGATCCTAAACTTGTTGTTCACCATCTAGATGTGTGTCCCAATGTAAAACCTATTAATAAAAAGCTTCACAAAATGCATTTGTAGGTTGCCCTACTAGTCAAAGTAGAGTTGGAGAAATTACTAGCAGCTGGTTTTATCAGAACCATTGATTACTTAGATTAGATCTCCAACATTTTTCCCATTGCTAAGCCCATAAGGGCTATTTTTATTTGCACTAATTTCAGGGACCTTAACAAAGGTTATTGTAAAGATGATTTCTTGCTTCCCAATATTGACATACATGTTGATCTTACAGTGAGTCATGCTATGCTTTCTCTCATGGAAATTTTTTTTGGCTATAATTAGATTAGAATTACAACTAAGGATCAACATAAAAAACTTTCACTACTCCTTGGGGAACCTTCTACTATCAACTCATGCCATTTGCTTTAAAAACATAGGAGCCACTTATCAGTGTGTCATGACAATCATTTTTCATGGTCTTATTCACATCATAATGGAAGATTATGTTGATGACCTATTGGAAAATCAAAGACTAGAGAAGAGCATCCTAAGATCTTGAAGAATATTTTTGATTGGTTAGAGCATTATCAATTGTGTTTAAATCCAAAGAAATGTGTCTTCAATGTGACTTTAGGCAAGTTTTTTGGCTTCATTGTATTCAGACAAGGTATTGAATTTGATCTTGCAAAGGTTAAGGCTATTATGGAAATGCATCCACCTAGGAACTTAAAGCAATTAAGGAGTTTACATTGTAAGTTGCAATAAATCTAACGCTTCATGGCTCAGCTTGTAGATAAGTGTTCATCCTTCAAACATCTCCTCTGAAAGGATACAGTATTTAAATGGGATCCAATATGTCAACATGGCTTCAAAAAAGAAGTGTCTTGCTAATCTTCCCATCCTCATGGCTCCCATAGTAGGGAAATCTTTGTTACTTTACATTTTTGCTACCTCAATTACACTAAAGGAACTCCTAGTGTAGCATTATGAGAATGGGAAGGAAAGAGACATTTATCACATTAGTTGCACACGTGTTGGGTATGAACTCAATTACACCTCCATGGAAAAATCATGCCTTGTGATTATTTTTAGTTCATAGAAACTTCAACATTATATTCTTAGCCATCCAATCAAGCTCATCTCTAAGGTGGATCCACTTAAATATTTGTTATCTAGAACATCATTAACTGGTCACATGGTTAAGTGGTTCATGCCCTTGAGTGAATTCAATATAGAATATGTGGATCAGAAAGCAATCAAGGGACAAGTTATTGCAGATCAATTGGTTGATGTGTCTTGGGTTGATGCTTATCCTTTGGTAGCATAATTTCCTGATGAGTCTGTGTTTACTATTTCAAAGGAAGATCCATGGAAGCTTTACTTTGATGGGTCCTATACACAACATGGAGCGGATGCATGAATCCTTTTTGTTACCCCTCAAGGTGACTTTATCCCTAAGTCATTCAGACTAGCATTCCCATGCACAAATAACATTGTTGAATATGAAACTTTAATCATAGGTTTGAGAATCATTGAAACATTTCATATCCAACATTGTTGGTCTACAACTTATTACCCTCAAGGTAATTCCTAGGCTAAAACAAATAATAAAACCTTGATCAAAATCCTAAAGAAATTTGTCAATGCAACTGGTCATGATTGGAACCTTCATCTAAATCCTTCCCTTTGGGCCTACCGCACCTCCATTCACACCCCCACTAGTTCTACCCCATACTCCCTCGTATATGGTGTTGATGCCATATTTCCAATTGAAGTTGAACTCCCATCACTTTGCATTTCCTTGAAAAATCTAGTCAATGATGAGGAGTATCTTGTTTCCCATCTAAGTCAATTGGTGCTTCTTGATAAATGGTGTCTCAATGCTTATAACCATCTTCAAGCCTATCGGCATTAACTTAAGAGAAGCTATAATAAGAAATTATGTCCTCACCAATTCCATATTAGTGATCTTGTGCTTAAGGAGAATCAGCATACCCAACAAGATTGCAAAAAGAAAGGAAAATTTGAGGCTAATTGGTTGGGTCCATATGTCATAACAACAAAATACAATTCAAGGGTGTATTAGCCTACTACACCCAAGGGAGAACACTTAGATTATCCCATCAACATTGTTCATATCAAGTGGTTTTATACTTGACTCTGTTGGGTTACCCTACCTAGAAAAGTACAAAAAAGTAAAAATCCCAAAAAGTACAAAAAAATAAAAAAATCCAAAAAGATATTGTCAATAGTAAAGAAAAATAAATCATCCTATGGTGAAAACCACCATTGGTGGTGCCTTGGATAAGTACACTTGGTGAAAACTATAACCAGGCACCACTCGTAGAGAGCTTAATCATTATCTACCTTGCATCTTGTTTACTTGCATGTTTACGCATCTTCCTATTCATCCCATAAATCTTATCCATGCTATCCCTAGTGCATCCATTATTCATCCCCATCCCATTACCTACTACATGGTATATCATGATTGAGCATTAGAAGGATTAGATTTACTATCCCAGTTCCTAAGCTTTATCCATTTATTTTGGAATGTATCTACAAAATCCTAATTGGTCCTTAAAATCCATTATCCTAATATCAATTGGGTTTTTTTTTGGTCCTTAGCACTTGTATATAGTGTACATACGAATGGTCTTGCATCCTCATCTAAGTTCCATCATTTTATCTACTCATCACTAGGCCATGTGTTGCATCATACATCATCCATTGTCAATTTTGTTGAACTACGTTACCTCTACACTTTTACGTAGGCAAGGCCATCATTGATGAGCCCTTGAGGCCTAGGTCAGTCCTTTAGGGTTCCCCTTCATGTCTATTATGTCACCAAGAGTCCCTATCTAGCTGGTTCTTACAACCAAATTCATTATCCCCCTAAGGTTTCAATTCATCTTAACTATCCCATGTCATGTTGATCTTATAATCTAACCCATCCATCTTTAGTCTTCATAGGATGCATCGTTCCTCAAATCAAACCATGTCAATCCATCCATCTATCATCCTCATGGAAAAGGATATTTGAGATTTATCTTGATTTCTTGGTGCTTTTGCATTTTGTTTATCTTTTGAGCTTCCTACTATACCTACTCAAGATCGCCACAATCCATCATATCATGGTGCACTTTGACTAGTAGAAATAAGGGCATATCTTGGTTTTGTGTAATTGTTTTTTTCTAGTTGTCCTAAATAGCACCTACCAAGATCCTTTGTGGTCTTGTGTTATGCTAGGGCATCCTTTGTGTTTGTGGTTTTCTAGCATGGCCCCACCAAAGTCCTTTGTGACTTTGTGAAGCATTGCAGTAACCTTTTATTTGTTGTGTCAATCATATGCATGTGATACAAAGTTGCCTTGGTTCTTCATACCCTAGTGCATAGTATCACATGTTATATTAAATAAAGTGCTCATTACATGGCAGCATAATGCATAACAATTAAATTTCTTGATTTGGTCACTATCCTATCATTTCCTTTATCTCCCACCCATCGTTTTCCCTATCATTTGCATCCCCACTTCTACTATTTATTTCCTAATCATTGAATTTTGGTTAAGCAAATGGTATCCCCCATCCATTTCCCTAGTAGGTTGATGTAGTTTTGATAGGTTCACTATGACTACACCTATCATTCATTCATCATTCACCTTTCATTATCTTTGCATTCTCATTCATTATTATTTAAGTTGTTTAGAATAATATAGATTTGTTATTCTAAGCATATTTTCTATTTTACATTATCATTTCATGACCATTTAAGTTGTTTAGAATAATATATATTTTTTATTCTAAGCATCTTTTCCATTTTGTATTATCATTTCATGATCATTTAATTTTAAAATAATATAGAATTTTTATTCTAAGCATCTTTTCCATTTTGCATTATCATTCCATAATAATTTAAGTTGTTTAGAATAGTATAGATTTCTTATTCTAAGCATCTTTTCCACTTTGAATTTTCATTTTATTATCATGTTTAAGTTGTTTAGAATGATATAGATTTGTTATTCTATGCATCTTTCTTTCATCTCATTTTCATTAGGTTGTTTAAAGTCTCTGATTTTAAACATCATGTATTAGGTTCATTATTCATTAGATTGCATTAATTTGTATTAGTCTCATTTACCATCTATTTTATTAGATTGCATTAGGTTCATTTTATTGTTTTACATATCCATCTATATTCATTCCATTATGCATCCATCACATATCATAATAAATATCTATAAACATTGATTGCATAATCAAAAACCATCACATATAAGCATATGCATCCATTATGCATCACACACATTAGTCATGAACATATTTGCATCATATACATATAGCAATCTCATCACATATTGCATCACAAATAGTTAGCATCGCATATCATAATTATTGACATCCATTAGACATGCATAAGCATAAAGCATAAATCATCTCACACATCACAACTATCATCATCCATACATCAAGTGTAAATAAATCAAAACATAAAATTTATATCATAAACATCCATAATCACCTACATAACCATTTCCCATATCATATATAATAACAAATTTCATCATAACATTTCCACAATTTCTATAAAATAATACAAGAGTCCATGTACGAGTATGTCAAACTATAATAGTCTATATATATGTGGCACATCATGTGTCATGAATCAATATAGGTATGACCAATGATTGAATCATCAAAAATTTGTACAAGGTATATCTATCTCCGTTGAATCAAAACCTTATGCACCTCTCAAAATTGGATCTTTGTGGCCACCCCTCTCCCATCTACCCATTGTTGGTTGCACCTGAATGGGATGGTGATGCTAGCACTAACCCCTCTCCACTGCCTCCTTCTCTATCTTGGGGCGATCTCATGGATCCACTCCTGTATGAACTCCCTAACCTCCTGGATCTCTCCTGCCTCATACTCTCCACCTCAGAGAATGAGAGTTTCCTCTGCTCTATTAGCACCTCCCAAAAGTACAATTTTTTGTAATACTCTACCTCCCTATCCCCTCTGGAAGCCCTCACCTGATCCCTCTCTCGAGGGTACCTATCCCCATTGGCCTATTTCCTTGCTTTTTTGCTCTCCCATGCCTCTCGCTCTAGCTATAAATTGTCTCTCTCCATAGTCATGGTGTCTAATGCACCCTAAATCCTATCTTCTTGTGCTCATGCACTATCCCTCTCTATTGTAAGGGTCTCTATGACACCCTGTACTCTATCCACATGTGCCTATAAACTATCTCTCTCGACTGTCAGGGTATCTACCATACCTTGTACTCTTTATGTCTCCATCTATGTAATGTCACAATCAGTCATGACAATACTTACATTTCCCTATTGTGTTCTTTGTAGCCTGTCCACCTATCCCTACAAGTTATCCCTCTCTATAATCCTTATTTGGAGGTCATCCTCCACCTATCGTAGTAATATTTGTAGTTGTGTTATATGTGCATGTGCCCCTATGAAATTCATTGCATAATCATCCCCCTACTGTGGCACATAAGGAATGATATCCCACGGTCGCCCCTACTTGTCTACCTCCATCTCATCTCTCTATGCCTTCACCTTTGCCTCTACCTCCTCCTTTATTTTTTGTTACTCCTCCCACTCCTCGACCACCTCCTCCACCTCTACCTTATGCTCTCCCTCTCTTTTTACTATCTACCACCTCACCCTCCATCTCTGGGGTTCCTCTATCTCCTCCTTGGCCTCTAACTCCTCCTCCCTTCCCATTGGTCCCTATCGGGGTGACTGTGTTTTTCTCTTTGGAGGCATCACCCTCTTTGACCTCCTCTCCCTTCACCATGTTGTATATATGTCGATAACTCCAGGGTCATCCAACCCCCCTTGCTAGTCCCATCTTGACTCCTCTAGTTGATCCCATGATTCCCTCGCTCTATGAGGTATCACCTATCTCCCCCATCTACTAGTCTCACTTGTCACCCACGCATACCTCTCCTCAATCTCTGGTATGTCTTAGTGGACCCTAAATTTCCTAGTCATTCTATCAGGATGATACATCTCAACAATGTATCATTTTCTATCAATTAGTAATCACCTGGTAAACATGAACCTCATGTACATCCTATCATCTCGGTCCCATGCCTAAAAATCATAAGCACAATATGGCCTCCACATGATGTGCTCCTCTTGCATATTATCCATCAACTATCTCCATGAAGCTAGGCCCCTGATATCCTCATAATGGAGAGTCCCCTATAATGCAACATAATCAACTCATATGTTCATCTCTCCACCGCACCCTCTATCACTGGTCGTGTAATCCTAATATGCTCCCAAGCCCATACCTATAGAAGCATAATGTATGTGACATTAGCAACCTCTCGGTAATAAATGAGATGCATATCTATGTACAATTGTGCTAATAGGCACACACCCCAGGCATATCTCCTCCCCCCCCCACCATCCTCAATACTACCTCTATCAATGTCAAGCTAAAAAACCTTCGGCTCCTATCTAGCAAGAGGAACCTGCTCACTACATCACAAAGGTGTTGAAATGAATAAGACAACTGAGACAGGGGGTGAATTAGTTGTAGCAAATTAAACCTTCAAAAACCCTTAATAGTAATCAGCTCCACAAGCATTCATTAAGTCCTTATTTTGTAGATTGATTAAACATGAAATGTAGATAACAGAAATTGAAATCACAACACCATACACATGAGAACACCATATTTACATGGAAAACCCAATGAGGGAAAAACCATGGTGAGGATTAGCTCACAATATAAGTAATAGAAAAACCAGTACAAAGGGGCTCACTTCCAAAATAGAAAACACTATCCAAAAAGGCTCACAGCAACAAAAATAATACAAGAAGATATAAGAAGAATGTTACACAGAGAAACACTTCTCAATGCAACAAGGAGTCCACCACAATTGTTTGCACACTTTCACAGTCTCACATGAAAGATTTTGGATGCCTTCAACTCATTAACTTCAAGAACCCTAACATGAATTTTGCACTGCTCTGCTCAATTTCTCATCACTCGCATCAATCTCTCATCTATCTTGCTTCTTACTCTTTCACACACCTCTTGCATCAATACCATACATATTTATATCAAGTTCTATCTCAAAAAAAATCTCCAATGTCGGCCACTAGTCATTATACATTAAAATTTGAAATAGGTTAGCACCCAACCATTCCTGTGGTGGATGGGAATGAAAGGCGACCTACATAAATCCTTAATTAGGACCTAAATAGATCCCAACACACTTCAACATGCTTCTACAAGCCTCACATGTAGTGTTAAACACTAGGTCAACCAACACCTGTGCAAAACACCATAGACATTAAGTACACACTTCCACAAATCAAGCCAAAAGTTTCAAACAACATAATTTACTTGAAATCAATCTAGAATAGTCCATGAACTACTTAAGATTCATCAAATATTTCAACCAATTTTTGCATTAACAACTACTTTAACTCAGGACAACTGATAACCCTTGTTTGCATACTAATAAATAAAACTTACACTGTACTACACCAAATCAAGTAAAACCCTGAACATTGAAAGATAAAAGAATTATAAGAAACTTCATAAATCTAAAAACCCCAAATCCAAATAGATGAGAAACATGGAGCAAACACATTTCTCTCAAACCACAAAAAACATTACTAAACAACTAGTTCAGACACTTTTGAAAATATCTTTCACTTTACAACAATCTAAAAACTCAAATTCTAAATATAGCAACCTTTTTCAACCTTGAATAACCTATAAGATCCGCACAAGCATAGCATCAACATAGAAAGAACATGGAGCACAATAACAGAGCACACTATAAACTTTTGCACAACACAGTTTACTTTGTCTATTAAATTTTCTAAAAAGCACTTGGAAACCAAGTACCAGAACCATCATCTTAGCTCATTACTTCATTCCAACTCATCTTTAGAATTTGTGACAAAATAATAGCTCCATGTACTCACAACACTTCCTCAAGGTCTCAACTACACATGCACAACCTATTTCCTCTTTTCACAATTTTCTCAATATCCTCAACATCTTCATCCCATAATTGACATCAATGACAACACCAGTCAACAAACTTCTTGTTGACATCAATGACAACACCATCATTCTTGCAAAAAAAGGTACAATGGTAGAGGAGAAACCATACCCATACATCCATCTATATCTAACTGCATCCCTCAGTATGGGATGTTTTTCCTCTTAAATAGTGCTTGCAATGTCTATGGAGTGGGCTAGGTCATGACACCCTCCACTATCTCTCCCCAGATAGGAATTCATATGATCCTCCATGCATCCTCAAAATTCACTGTCATCTCCTCTATGGGAAGGAGGAAGGTACAAGTCTTTGATCTCCATCGCTCAATCAATGTCATAAGTAGGGGCATGTGTACCCTAATCAATAGTAGAAGTGGCATGTAAGATAGCTCGATCGATTATGGTATGTTCCACTCTAGTATATTGAATCTCTTTGCTAGTCATAGGACCTCTGATCTCCTCTCTCGCATCTTTATGTTGTCTATGCTTTGCATCCATCAAACCGATCATGTTATATCTTTATCATTCATTGCTCTCTATCTTTTCTTTTTCTTTTTTCCTGCAAATTTTACATTATATCGTATCTACCCCTCCCTAGAGTATGTTCACCTTTTGGCATGTTCTCCTCTTTCCTATGCATACACCCATGTATTTTGTGCATACGCCCATCTGCCATGGCCTTAATGCATTCACCCTTGCATAAATGCATAGTCACCTATCCCCAATTTCCCCCACATATACACCCCTATGCGGCATGCACATACACCTATTCTTCAATAAATTTTCCCCAAAAATTTCAAGAACGGATCTGCCTATCCTAGCACACATACGCCTTTGCAAGCATTGTGTGTTCGCCAATCGTGACATGCATTCACCTATCTAGTAGAAAGCCCTTGATGGGTGGATATGCTTCACCCCACACCTTGTAAATTCACCTATTAGATAGCTTAACCGCCCCTCCCTTTTCCCTAGTGCATATGCCTATCCATGGAATAAATGCTAGAGCTCTTGTAGGCGAAATTACCTTGCAACAAGTGAATTTTCACCATCATGGACTTTGACCAAAAATTAAATGCAAATAATGGAAGTACAAAGTCAAATTTTTTGGGTGTACCTTTCTAGGCTCATCTTCACTCTGATACCACCCTTGCACTACGTCCAAACAATGTGGGATATCTCCTTTGCATGTCATTTTTTTCTCCTCACTCTTTATTTTCTCTCAAATGCTTAGGGTTAAAATGAATAGTAAATTACCTAATTTACTATTTATAGCCCCCCTAATGACCCCTGAAACCCTAATTTTCTTCTTTTCACTTCCATTTGCACCCTGTAGCTCCTTTTTCCTTTGTTCCTTCACCGTTGTTCATCATTTTTATCGTAGTCCTATTGGTACCCTCCTTTTTCTTCTACCAAGAAGTCACCCAGGGCCCCTTTTTCCCTATCTATCCTCTCAAGGGAGCATCATCCTTCCATATTTTACATTTTTTTGTGTCATCCTTCCCTCCATGTTCCGGAATATCATCACCTATTTTCTTCCATTGAATTTCCTATATTTTTTTTTTGAAACATCCTTATTTTAAGGATATTTCAAAGAGAGGAAAAATGTAGACACCTAAATTTGGCCATTCACATTTGATCAAATTTATCCCTTATTTAATCTATTCCACCCCTTTATTCGCATTAATTAAATAATATCATTATTACTTGATTAATTTTGACATTTTCTAAGGTCCCATAATGTATTTAATTATTTAATTAAATGCTTTATCTTTTAACATTTCCTCTCTAGATTAAATAAATAGACTAATTTATTTAATCTAGTCATTTAACCTATGTGGATTAAAATTAAATTTTAATTCATCTCACCTTTCTCTCTCCAAATGTCACATCCTCCATAATTTTCCTCTATTAACGAGCCTAATCATATCATTAGGATGTGTACACCACTAATCCTTGATTAGTGTCACACCCTCCATAACTTGCAAGTTGATCCTAATCCTAATCTAAGCCTAATACCAATTATGGCATGTGTGTAAGTCAAACCTTCATTAATATCTTCTCTTTTTTGGAGAAGTAATCTACCCTTCCCAGGGAATTTTTAATTCTTTTTTATTCCACCCATATGCCTACATGGAATTTATAATTCCATTATATCTATCCCACATCCCCAAATGCAATTTTAATTACATTTTTCCTTCTCTAGGTTGCTAGAGGAATTTTAAATTCCTCTTCAATCCCCATGGTAATTTTAAAGGCAATTTTTTAATTCCCTCTTGTCACATCCTCCCCATGATTTTGGGAGGATGAGACAAGTAAGCCCTTTTCTCCTTCCCAAGGTACTTGGAATTACCTCCACATAGGCTCCACCTCACCTCCATGTCACCTTCCCACCATTCCCTAGGATGAAACTTGTCGTCCTCACATGAGTTGAGATGCCTCAAGGCATTTCAACCCTTGATTTCATCTCTCCCCTTTAATCCTAGCCATTCATTATTTTCCTCCTAATGACTACCTAAATGATAACCATTTTCCATCATCACATTCATGCACTTTCAAGCCTTCATACACACACCATAGCTAAAATATTGAAAAAATTCCATTTGTGACCACAAGTCAAGAAAGAACCAAACTATAATGTGGTTCAATTTGAAGTAGAGCACACAAAGCACCCATCCAAAGGGGAAAATGCAATATAAACTCATCTTTGGCATCATTTGGAGCTATTTTCTTGTAGGTTTGATTTTCCATCATAGCCCTAATCATGAGTGTTTGTTCTTATTTTTATCTTTGCTTGATTATCATGTTATCTTGCATATTTAGTAGATAAAGCCACTTGCACACAAAGAGATACCCACAAAGAGTAATCATCGAAGAAGAGACTAGTACAATGAGGTTTAACCACCTTCCATGCTTTCAAAATATTCATATGACAAAGGACCCTTTAGTTTTTACAAGATGATGTAGTGAGGAGACCTTAAAGCTCCAAAGATAACCAAAAAGCCTTATATTATGGACTGCCTTTTTATGAGTACACAAATATACTAAGTCAGGGGGTGAATCAATATAACAACAATCTTTTACTTTTTAAAACTCAATAAACCACAACAGTAATACTTTAAATCTTAATCATCCACAACAATAACACACATACAAGAAATAGTAATTAATAACACAAGATGAACACATAATTTACTTGGAAACCCTTGTGAGAGAAAACCACAATAAAATGTTATTTATATATAGATATTCTTTGTAGGAACCAACCTACTTCTTTTACAAATCTACTTTTGTAGGCACCAACCCACTAGAGACACCAATCCCCGCAACTAAGCACCAACTTAGTAAGAGACACCAATCTCTTCTTTGATGAGCCCCAACCTCCAAATTTTGCAAAGGATGATATTATCTTCACGAAGATCTAATTATAGATGCACTTTCTTTCACACCTCTAGATGATCTAACAGTTATCACACAAGTGCTCTCCTTCACGACTTGATTTATAGATGATGTAATCACTTTCCTTCACAAGTCTTCTTGATGATGATGCAACAAATTTCCTTCACAAATTTTATCTCAAATAATGCAATACTTTCTTTTATACTTTTTCCATAACATCTGATCTTATAAATCTAATCACAACTTCTTCACATATATTTTTTCCTTAATGTTTGTTGAAGTAAACTCATATCTACTCATAAAAAATTTATACATATGATAAAAAAATCCTCCATAAATTTGATCATAAACTCTTCATAAAATTGACTCGTGTTCTTCAAGTAAACTTGCAAACATTTCTCATATAGACCTACATACGTTCTTCAATATGAATCAAAAATATTCTTCATACTTTTTTCCCTTTTGGTCTACTTTGAATCTACTCAATGTTCAAATAACATTCAATGCTTACTTGCTTTCAAATGGACTTCATTATCTTTTTGAATACCTTCACCAAGGGGAGTGGCTTTATGAAATAGCATGTCTTTTACAAATGGATGCAACACCTCATTTTATATGCACCCCTTCATAGGTTTTTCTTGGGCACTTCAATAGGGGTTAACCCCTATATTTTTTTTTTTTAATTTTCAAATTTAAATCCCCAAAAATGGGTCGGTACCACCAAGAGGTCGACCTCTTTTATCACCAAGTAAAATTAATTCAATTCCCTATGAGGGATGACTACTCAAGATATATGTCTTCTCCAATGAGGCACTTCACACAAGGGAGGTTGGCTACCATAAATAAATATTGAATTTATTATTATTTGCTTCATATAATTTAATTTCAAATCTTCAAAATTTTCCAAGTTTAAATCTTTAATTTAACTTAACCAATCACCCATTTTACCTTAAATCTTTGCTCAAAATTGTCTTATGAAATTTATCCAAATCACCTTAAATAATTCATACCAATATGTTGATATGAATCACTCCAATGTGATGATATGGAATTGCTACTTTGACATCCATTACAAGATCTATCAATCTCCAACACTCTCTTTGACATCAATGATAACAAACCTTTCCAATAATCTTGTCTACATGCCTTTAACATCAATGACAAACAATCCATGCCCCTTTGATATCAATGACAATATTTCCAACACTTTTTTTATTGAAAAATATGGGCTACCATGAAAAATACAATACCTTATGACAATCTACCATGATTCTTAACAAAACCAATTTAAACAACCTATTTAACACAAACAACAAGGTCTTATTTCTTATATGAAAAATCCTCATTCCACCTTTGTTTCCAAGAGAATCACAAATGTCCCAATCAACCCTATAAAATATTTCATATCCTTTAAAGGGAGCACAAATAAATATCCTTGATTGGTTGTCTCACAAAAAACACTAGCAACCTAACAATAAGAGTACTAAATATGAGGGGCAATAAGAATTTTAGTAAAAATGGTTGTCTCCAACTAAATAAGAATGAAATATTAATCTTGGTGGCTAATGAAATTTCTCTTATAGCTAGTTATCATTCATCAAATATTTAATTATTAATAAATGAAATGTTTGATTCATATCTCAATTCTCTTTAGAATAATTGTAGTTTCAAATAACAATAAAAGAAATCACTCAACATGTATTTTTTTTATATATTTTTAGAATGGATGCACCCTTTTATCAAATAATGATACCATTTGTATGTAAATATGAGTTTTTACAAATAAATGTGTTTCTTCATTATTGTATTGTGATACTATTCACCTTCCTAGAAAATCAAGTTGTCAAAGCTGTAAGTATTGTAGTAATGATCTTTATAATGCATCAAATTTTGTTTACCTTTGTTTCCTCCTACTCTTGCATTCTCATTTTAAGTTAGTGCTCTTGAATTTGTATTTAATATTTGTGATAAATAAAATAACTTTATGGAAAACAAAAAAAATGATTAGATTAAGTGGGAAATAAGGGTCCCAACCCTTTAAAAAAGGTATAAAAGGCAAGGAAAATCAAGCCCAAGCTGGCCAAAAATAGCAAAGAAATAGCACAACCAAAAGAGAGAGCTACAACTTTAATCAAGTTGCCTAAAAAAATGAAAAAAATTGGGACCCTCGGGGTCCCACTTAGACAACACTAGGCCGAGAACGAATTGGCCTCTCTCCCAACATGTAAACATGAGTTTTGGAAACTTATTTAGGAAGACCTTTTTCATCCTTACAACAGTCCAAGAGACATTATCTTCCAAATTATCAAAACAAGGGGAAGCAAGGAGATTCCCCTTATTGAAAATTTTGTTATTATTGATGTTAAAGGTGCTTGACCCATAAGTGACAGCAAAATCAAAACTAAATAATATGTTATGTGAGCCAACATGTTGGTGATTGGAGTTGTAGGCTCCAAATCCTTAAGTTTTGATAATCTTCCAAGTGCCAAGGGTGTCAAACCTAGGAAAATTACCACAAACCTATCAAGTTAGGTTGGGAAGCTAAGGACCAATGATTGAGGTGGGTAAGACCTCCTTCACTTCTAGCTCTCCAAGACCAAGGGGGTTTTCCCTAAGGTTTCTAATTGATGATTTCAAACACTAAACAATACCTTACAACAAACTATACCCATTGCATAGTGTATCCCAATACTGGTGTCACAATATACCTATGTATTAGTTTGGAAATGTAAGGATGAGCACCTTATTAACATATAATATACCAACTTTCCCACTCTTGTGTCTTTTTTGAATTTCCTAGATTTTTACTCTTGACTTGACTAGTTGATTGATGGGTTGGTTTGGCGGGGGCCTAGCAAGGCCCCCCATCAAAGGAATGTTGTTTCCAAGCATGGTCCTATGTCTGGTGTTGTTGCTTCCAAAAATATTGTTCCCCTTTGTGGTACTCCTTTTGGCACTGCTATCCCTTCGTCTACGGAACTGGAAACTTGTACTTTTGGCAAGTCTCCTTTGTCCCCTCCTTTGGGATTGGAATATTTCTTCTTTGAAGAAGACCCTATTGCATTCATGGATAAACTGGTTGGTGGAGGCTCACCATCTATGGCCAAGATGAACATGGATTCTACTTCCTATTTAGTAGATGGGCAAAAAATTGATGTTCCTAAAGCTCTTATTATTAAGGCAATGGAAAGCCTCAAGCTTTCATTGGTGGGAAAGTTCTTGGCATACCACCTGAACATAGACCAGGTTAGGTAATGGGCTAACTCTATCTAGAATTTAAAAGGTAGTGTCTACATTAGCACTATGTCCAAAGGTATTTTCCTCTTTACCTTTTTTGTTTATGAGGATATGTTAAATGTCCTCACGGGAGGCACATGGGCTTTTGATGCTAGTTTTAAGAACTTCCTTTTGCTGTGTAAATGGAAACCAGGTTTTGACCCCTCTACTGACCTAGGTATTGTTTCTCATATGTGGGTACATCTACCTAGGCTACCCTTAGAATTTTGGGAGTTAGGTATCTTCAATGGGATTGCTAACTCATTTGGGATCTTGTTGGTTGTTGATAAAATTACCCAAGAGAAGTCTTATCTAGTCTTTGTTAGGATTTGTGTTAATGTAGCTGCTAACATTGTTTTGTCGACCTTCGTTGTTTTGAAGTCAAATTTTGGCAACTGATCTCAACCCATCAAGTATGAAAATGCTAGATTATTTTGTCAATCTTGCAAAAAAATTGGCCACCTCATCAATTCTTGCAATAGGAAGCCTCAAGGCTTGGAAATTAATGCTCCTAGATCCTTTCTTAAGTCTTCTTCTCTAGAACCTGAGAATACCCCCTATCCAAGAAGTAAAAAAAGGTGTTATGTTGGGGACCTTAATTGAACCATCCCTTGAGTTTGGTGTGAATCCAGAGGCCCAAGTAACTCATGTAGGTCCCTCTAAAGCATCTTGGGATGTGGGGAGAGAGGTAAGTTTGGAAATGACCTTTTGCAATGGTAGAAATCTTATTTTTGGAGCACAACATATTTTAAACGCTACAACTAATGTGTCCAAACTAGGTGTTAATTCCCTTACTAATCCCAAAGTGAATCTGGGCTCGACAAACATTTCTATACATTCCCTCGTTGATATGTCTGAGATTATCAAGGAATGTGAAATTGTTTCTCAAATTGGTTAATAAATTGACCCCTCGACCCCCTCTCCTCCTAAACCCCTTGATGATAGTTCTCCCCCCTATCAAAAAGAAGGAAATAATTTCAAGGATTATTTGGCTTTGTTGGGTTTCCCTTCTTCTCCCTTGGAAGAGGCAGATGATGAAGATTGGGTTCAGGCTAATCGTAAGTCAAAAAAGAAGAAGAAACTAGATGTTGGTGGAAGAAATAAGGTTGGAAGGCCTTCACAAAAGGAAGCAAGAAAAAAATATATTGTTCGAGATGTGGCTTCAGGCAGACAAAATACTTTAGACTCAATTACAGGGACAAAGTCTAAAAAGAAGTAAGGGATGTTGCTTCCCCCTCACAGAATCAAGGTGATGCTATAGTTTGATTTTAGTGATCATGAAGATTATATCTTCGAATATTAGGGGCCTCAACAGCCCCTACAAAAAAATTTTGGTTAAAACCTTCTTGTTGGACAACAAAGCCAATGTTCTTATGCTTCAAGAAACCAAAATGAAGAAGGAAACTTTTGATAGGATTGTTAGGAATATCTGGCCTAGTGCAATTTTTGTTCTGAACAATGTTGAAGGTGCTTATGGAGGTATTTCTACTCTGTGGAACCCATCTAAACTTAAAGGTTCTATGGGTTTCTCTAGTAAAAACTATCTTATGGTCTCCTTTGAAGATCTTATCACTTTTTAAAAATGGAATGATAAATTTTTATGGGCCCAATTCCCATCGGGATAGACAGTTGCTTTGGGATTTCTTGGATGACAACATAAAGGGAAGTAAGGATGAATTTTGGATGCTTGGAGGTGATTTTAACTTGCCTCTCCTTCCTTTAGAAAATTTGGGGGGTTTGGATGACTATTCAGATAGTATGATAGAATTGTGTGATTTTATAAACTTTGTTGGTCTCTTTCATATCCCCCTTCTTGGAAACCAATTTACCTGGTCTAATACAAGATTTGGGAATCAATTAATTCAAGTAAAATTAGATTGGTTCCTGGTCTCCTCAAATTGGAATATTTCATAGCACCTTTCTTTATTTGCTCTACTAAGAATTGGTTCTTCTCAAAATGCCATAGTGCTTAAGAGGAATGTTGACTCTACCAAGGGTCCATTTCCCTTTAGATTTGAAATTATGTGGACTCTCCACCCTAATTTTGGTACCTTAATTGAAAAATTATGGAATGAACCCTCGGCAAGTACCCTTATGTTTTTCCTTGCTAATAAATTGAGAAGAATTAAAGAAAGGGTGAATGGATGGAATCAACTTTCCTTTGGTAATATTTTTGATACCAAAAATTCCTTGGGAGATAGCAGCATTAAGGAGGTTTAGAATAGGATGGAGTCAGGGGTGGTGGATGGAGCTATTTATAACTATGAATGGGACCTCAAAGATCAATGGTTTAAGGTTAACAAATAGGAGGAGATCTTTTGGAAACAAAATCTCATGTTCAATGGCTTATGGAAGGGGGTCGTAACACTAAATTCTTCCACCAGTATACTATGAAACATAGAATCAGGAACAGGATAAGATAGCTTAAGAAGGAAGCTAGCAGTATGGTGAGTAATGAAAGAGAAATTTCTTCTGAAGTTGTGGCCTTCTTCTCCTCTCCCAAAAGGAACATGTGGTTGCTCAACAAGACTTTGATGAAATCCTTCAAGTTATTTCTAGGGTGATTTTTTATCAAGACCTTAAGGAGATGTCAAAAGTTGTTTCTCTCTAGGAATTGAAGTCTATTGTCTTCTTTTTTGGAGCTTGCAAAGCCCCTAGGCTAGATGGGTTTCCCCCGGCCTTTTTCCAGCTCTATTGGGATGTTATTAATAAAGACCTCTTGAACGTTGCTAGAGACTTCTTCAAATCTATTAGACTTCTTAATCAACTTAATGCTACTTTCATTTTCCTCATTCCTAACTTTGAAGATGTTTCCTCAATGCATGACTTTTTCCCTATCAATCTATGTAATACTATGTATAAAAAAATTTCTAAGATTGTTGTGTTTAGATTAAAAGTTGTTTTGAACAAAATGATAGCTAGAAATTAAAAAAGGGTTTGTTCAGGGAAGACACATTTGTTATTACTACCCATGAAATCCTCCACTCCATGGACCTCAGTAAAAATATGAGGATGGCTCTAAAACTTGAAATCTCTAAAGCCTATGATCGTGTTTCTTAGTCATTCTTATTTGTTGTTCTCTAGAAATTTGGGATTAATGGCAGGTTCCTAAAACTGATCACTGCTTGTGTTAATACTCTGATGTGCTTGGTCTTGGTGAATGGAGTCCCTCAAGATTTTTTCTCTTGTGATTGTGGTTTTAGGCAAGGGGAGACCCTTTCCCCTTATCTTTTCATTATTGTTGTTGAAGTCTTGTGTAGAAACATCCAAAAAAAATTGGACTCTACGGTGTTGAAAGGGGTTAAGGTTGTGCCAATCCTCTTGCCTACCTCTCATCAATAGTTTGTCGATGATACAATCCTCTATGGTGAAGCTTCGGTTGGGGAAGCTATTCATTTGAAATCCACCTTGAATGATTATTCTTGTGCTTAGGTCAACACATTAACTACAATAAGAGAAAGATATACTTCTTCAATACTAACCAAGTTGTGAAAAATAGAGTTGTTCAAATATTGGTATGTCAGGAAGCTATTTTACCTACTACTTATCTTTGCCTTCCCCTATTCTCAAAGAAACCAAATAGAAATTACTGGAACCATATTATTGAAAGAATTCAAAAGAAGATGGCTAGATGGAAATGAAAACTCCTAAGCCAAGTTGGGAAGCTCCAATTGTTAAAAGCTTCCCTTAAAAATATTATGGTCTACTACATGTCAATGTTTAACATTCCTACTTTTATAGCTAAAAAAATTGAACAAATTCAAACAAGATTTATCTGGTCTAGAATAGAGGAAAGAAACAAAATGGCACTAGTTGGGTGGGAGAAAGTTTGTGCTCCTAAAACTGCTAGAGGTCTGGGGATAAGGAGAATTAAACTCTTTAATAAACATGTTGTTTCCAAGTTGGGGTGGAATTTACTGGAAGGAGCCAAGGACTAGGTCTAGATCCTTAAAGCTAAACACCTCAGAAATAGAGACCAAGGTTGTTTCCTTTCTGCCCTGGAGCTACCTTATGGTTCTTTCTTCTGGAATCACCTCCTTAAAACCAAAAGTGTGTTAAAGTTGGCTGTCACAAAGTGCATTGGTAATGGCTTGGAAACTAATTTATGGAAAGACTCTTGGTTTAGTGGACCTCCTCGCACCTTTTTTATCCACCTCAAACCCTTAAGACAAATACTATTTAGAACTTGCGGAAATAAGGTTGTTGGTTACATTGAATGGGATGGTCTTGAACCTCATTGTATCAACTTTGATAATCAACTTATGGGAGCTAATCTAAGGTGTGCTAGACAAAAAAATTGGGCCCCTATTGTGCAAAGGATTCACAATTTAATAGGGGAGGTTGGCCTCTTCTCTAAATATAGAAAGGATGAGTAGCTTTCGACGAAGAACCCCTCTAGTTGTTTTCAATTAAAAATTCCTATGCAAAATTAGAAAAACCTCTTTTAGCCAATAAGGGTTTCCAATGGGACAAGGTGTGGATTCAAAATATAACTCCAAAGGTTAACTATTTTTGGTGGATTACTTCTCATGGTAAAATCCTTACTATTCATAATCTGGTTGGAAGGGGGTTTCAATTTGTTAACAGATGTGTTCTTTGTAGAAAAGAGGAGTATATTATAAACTTGTTCTTCCACTGTTCATTCTCAAGAGAAATTTGGTCCTTCTTCCTTCCCCTATTGCTTACTGAATGGGTTTCTCCACCTTCTATGAAATTGTTCATTAACAGTTGGTCCTTCTTCCCTTTCTCTCACAAGATTATCTTGGACCTTTGGAATCAAGTCCCTTCCTTTGTTGCTTGGGGGATTCAAAAGGAGAGGAACAATCATATTTTCAGAGACACAAAGAAACAGTCATGATCTATGTTTTACTATTAAGACCCAAATTTAGGAAAATGTGGAAGTGGGAGGCCACAGCTACTCTAAGGTTTTTCCTTCCTATAAAGAGATGAGAATCAAACAACTTTGGTGCCTTAAAAAGGACCTCTCCAATTTCAATTGGGCTACTTACATTTCAAGGAAGTCTATTGTGTGGATTCCCCTGGAGAAGCAATGGGTTAAATGTAACTTTGATGGTTGCTCTAAGGGCAACCCTAGTTTTGCGGGGGTGGGAGGTATAATTAGGAATCACAATGGAGATTTTATTGTTGGTTATGGTAGAAACCTAAGGATTTGTTCTAATAACAAAGCTAAGACTATATCCTCTTGGGGTGGAATTAAACTATTGAAATATTTAGGCTTCCAACAAGTCATAGTGGAAGGAGATTCAAAGTTGATTGTTGATATTTTGAAAGGGGAGAGTGTTGTGCCTTGGGAAATTAGAGACATAATGGATAATTGCAAGCTGCATATCCAATTCTTCACTTATTGTAGAATCCAACACGTTTACAAGGAAGGGAACTCCTCTACTAACATCACTTTCAATGATGCTCTTAAGTGTAACACATGGACTCATTGGTAGTATAGAGAGTTGCCTAAGGTAATAAAAGATCGTGTTTTAAAAGAGAAATATGAAACATGATTATACATTATAAGTATAGGGTAAGGGGTCCCAACGGGGTGATTATTACACCTGGTGTTAGGATGGATATTGAGGTTAATAATAACAAGTTTGGTATCTCTTATTTTATGGAAATTATTAAAATGATTTTCATCGGCCAAATTTGTGTCATTATTAAGATTGGTGATTGGATGGAAATTAAGGTTTATAATCGCAAGATTGGCAGGTCACATATCATGAAAAATGTCGAGGAGATTCTCTTCAGCCAGGAATTAAATGAGTTCAGTTCCAAGTACCCTTCGTATCACATGTTTTTTTGCAACCACAAAGCCTTGGTCACTTCGATTTTTTTCAACGTTTCATACATCTTTTTCTACGCCATTCTCTAGACCCAGATTGATCTTGTTAATCTAGCTATATTTATTATGGTAAATTGTAATCATGCCACTTATGCCCTAGGGCTCATTTTTTTGGCTTATTTCATCTAGAAGCTCTAGTTTTGTATCTCAAATGATGTTTTTAGCTTCACTTTCTTCATCTATCATCTCTATAATTTTAGTTGTTGGGGTGGTAGAGTTGTTGTGTCTGGGGGTGGTATGAAGAGAGGAACTTATTAGAAGAAAAACCCTAAAAGGTTGCAATCTTCAAAAATAGGAGGGCCGAGGAAGAGAACTGAACCCCCTAATTGTTTAGTTCCTAAGAAAAATTTTGATCTTTGTTGTATGTTTAGAGGGGTTGGAATGGCTTCGCTTTTTGAATAATGATAGGATAAATTTTTTGTTCTATTTTATTTCATCTCTGCAACAAATTATTAAGAATGTGGTTTCACCTCGGTTGCACTAGGGCTTAATGTTAGCTCTTTTTAAGTATTCCCTTGCAAATAACCCCCATGGAAACCTATTGCTTTCTCGGCAAGATAATCCCTCCAAAATGATGATGATAATGTTGGCCCTCTTCACCATATTGATAGTGCTAATGTTGGCCCTCCCCAAGATATTGTGCTTCCACATCTTGTGCCTAACCTTAGGCCCCCTGATCCTAGTGTGGATTCTTTAGAGGGTATCCCCATGAATGCTTCCAATCTGGCTACCCCCAACTTTAAACTATCTACCTCTAAGTCCAAGATTTCCTCTGTGGTTAATCCCCTCGAGTTGTATTTGCTCAAAATTTACCCCTAAAAAAAGAAAACACTCTTCATTGCTCATGGAACCCCCAAAGGTTAATAGCTCTAAAAAAAACCAGCAAACCCCGAAGCATGGAAATGTTATTGCCATTGTTGAAGAATCGGATGGTCTCCAAAAGGAGGACTTGGATGAAGGGAAAGTGGGAATGTCGCAAGGTGGCCAATGCTTAGCAAGATTGGAAAAGGTTGCTAGTTTTGATAAAAAAGATAAAAAGGAGACTGTAATTGAGGAAGAGGAACTATTATTTATGGAAGAATTTGAACCCCAAGTGGAGGAGGAAAGTGAAGGTAAGGATTGTGATGATGAAGACTATGAGATGGATGAAGAAGAACTAGAGGATGAGGAGGATGAAAATATGGAGGTTGAAACTGGTGGGGAAGAGGACCTAGAGGTGATTGAAGAGGTCTGTGTTGTGGAGAACAATTCCAAGGGTACTTCTCTTGAGGATACTAACATTCTTTTTCTTGAAAAGCCGAATCACTTTTCTGTAGGTCCAAGTTGAAGACAAGGAGAAAGTGATCACTACTTTGATGAATGTGACTAATGATTTTATGAGGCATGCTACAATTGGAGTTGTTTCTAGTCAATCTAAGATCAAGAAGCAACTCAAGAAATTTGGGAAACAGGAGGGAGCTAGGCACCTAACTAATGATGTTGGACTAGACTGGAGGAAGTACGTCTCATATAGGAGAACACGGGGACCTAATTGATAATTCCAAATAATGGCATTGTTCCTACTCTATTTTTTGCTCTAGTTTTATGTCTTCCTACTATCATTGGTTACTTAGGATGATCATTCTGAAATGTTACTTTTTTCTTGCTAGGATTTAGTTTAGAATTTGTTAGACAATGGTTAGTATTTTATATGGCATGTGTGCCACCTTTTGGAATAGTATTTGGTATGCCTTTGTTTTTATTATAAATATGATGATCTTGTGGATGCAATACTGGTATTGGCCTATGATCCCCTTATGGTTGCTTTCTAATAGTTAGATTGGTTACTATTTTTTGGGTGTGATTAGTGTTGTTTCCCAATCTATCTCACTTTTTTGTTGTTCCAGCTCCTTTTGTTACTATGGGATCAAGGCCCTTCCCTTCTTATATAATTAAAAATAGATAATCTACCATATAAGTGTTTGAGAATGAGTTTGTGATACACCCTTGTATTGTTGTATTCATTTAGACATGGCAATAAAACATAGAAAATAAAACTTTAAAGGTTGTTGATTTGATGTATTTGGAGTGTGTTGAGGATGATAGGAGAGAAAGATAACCACAAACTAGGGTATTTATACATTGGGCAACAGATTCTCTAGGTTTAATCGAACAAACAACAACTAGAAAACAAGGTGATGGATTAATCAAGTCACCACAAAAGACTGTGCCTTTCAAAATGCACAAGCAAGCTAAGCTTTGGATATTCATTAAAAAAGACAACAGATAGTTGCAAAATATTAAGAGATTCTACTTGGTAATCCTCAAGTGTTCCCACATATTTCCTTTATTAAATTGAAAAGTTATCATGTAAAGGATTTGCAAGTATTTTATAGATGTTTGGTTAAAAAACTAATCAACATACATTTGGAAATGTATACCATACATAAGGAGACAATCAACTAAGGTTTATTGTGCCTTTAATAAATAGTCAACAAAACTTACAAGTGTTATTGCATGTTCACGAAAAAACCTAGATCATTTCAATACAAAATAGCTACACCCAAAACTAAAAATTGAAACCTAGGGTTTCCTATGAATATCTTTCTCATGTTGGTTTTACAAAATATTTCCCTCTCATCCAAAATGTTGCCATCATCTATTTTGTTCTCCTCTCTCTTTTACTTCATTGAAAGACATTGGGAGGAGGAATAGGAATGTCAAAATGTACTTTCCTCCCAGCTTTCTTTTCTCACACAAACCTAGTTTCCCATGAAGAAACCATACCAACATTGATGAGTACACAAACGATGAACGAAAACCCCCATGAAATCTATAGTAGATCATAGGAAAAGATGGATTTCTAATAAAAATCTCTACGAACCATAAAGAAGCATGGGCGCCGCCTTGTCCCACTTGTGGTTGTTGAGAAATGCATTTAATATCATCCTTGTAGCCCTAAAAATATAATCTAGTAGTTGAGAAAGTAGCTGAAAATTAATGGCGTTCACAACTAAAAATACATCAATCAGGAACATTGCCAAAGTTTTGGGCCCAAAAACAATACTTGTTTCAAACATTAAAATGTTCATAAGGCCGAGAAACCATCTTCGTTAGACATCAAGTGTTGAGTTTTGAGTCTACCACTTGTTGGAAAAAAGAAGCGAGGAAAGGGACATGGAAGAAGGCATCAGGAGTCAGGAATTGGGAGGAAGACTCACAACGTCGGGGATCAAGGATCAAGGATAAAGCATTAGTCTTATTGAGGAGATAAGATAGAAGGAAAGCAAGAGACCCGATCTCTGAAGGGTAAAGGAAAGGCATCGGACATCGGGTGTTAGGCATAAGGCTTACACCTTATGATGAAAATATGATAAGAGTTAGGGAGTAAGAACAATATCTGAAATTCAAAACCTTCAAAAACTTGTTAAGTTTAAAGATATCTTCGAATCTTCAGCAATCAAGATGAAGGATTAAGGTTCAAGAAAGGAAAGTGGAAAAGGTTAAGGGTTAAGGCCAATGACTAAACCCTGAAACAATTAGGTAAATGATGGATTAGAAGGGGAAAAGGGGTAGGAGATCAAGAGTGATAAAGATGGTATGCAAGCAAGAAGACAACTGAAAGATTAAAAGACTGAAATTTTCAATACTTGGCCTTTTTTTTTTGCAAATGGGCTTTTGACTATAGCCTAGCAAGGGGAAAATACAACTATTATAGGGACTTGAACATGATACACCATATATATTTCTTGAATCAATTATAATTGATGGAAACCATTAAGGGATAGCCCAAAGTGACAACACAAAGCATTATAAATTTGTCAAATTTATAGGTGCCAACATAACCTCCCCTAAGTATGATACCCAAATTCTAGTGTGTTTAAAAATTTTATAAAAAAATTAAGTGGGACAACTCCCCCCCCAAGGAAGGTGTGCCCAAATTTTGGGAGAAAATAAAATAAATAAAAATTATTTTGGATAATGGACTGACCCCCCTTGGAGGGTCACACCCCTTGGGTGAAGATTTATTTTGGGCATGTATAAATACAAGTTTGAAGGTGATACAAATTCAATCAATTCAAAAAATATTTTTTTATATGAAGAGAAAAATAAAAAACTATTCAAGCAAATTTATAAGGCATGTGTGAGCAAAGCTTATAGCAAAAATTTTGTGAAGGGAAAAGAAGTGACACAAGCAAGATTGTGGCAGTTTATGAGCAGATTTCATGAAAACATTATTGCAGAATTTGTGAAGACATTATTTCCAAATTTGTGAGAATATTATTTCCAAATTTGTGAGAATATTATTGCCAAATTTGTGAAGACATTATTGCCAAATTTGTGGACATTATTTTTTATTTTGTGAAGACTATATTGCAAATCTATGAAAGGGATTTTAGCAGATTTGTAAGAAGGTGTTAGAGCATATCTGATAAATTGCAAACAAAATTATTATATTTCTTTTTTGGAGGTTGGAGCCTCCTACTTGAGGAGATCGTGAGGTTGGAGCCTCTTATTGAAGAGATTGGAGCCTCTTGCTGAGTCGGTGCTCAACGGTGGATATTAGAGTCTCCAGTGGTTTGGTGCCTACGAACTTTTTAAGAAGATTGATACAAGGAAGATTTTTTACATTGTTTTCTCCTGTAAAATTGTGTCTCTTGTGCATGTTCTCAAATTACTACATTTTGCATGAAAGATACTGCTTTGGATAATTAAGGTTTGAAGTAATATTACTATGCTTGATTAAGTTAAGAAAGAGTAAAGTTTTAATGTATATTGACTCACCCCCACTCTCAATATAAGTGTATTTCATCAATTGGTATCAAAGCCACGTTCCTTCAAAGTTATCCTAACCGCTTGAAGGTTGATCTTGGAAGCACACATGGTTGAACTACTTGGATTCTCCTCAAATAAGGAACCACTATTTGATGGATTGAATTATGCTTTTTGGAGCATTAGGATGGAGACTTACTTGAATGTACTTGGGTATGATATTTGTAGATTCGTCAAAGTTGGTTATACTCCCCCTACCACCCCATTAATAGATCAAGCAGAAAAGAAGGAGAAGCCATCAAAATGAGAAGTAGCCTTCAAAGCAACAAAAAAGATGAAGAATAAAGGACATATATCAAGTGAAAGTTCAAGTGATGAAGAAGCACACTTTGTAAGAAACCACAAGAAAGGATTTGGAAAACATAAAGGTAAGTCTACTCTTAAATGTTTGAATTGTGGTAGAATAGGTCATTTTGCTTCTAAATGTCCACAAGCTAAAAGTGAAAGTAGTGAAGAGGAAGAAGAATACTACAAAAGAAAAGGGATGAAATATCATCATAACAAGAAAAAGGGCACACAAGGGAAGCAAGAAAGGAAGTAATTTTGACGGCATAAAAATAATCTTTGCATTAATCAATCTGATTTGGAGATAATGCTATAGCAAGAATCATAGGAAAAGATACTCTTAGCTTTGACAATGGAAAGAAAAATATCGAGAATGTATTATACGTCAAACGGTTGAAACACGATATTCTAATTGTGAGTCAATTGTGTAATCAAGGGCACACCCACATTTCATCCAAGTTGTGAAATCAAAAAAACAAGAACAAGGAAATTTATTACAGATGCTAATAGAACCACAAGCAATCTCTACACTCTTAGATAATTCAAAGGAGAAAAGTGTTTCATGGCACAAAAAGATGGGGCATTTAAACTTTGATAACATTGCAAAGATTATCCATAAGCAAGTTGTAAGGGGCATGCCAAGGATAACAAACCTATTTAATACAATATGAAAACAGTGCCAATGTGGAAAGAAAACAAGATCCAGTTTCAAATCAAAGGAATATTCTTCATCAAATCCTTTGGAACTCATTCATACTGACTTATGCAGGCCAACAAGGACCAAAAGCTTACAAGGTGAGAGTTACTTCATGTTGTCAATAGATGATTATCTAGGATAACTTGGATTACTTACTTGAAAGAAGAATCAAAAACTCTTGAGGAGTTTAATACATTCAAATATTTAGTAAATAATGAAACCAATTTGAGAATAAATTGTCTAATATTAGATAGAGGAGGAGAATTCACCTCAAATGAGTTTGAAGATCACTATGCACAGCATGAAATAAAAATATAGTATTCACTCGTAAGGACTCCACAACAAAATGGAGTTTTTGAGAGGAAAAATAGGACTATTCAAGGGTTGGCAAGAGCAATATTGAATGAGTCTAATCTTAGTGGTACCTTTTGGAAAGAAGTGGTGCACACAAAAATATATGTTCTAAACCAAGCATAAATTAGGGTAAACAATAACAAAACACCCTACGAGCTTTGGAAGCGAAGGCATGTGTTTGTGAAGTATTTCAAAATATTTAGAAGCAAATATTACATCTAGAGAGATGATGAACACTTGGGAAAGTTTGATTTCAAGTGTAATGAAGGAATCTTCCTTGGATATTCCACGAGAAGCAAAGACTATAGATGTTATAACAACAGATCGCACAAAATTGTTGATAATACAAATATGAGATTTGGTGAAGGAAGACATCAAAAGGAAATAGTACAATAATTTAACCATCAAGAAGATAGTATCAAAGAAGAAGTAGGGGAAGAAGTAAAAAATAGAGAGGTTGAGCAAGGAAATCCAAAAACTCAATCTAGAGCACGAGCCAAGACACCATCTAGATTTTTCCAAAAGAACCACCTAGAAAATTTGGTCATTGGTGACAAAGATACAGAAATCCAAACAAGGAAGAGATTAGCTAGTTTATCTAAACATGCAAAAACAATGCTTACTCTCTAAAATGGAACCAAAGAATTTTACAAAAGCAAGTGAAGGTAAGAATTGGTTAAAGGCTAAAGAAGAAGAGTTGGATTAGATCTAAAAGAATGAAACTTGGGAACTTGTCCCAAGACCTAAGGATAAAAATGTGATTGGCATTAAGTGGGTTTTCAGGAACAAGTTGAATGAAGATGGCCAAACTATGAGGAACAAGGCAAGATTAGTATGCAAGGGATATGCTCAAGTTCAAGGAATTGGTTTTGAAGAAACCTTTGCTCATGTTGCTTGTATGGAGGTTCTAAAATGTTCTTAGCATTTTCCTATTTCAAGAATTTCAAAGTCTATCAAATGGATTTCAAGTCATATTTTCTTAATGGAAACTTGGAGGAGGAAGTGTATATTGAACAAACAGAATGGTTTCTTCTAGCAAAGAATGAGGACCATGTATGTAGACTAAAGAAGGCACTTTATGGGCTCAAACAAGCCCCTGGGACTTGGTACTCAAGGTTGGACAAGTATCTACAATAGCAAGGATTCAAAAAGGATATTGTCAATACCAACCTATAGATCAAAATTAAAGGTAATCATCAGTTGATTGTTGTAGTTTATATGGACAACATTATTTTTCAAACATAGCAATGATAAGATATTCTAGGAGTTTGCAAAGAACATGCAAAAGGAGTTTGAAATTTCCATGCTTGGTGAGTTTTCTTTCTTTCTTGGGTTACAATTTTTCCAATCAAATAAGAGGATATTCATTTCAAAAACCAAGCATATTAAAGAAATGTTGAAGAAGTTTAGAATGGAAGAATTCAATACAGTGAGTACTCCCATGGTCACAGGATGCAAATTAAGCGAGGATGATAAATATCTGGAGGAAAATCACTCTATATAGGTCCATGATTAGAATTTTACTATATATTTAATAGAAACAAGACCTAACATTATTTAAGTAGTTGGTTTGGTGGCACGGTTTCAAGCAACACCAAAGGAAACACATGTGCAGAAGTGAAGAGGATATTCTAGTACTTAAAGGGCACTGTGGATTTTGGGTTGTGGTACCCAAGAGGTGTATATTTCACCCTCATAATGTACATGAATGCATATTGGGATGACAGTATTGATGATAGAGAAAGCACAAGTGGATGAGCATTCTTTCTTGGCCCCAATCTTGTATCATGGTTAAGTAAGAAATAGGTGTTAGTTTATTTGTCCACAACAAAGATGGGATATATTGCAACAACTTCTTGTTGCACTCAAGTCCTTTGGATGAAACAAACCTTGAAGGACATCAAGGTTTAGTATGAGCACCCCATATCCATCTTTTGTGATAATACAAGTGTAATTAACATATCAAAAAACTCAGTTATGCATTCCAAGACAAAGCACACCCTGATCAAATAGCATTTTTTAAGAGAGAAAGTGGTTGATCAACACTTAGTGATGTTGGAATATGCTGCTACAAAGGAACAGATTGTGGATATTTTCACAAATCCATACCAAAAGATACTTTTGAGTACTCAAGGGAGAAATTGGGAGTGATATCACTCTCATACAATCACTAAATGCTTCAAAAGAAGCATATGTTCAAGGGGATCTATTCATCATGTTATCTTTTAGCCTCGGAAGACCTTTTCCATTGATGTCAAAGCAAGAGAAGTATAGCAAGGGGGAGCATATCAATCAAGGGGAGAAGTATGTTTATGTTGCATTTCAAGATTATTTTCTTTGCAAGGTTTCCATCAATGACGAAGGGAGAGAATGTTGGAAAAATTATCATCATTGATGTCAAAGGTGGTCGACCTGTAAGTGAAGGAAAAATAAAAATTAAATTTTATGTTATGTGAGCCGAACTCCCCTAAGCATGGCCCAAATTCTAGTGTTTAAAAAAATAAAAATAAATTTATTCTATTTTTTTAAAGTGGGACAACCCCCTAGGGAGGTGTACCCAAATTTTGGGAGAATAAAATAAAATAAATTATTTTGGATAATGGGTTGAGCCCCTTTGGGGGGTCACACCCCTTGGGTGAAAAATTGCTTCGGGCATGTATAAATACAAGTTTGAAGGTGAGACAAATTCAATCAATTCAAGGAATATTTGTTATATGAAGAGAAAAATAAAAAGATAATCAAGCATATTTATAGCACCATTTTTGTGAAGTGAAAATAAGTGACACAATCAATATCATGGCATTTTATGAGCAAATTTCATGAAGACATTATTGTAGAAATTGTGAAGACATTATTTCCAAATTTGTGAGGACATTATTGTCAAATTTTTGAAGACATTATTGCCAAATTAGTGAAGACATTATTGCCAATTTTGTGAAGACTATATTGCAAATCTACGAAAGGGAGTATGGCATATTTGTAAGGTGTTAGAGAAGATATGAGAAGTTGCAAACAAAAATTATTATATTGTTCTAATGGAGGTTGGAACGTCTTGTTGAAAAGATTGGAGTCTCTTGCTAAGTAGTTGCTCAACAGTGGAGATTGCAGTCTCCAATGGGTTGGTGCCTACAAATTGTGTAATATTAATAAAAGCAAGATTTGTTGTGGTTTTCTCCCATAAAACTGTCTCTTTTGCATGTTCTCAAATTACTACATATTACATGAATGATACTACTATGGATAATTACGGCTTAAAGTAATATTGTTATGCTTGATTAAAAGTTAAGGAGTAAATTTTTAATCTATATTGATTGACCCCCCCTCTCAGTATTGTTGGCATTTCAATTCACACCTCTAAATGCAGATTAGAAATGGATAGCTATGCACAATTGAATTGATCTTCAAATTAGGAGGTGTAACACCCTGCCAAGGAACCCAAAGAACAACACATAAAGTTAACAAAATAACCGAACAATTTATTTATTTTTAAAAAAAACAACATTCGATTACAACTTAAGAACATAAAAACATATTCGCGCACATTCTTAGGGTTTCGTGACAATGCTAATTAAACAAATTACAAGTACATTGCATCATTAAATCAACGACATAAAACATAAGGACAAAACATATCATTAATGAATGATCCAACATATAATCATAATATAGTCAAGTTACATATAAACATGTTACATCAAATGAGAATATAACAAATCTTGTTACAACATAATATCATTACAACAAGTTCACTCTTACACATCAAGAGTGTGTACAATATAAATGAAGATCACAACACATATTTCAACCTCGTTCATGAGCGCGCTCAACATCCAACTTCACATACAATGTCGAAATAGGAACCTACCACAAGAACAATATCATCCATGCAACGCAACACCTGCAAGGGGACCCAATGGAGGAAATATCATGTTCCTCCCAATGCAGTGGTACTCGAAGGTCCACTCCCTTGTGCTAGGAGATAATTTCAGGCCCACAAAGAAAAACAAACATGAAAATAGAACATAGCATCACATGGCTTGATGTTCACATCACGACATAACGACATCAAACCATAATATTCACAACATAAGATTCCAGAGATGACAACAATGCAACAAGTAACTCTACACAAGAGACTACAAACATGCTTCAGGTGAGAGTGTCATCACATTGTTTATTGTAGGTTACCTTGGTGAATCTTCCTAGATTACCAACCCTCATACCAAGTTACCCTAGCAATCTCTACCAATTTTTGACCCCTAAACAAACTCATGTGGAATCGAACTACCTTTCAAGAAGAAAAAGTAGATGATCATACCATTCCAATTCTTTTCAACCTACCCTTAATCTATACAAGCACTAAGGTGATAGGTGAGGCATACTAATTATCTTTAAATTTAATGTTGAACACTACCCAACCCCTAGTACATTGAATTAAGTTTTCACTAAATTATAAACCCTCGTTAGGTTACCTTGGTTACCTCTTAGGGTATCTGACCCCTAACGAAAGCCACTCTTCCTATAAGAAAAACAAACTCACATAACATATAGGATCTGGCCAACATGCACAAATTAGAATAAGGTATGATCACATTTCGTTCATGACACAAAACATCATACTTTCATTCACCACAAAGATAACATAAACAACGTGCATGGCATAATTTCAACAAATCCTATACAAGAACTTCCAAGACTCCATTAAATCAACAAGTCTAAAAGAATACATGAGCCACAGGAAAACATAAGTTTCAAAGTACTTAACATTCCTTCACAATTAAAACATTGCCAAATATATTCACCATCCTCTACAGAATATTTAAATAACACTAAACTAGAGAACATTTATTTCCACATCAATTATAGATTTAACATTTAACAAAACCAATAATCATTATATTACTTTATCGATCCCAATTTATATTGCACATCAAAATACACTTTTAATTCAAACTTGATAAAAATAGATATCATTTAAGGAATTCCAATTCCTAATAAGTAAATTTAATATATTAACTTTACTCGATCCCAATTTATATTGCACATCAAAATACACTTTTAATTCAAACTTGATAAAAATAGATATCATTTAAGGAATTCCAATTCCTAATAAGTAAATTTAATATAAAAACTTTAACTTATAATGAAATAGAAATTATAACTAAGTTAATCGTCAATTTAAAACTATCGAATTCTTAATAAACGATATTAATAAAAATTTCAATTAGGTTTAAAACACAGCATAACTCTACAAATAAAAATAGATATTACTTTTATCATTTAAATCAAATGACAAATAATAACAAAAAGAACTATTGAGTTTATTAATTAGCTATATAAAAGTCATTAGAATTTAATACTTACTAGAACATTCATTTATAAGATTTAAGCTTAGTCAAGTTTCACTTAAATAAAATAAACAAAACAATAGTCCACTGCCACGCATGTGCAAGATTGCACACGCCATGCAATTAAAAACCATTTAAATATGCTAATTTTTTTGTAGAGTACGTTATGGCTTAAGACAAGGTAAATCAGGAAGAACTCACGCCATGCAAGTGGAAGACAACTAAGTAAAGATATCTTATACAAGAATCAAGTAGAAAAATCTCCATGCAAGATAATTATCTTTGAGATATTTAGTAAGCATTGCTAAATCACCATATCTTAATAAACTGTATTGCATGAACAGCAAAAAAGGTGACTCAAATATGCAAAAACCATAATGGCACAAGGAGAAAGTCAAATGTGACTGGTGTATTTAACATCGACATAGAAAAATTGGACAAGAAACAAATCCTGAAGTATGATAAATAAGGAAGAATCCAATGTCTCCCAAAGCAGCCTTATGAATTGATAATCAGAAATTGACTGAGGATGAGTTGCGTCGATAGCATCAAACAAGATTTACCAGACAATAAAAGAAGAATTGGAAGTTTAATAGTTGTGCGTAGACCTTGAATCATTTACTACAGAAAATTCAAATTGGACTCAAAAGCTAAGGAGAACACGGCATAATAGAATTTGCATAGACATGGCTGGCAACACAAGTAGTACTTCAGTTTTTTGAAGCGTTCAAAGCCAATACAACCAGCAATTCATAGATCCGAACATGGATGATGCCTTAAGACAATAAACTAATTTAAACTAATAGTATCTAAGGATTTTTTATTTTAAATCTTATCTGCTCTGGTTGTTGTCAATGAAAGAAATGTTTTACAACTATAATCCCAAACACAGGAAACGCATAAATTCAACAAATTTGAATTTAGCTTATCGTTTAAGGAAGATCTAAGATTTGATAAACATAAATCAATTGGAAAGATCATTGCTGACATCTCCAAACAGATTTTAGCAAGACAGAAAATGAAGAATGGTTGTACGTGGGACTACATGACAGAGATTTAAGATACTAAGAGTATATTGGCTGCTAGGTTATGAAAAAGTTTGGATATATAAAGAGAAAAACATAATGTCAATCCACAGATATACATGACTCCATTTTGATATATACGGTATTCATCTGATTTCAAAATAGAAACAATATCTACAGCCCTTTCAATATCAACAATATCTAAAGGTGAATTTTACCCAAGAAACTAACGCGAACTAGATTAAGGCAATCATGGTTTTACTATATTTTGCGTTTAAATTTGAAAACTCTTCCTAATTGTTTCTCTATTGCTTGTGCAGGTTTTTTTGGGTAATTCTTTTCCCAGGCAGTATATTTGTTTCTTCCAAGGAAAAACTAAATTCAAACATAATATTCAAGATCTTATTCTTAAGTTTTAAATCAAACAGAAAAGAAGGGAACCTGTTAAAGCTTGATAGTTGAGTTGAAAATGAAATTTGAAGCTACCGTTAATCCTGCTCATAACACGAGAGATTTGATGAAGAAATTTGAACTATCCAACCCCAAAAATATTTTTACAACCAAAAACTGAGATAAAAGCTTTTCCAAAAAAATTATTGTACAAAACTTTTTCCAAAACTACTGTCATGAAAGAAAAAACCTTTTCAAGAAAATTGTCGTGAAAAACAAATTTGCACACCCAAAAGATTTTTTAATTCCAATCCAATTAACTCATGATTTCCAAACTTAACTAACAATCAGCATGCAATCATATTGATCATTCAGTTCAAACTAAAATAAACACTCAAGATAGCCTCTCTGACTTAAAGTCAAGTTTCAAGATATTTTCTCATCTTCAGTTGAAACAAGCAATTCAATGTTCTCATTTTTTCAACATTAACATTTGCACATTAAATAAATATCTATCACTCGGTATTAACAATCACATTTAAAATAAATATATCTTGTTTGATTAATTAAATTAATCAAACCTTTCACAACAACAATATAATTTAATTATTAAATTATCTACACATCAATATTTTAATTTAACATTTTGATAGCATCAATTGAATCAAATAACTTATAAATAACCATTTAACTAATTAATCAATCAATTTCCATTCATGACGAAAACAAGAACGACATGACGGAACCAAACAACAACGATGGGTGACAAATGGATACTGGTTCAATGAAGAAACAATGGCTAAAGAAGGACCTGACACTATCTCTGAAACATGTTTCCATTGGGTCATGGTATGCTCAAACCTGACAAAGTAGGTGGAGTCGATGCCCAATACCTGCAACTGCATAAAACAACACTGTCAAACACATCAGCTTAAACTGACAATCACACCATAAAAAAACATTGTCAAACACATCAGCTTAAACCGACAATCACACCATGAAGAAGAGTTGCAGTGTAGCAGGGTACTCACAAGTGAGCAATGCTACACTATCTTCTTCACCAAGACTAACTTACAATACAACATCAAATAAATCATCATAACACACACTAATGCTTCGAAACAACATACAACCATAACACACATAATATTCATCAAAAAGTCACCACACAAACATAATCAGATGATCAACCATGTCTCAACGTATCATCAACACAATATAAAAACAACATAGTATCAGTGTCGCAATTGAAATAACGTAGCATAATATCAAAGCAACTAAAACAACTATCAACTAAACAAAAATAAACTAAAACAAAGTGCAGCAACTAGAGGGACA
>VDFB02256132.1:29881802-29917566 GCA_007258455.2 Sequoia sempervirens | reverse complement strand
ACTTTATAATTTATTAGCCAATAGGCTACATATAGTGTGAGATTTGAGCCTGAAACAAGTCTCATGCCTGCAAACCACTATTGAGTCGTTAGAAAGCAAGTTTCAATTGTCATTTAATGGTAAACCAGTTGTTGTTAAAAGGTAAAAGCCTCCAAAATATCAAGTACAAGCTTTGAAAATCTCACTTATCACATAAAACCTAGATAAAATTGATTTCCAGTGTTTTTTTTTCAATTTGATAGCAACTTTTTTATTCATTTGTATTGCTTTATGTTTTAAATCTATATGCAAATATTTCATAATTAAATAAATACTTAATTTCTTTAACAAAAAAATCTTGATTTGTCTAAGTTTATTTCATTCCATTGTTTAGAACTTATTATTAATTGTTTAATCCAGTCACATACAACAGAATTTGTAGTACATGCATACACAAACACATACTTTCTAACATATTAACATAGATACATTGTTATCCTTGAACCTCCTTTAAATACAAATACTAGTATATTTTAATTATAAAATTATTAATATAAAACTTTTGTAAGATATTTTCTACACATCGTTTACTCTTTTAATATTGCACCTAGATCTACTAAATTAGCCTTTTTAGATCTCAAAACGTGTTTCACGGTATTTCCATTTTAAGAGAGAAATTATCTTGACTCCACGTTATAACACTAACAAGTTAAATTTAGTTGCCCAAATTTACCATTATTTACGAGAAATGGTGTTATTACAAGTAACTTTGATGTTAAATCCTTCTATTAAATAAATAGTCGGTGAGGTTTTTTGTTTCCCTTCTCGATAAAAGTGGTTTCTATCAAATTATTCAATATTTAAATAGTTAAATTTTATTGTTTTGAAAACTTAACAGATGTGACCTCATCTAACTTTATGCGTATGATGTTGTTTTCTCTAATGAAAGACCAACTGTCATATTTATAATTAATTAAATATGAGACGGCATTCAACATCACATGATTTAAAATAAATTTATATTAATAACTTTTACCTTAAATTATGTGTCAAATCTTTATATGATGCAATCATCTTATACAAATGGACATTTTAATTTATTCCATTTTATTAAATGTGAAATCTTTAGAAAATGACTTGCTAACAACATAATAGTAAGTAATAATTAATATTTATAAAATAAATTTATTATTAAATATTTTAATGGTCAATAGTTTTTTGATCTATTGGTAAAGTTGAATGATTTTCAATAAATCTAACATCAAGACAATACCATTGATACCATTAGGAATAAGGTCGGGTCATTTCAGGAATGAATTTGGTGAAATAGTTACTCTTTAATTCTCAACCAAAAAAAAAAGTTCTGAAAGATTCCTGAAATAAATTTAATAGAATAATTAATCTTTAATTCTCAACCAAAGAAATTTCAACATAAAGCCGATACAAAATCTTCCAATAAAAAAAATATCTTAATCAATAATTTTATTTTGTATTAAAAATATAATTTATTAGTATTATTTAAAAAAAACATACGGACAAAAGCGTGCTTTGTACCTAATGACAATGAAAACTATGTTCTCGTTCTACAACGATTCACACATCACAATCAACATTAATCTAATAATAATAATATTAGGTGGAAACAGAATTCGTAAAGGAAAATGTCGTTTATTGAGTTTATTGTATTTAATGAGTTTGGAAGTAGATTTCAAAGGGCAAAAATTTCAATCGCCGCAAGAATGATTCCAATTGGAAGCTCCTTATTATGGTGTGTTCCCATGGGCATCAAATGTTTATTATAGGAGAGTATTTATTTTATGATTAATTATTCTAGTCCTTCGTTGTCATCCACCAGTTTCAATGGGTTGTTGATCTACTACTTAAGATTTTCAACTTGGTATTAAAGGTTACATTGGATTTCTTCAAATTCCATTCACATTGCATTTCTTCCATCGAGAGCACTATTAAAAGTGAGACAAAGTACGGTTCAAAATCAATAGTTTTTAAATAAGAAGAAAACCTAATATTTTTTTTACACAAATATTAATAATATCATTAGATTATAATTAGTAGATATTTTTTATTTTTTAGTTATGGCAATAGGTTTTGCCGTCAGAAAATTCAAACTTAACTACATTTATTTCTTTGGCGCATACAACATATAATCAAGAAAATAAATTCAAACTCAGCATATATTTCCATCTTGCGAGAATCCAACATATAATGAAGAAAATACAGTTCCTTAAAGACATTAGAAGTGGACTTGCCCATAAAATTTTCAGCCATCCTTGCCCTTGAATGTTTTAATTTGAAAGTAACATTAAACTTTGATTTGTCTTTATTTGATTTATGTGCTTTTTTAAATTAATTGTATAATATATTAATCTATTATTATTTTTCTAATGTTACTATTATTTAAAAATGTCTTCATTTTACAATATTTTCAATATTTTTGTCTTTTTTTTTTAAATTTCTCTAAATATCTTTAGCGTTTGAATATTTAATTCTTTAATATCTTTTTTGTTTTATATCTATTACACCATTTGAATAAATCGAGTTTAATTTTAACAAAAAATGGATTGGGAATCCAACTTGTAGAATCCTCTAGTTTAATTATTGTAAATGAAATTATTTCTTGCCAATTATGATTTATTTATTTTTAATTGAGATCCGCACCTTACATCATTTCTCAAAATATTTTTGGCAAGTCTTACTCAACTCTCAACCATTCTACCTTGGGGAAACTTTGTTGAAATTTTAGTAGCTATCACAAGAATTCAAAGAAGCACTCTTTGATCTTTGCATTTCTTCTTTGTAGTAACAAGGTCTTCTCAAAGGAAAAAACTTCATAGCCATACTCTTGCATTCCTTGAGATTTCAAACCCTTGGTTGTTGGTAATGCCTTCCATTTTCATTTTGTTAGAAGATAATCTATTTTGTATAAGAGAAAATCACTTTTTGTTTTATCAAGTTCCATTGACATGCAATGGTGGTTTCCCCATAGACCAAAGTTGACACCATTATCATTTATTTATCGTCTTTTTAATCCTTAATGCAATTAAGATTTTAAAGCATTTTTATCGTTTATCTTTCTTTGGTTGTTTGTGGAGGGAGAAATACAAAAATGAGGGTTTGATTGAGGCAAGCCTTGAAACAGCCCTGACAATTTTTCATGTCTCTTTGTGTACAAGTTTGGTGAATTTTAACATTCGAACTGAATGTTTTGAAAAGTTATGAGGATATTGGTGAGTAATGATAGTGTTTCACAAAGCTGTCTATACTATACGCTAAAGTCATAAAGCTTCTATTTTTGATGCAAGTTCTTTTATATTTGTTATTTTATTTCTTGTAGTGATTAGACTTTACAAATATCATTATATTTCTGTAAAACAAAATTTAAAGAAAGGAGTTTCAGCATGCACAAACAAGTTTGTGGCCTCCCAATTCATATGTACCAAATCCCACAATCGCTAATAATCGTTCGTAGGTCTCGCAGGTCACAAAGGTTTGGCCTCATTGTGAATAGTGACGAGTAAATCTAGCTTTTTTTTTTTGACAACTACTACATAATCAATGGTCGCCCACACTATCCATATCATTCAAATGCTCCCTCTATTCACCCAAACGAGACAGATCACAGGAGATAAAACACCACAAATAGCAACCTCAAAGGTCGTTCGAACCACAAGGTCAAGGTCACCCTAACAGGAAAAATACAAGAGATTAACACCTAGATTTAATGTCATGGATCACAGTGCATAGGTCTGCATGGATTGGCCTCGTAGACAAGATTGTGTGGGCCAGAATCATAACAGATTGTCTTGCATCCGATGTGGTATCTCTTTCCATGCACTACAAGTTAAAACAAAGGAATCATTCAACCTCTTCACAGTAGATTCGACTTTTTGACATAGTTGCTCGGCCTTCCAAGACTTTCCTTGGTTTCTCATGCAACCCAAGAATGTTGATTGGCCATCCCTACTAGTTACATATGCAACCTTCTTCACGGTTCATGCATGCACTCATGCTACCTAACACACAGAGTCAACCAAGGAGAGATAAAATTCCCTCTGCACATGTTTTAAAGACCAAACAAACACAATAAACCAAAAAAATTGCATGTACTAATATTTTGGAAAATAACTCATAGAAACATTTGAACTAGAACCCAAATGAAAAATGGTTCTGATATCGTGTTCGGATTTACTAGAATCTTTGCACAAATGTTGGTATCGGATTGATCCATGCAAGACAAACAAGTACATACTCAAGTCTCTTAGATGAAAAACAAAGAATACAATGTAATAGTTGAAATGATTGATTAGAAGTTTGTGTGTAAAAATGTACAATGATAGGCTTGCATATATATAGGCAAAGATGAGGAGGTGAGACAGTAGGAGTGAAGCTTTGACTACTCCTCCAAAGGTGTAACATTTGTGAGCTCACATGACAAGTGTATGAATATGTAATAAGTGTCTAAAAAGGTGAGAACACGCGTCTCAATCACATGAAGTGAGACAAAAAGCGAAAAGTCCTCAAGTGGAGACTTAACTAGTGTCAATAGGTTAATCTAGAAAAGGTGGTTAGCTAACTAGATATCAATGACCCTATTTACACTAACATCAAATGTATTGAAGGCTACTCTATTTATTTCATGTGCAAAGAAATATGATGATCAATGTCTTTCTAATGATATAATTTATCAAAGTAAGGCTTATCTTCATTAGATTTAGTCACTATAGCTATTGGCTTGAGGCACAATAGTGATAGTTAGGATTTACTTTTATTTTCTTGATTTTTGATAGATTAATAGTAAATTTATAGTTGATAGAGTAGAAATAGATTAATAAATATTTTTTAGTGGTTAGGTTAGTTTTCTTTCTATTTTTTTTCTTTACACATGATGTCATCTCATGTAAGAAATATAAATTAGTTTATCAACATATTGATTAATCAATTGTAGCTACAAGTTAACTCAAATTGATTAATTTATTTTAATAAAAATAATTATACACAAATTTTAATAACAAATCAAACTATCTAATCATGGAAAATCAATTTTAAACTTGTTAGACAAACTAAAAATAAATTTATAAAAACTTATTGTTCAAAATTGTTGCTTACGCTTACAATTCTACAAAATTTCTTGTCTTGTAACATCCTAAACCTAAAAACAACTTTGTAACCTCTCTTGTGACTTGCAACTTAGCTCAATACAAATTTGAGGGAATTTATTTTTTAAAACTTTTTTCTACTATAATTATTAAGTTATGGTCAATATAGTGGATAAATCTCTATCGACCATTGGAGTAATCTAAGTACCTTTAACCCTCTCTTTCATTAATTGGATTATATATCATATGCTTTGGTCTTAATTTTTTATCTAGTTTTTTATTATATTTAATTTAATTTATTAATTTATTAGTCTTAAACATTTTTTACTCTCTACATTTACCATTCATTTGTAAATAAATATGTTATTATTATATACGAGAACATAAATGCTTCATAAAAAAATAAAACAACTTATTGCAAACATAGTTGTGCTACAAGGTAGACCATCCAAATTCATCAACCAACTCTCCAGATTCTCAATAATAGTATAAGACTTAAAAATGGTATATCTATGCATTTTGTAAAATTTATTATTTACTATTCATGTGGAAAGTAAATGAATATGAGATGATTTAACTTTGTAAGAAAAAAAAATTCTTCTTTAGAGTTTTAAGACATATATTTTAAAGAGATAAATTGCAAAAAAAAAAAATACATTGATTAAAAAAGGTGAATGAAAAAATTGTTTATGATAGAAGGATGATGCGTCTATTGAGTAAAATACCTATAATAAGTGAAAGTTTATAATTTACTTTAAAAGGCTTCATATTTCTTGGTTGAGATTTAGAACTAGAGAGCCTTGAATTTGTGTGAGTCAAACCAATGAGGTGAGGATTGAATTGTATAACTTTAGAGGAATTTTTTTACTATTATGTAATGACCTAAATTTTATAAAAAATATTTTCTTTTCTTGTGAATAATGCAACCTTATTCTAATTGTTGATAAATTATAAGCAAAATTAGATTTATTAATTATGTAATTGATAAAAAAATAGATTAATCAACGTCAATCAATAGGGCTAATATGTCACTAAGTCATTTATTGATGAATTATTAATAGGACTAGGCTGAAGACAAGACCAAGATATAAAGGAAAAGAATAATCAAAGGGTTGTAGGAGAAATTTATTTTAAGAAAAAAATTTAGAATCTTCCTTAGTGTTCTAGAAATCTAGAGGATTTTATTTTAAATTTAATTTCTACTTGTTACAAGTTCAACAATAGTAAAATATTCAAATGACAAAGAATATATAAGTGACACATGTTCATCTTAGTTTAACCCATATCACAAGAAAAAATAACAAATTTTGTGTTATAGATGTGTACTATTTATTATTTTTTCTTCAATTCTTCATGGTCTAAAGCATTTTAACTATTTGAATCACTTGTAAAACATGTTTTAGGGTTTATTTTAGTTAACATTGAATGCAATTATATTTATTTGCTATAATCAAGTGGTGTTTGATGTTTTAAATTACAACTAGGAGGTATCTATAGAGAGTAGTGGAAACGATGTATGGGTGGTTGAGAATTAAGAAAATTGTATAAGATGCCCATGAAGACTTTAGGGAACTACAAATATACATATATCAAGTAGATAGAGATAAGAGGACAAAAAAATTCAATCTTCTAAAATTTCCATGCAAATTAGGTTTGACTATTTTTTGTAATCTTATTGTTACTTTCTAGTATATGTTTTATCTTTGGTGTATTCAATAACATCTTTCTTTATTGATTTTTACACTAAAATATCATAAACTAAGGATTAAGGAGTATTTTTTAGCATATTTATATGTAAATTAGTAAGTATGATATCAAAAATAGATGCAAATAGTCAAGTCAACATTAGCTTTAAATTGAGTCACTCCATGACCCTAGTTGCACTTAAGGTACCTATTTTTATTGTTAATGACACAATTTTTAATACATGTCAATGATCAATCATTTTAAATTTATTTTACCTAGGAAAATTCTCTTATGGTTGATTTATAAATATATGATACCCAAATTAATATGCCAGTTTATTTATTATGATTAGTGGATTGTGCTAATAAATTTTGTGAGTGTAATGATAATTTCTTATATTTCCTAGGTTATGATGAGATGTATTTATGATTGATTACCATGTCACAAAAGGTATTGTAGTGTATGCACATGTTAATGATTTATGACATCTATCTAGTTCATAATTGTTACAATTAAATGAAATGTGATTATGCATGTTGTGGTAGGATGGTGACCAAATCTTAATATTTTACTCTTGTGATTTGTAAATTGCTTTTGGTTATTTTTCATGTTGTATAATTACCCTTACAAGATTTGTTCTATCTTAATATATGTTTCTACCTATTAACTATATTCATGACTTGAGGCAACTAATTTTAGACACATGTGTAATTAATATGATACTTGGAGAAAAACTATATCTTATTATCAATATAATTACTATGATCAATGATTAACTTAATACATTCTAGAATGTTGGAATGGATTGACTTTATATTTTATTAGATGGCTAGTTCATAAATAGGTTGAATATCATGCTTCTAGGTGAACTACATAATTATGATGGGTCATATTGTATTCTACCTTCATCATATTTATTTGTGATTGAATGTTATGTGAGGATGTTGTTGCTTTAACCATATATTTTACCATGGATATGCTTCTTGTACAAATTTAGTGTGCAAGGAACAAGTTTGGTCAAGTAAGAAGTGGTATGATTTTTGGGTGTCAATCCACACATATACTCAACATCATTGAGAGAGACCTTATACAATGAATTAAACCTCATGTGAACTACACCACCTAATCCTACCCTTTTGTTGGATAGTACCACCATATACTATTCTTGCACCTTATACAGATTTATTAAATCTACCCCCTTCTACATGCTTGTTGATTTTATATATTTTTTAATAATTAGATGCAAGTGGTCAAGTATTTAGGGTCAAAAGACCCAATGTTATAATTTTTTTTTTTTATTAAGGTAAGCACTTTTGACTAGATCTATGAAATGGACATGGGTTTTGAAAGGACCCCAAAACCTTTTACAACAATATCAATGAGGAACTTGGACAAGCCTAGATCCAAAGACAAAATAAAAAGGAAAACAAAACTTGCCTCACAAAAGAGACAAAAATCCACAAAAACATAGGGAAAAACAAGGAAGATTGGAGCAAAGAACTAGAGGTTGGTTTTGAAAATAATCCAATACTAACAACAAAGCCTAGAAAATAGTCAAGGAGATTTGGAACCAAACTTCACCAAAGTCCTTCGAAGAGGGGGAGGATGGGGATGGAATATTCTTTCATTTTTTAAAGGGGAAATCTCAATTGAAAAACTCTCAAACACAACATTGAGTTTTCTTTTTACTTGAAAGGGGGCACTTTCACCACATCAATGTGGTCATTTTCCTTGGTTTCTAGTATCTTCTTGGTCACCAAAGTTGGATGGTAGCAAAGGATATCCTAACCAAATTTGAAGAAGAATTATTCTTAAAAGAGGGGCTTTCAAACACAACTTGTTCCTTACATGAGGAATCTAAAACCTTTCCAATATGTTATTTCCTTGTGGTTTCTAGCACAATCCCTTAAAAATAAGGCTGAGGACATACCTCCTAAGAATTCATGACCTCAATGAAGTGCACATTTTCATGAAAATATTGGCATAACAAGGAGAGATTCCTAGTATTGTGGAAGTGGTACAATGGTGCAGGAGCACACTAGTGAATGGGAAATCAACACCACCCAAAAAAATTGATTGGTTTGAGTTTCTTCAAATTTTGGTTTGTTTGATTTTTTTTTTGGTATCCCTCCGCTTCAAAAAGAATTTGCATAATCAAATTTGAGAAAAAAAAATAGTTTTCACTTCATGATTAGTTGCTTGATAATTTTCATAATGTAATATGATGGAAATAAGAGATAAATTCATAGTAAAAAACAAAAATTAGGCAAAGAGGCAGTGCTACATTTTTCAAGTAATTAAAAAAATTTAGAGTAAGACGAGACTCGAACTTGCTGATAGGATATATTTAATGAATAAAAAATAAATGAACATAGTTAATGCAAGGATTTGTTTGTAAAAATTTCAGCGAGAATGTGAAGTGAAAGGGCATGGTTTGGAAACAAGGGAGTATCTTGTTTTGAAGGGGCTGATTTGTTATTCCCATTAGTTAATTAGCATCATATTATGGAATCTAAAATTGATTTTAAGATGCCTTTCCATCTTCAAAAGGGGTCAATGAAAATGAGTAGAGGCATCAAACAAAAAGAGGCACCAAGTATTAATAAATATGAATAGCTCATGAGTAAAAGAGAGTCTGATGCGTAAGGGAATGTTTGTAGGTCATGGTTGGGAGAGAGAAGCAACCATTTTCTTGAGAATTGAGTTGTTCCAGAGGGGAGAAGGTGTTGAAAGAATTCCCAAACACATCGATTCAATAGAGGCACTGACACCAAGATAAGAAAGGAAGGGATGGAATTAGAATAACATCCAATGAAGTTGTGAAAGTCACTATCCAAAGAAAGAGGAAAATTTGATTTGCTAGAGACTGATTTTGTATGTAGATATAGAGTATACCTATTATAGTTTTTCAATGAAATGTAATGTGAGAACAATATTTGTATAAGTGCAATGGGAATACCTATGGCAACTTAATATTGAATCGATTGAATTTTAAGTTTTCTTCTTTGATTGAATTAGGTAATCTAGTTTTCTCCATTGACTTAATTATTAGAGATTAGTGTTCTTAGTATCAATTTACCACTATCAATAAAATAAAATTGACAAAGTTGTGAAAGCATGTTGCGTTATTTACTTTGAACAATGAAATTTTAATTTGGGGAAAATAAATTATCAAAGCAATTTTGTGTTTTGATTGCAGAGGGTGTTACCCTTGCATCAATTGGTATTAGAGTAGGAGAGCTTGAGCATGGAGAGTATCCAACAAGAACTGTGTGAGGGAGTAACGGTTGAGGAGAGCTCAAAAGAATTATTGTGGGTGTGTGTGGAGTCCCAAACAATTGAGATTTGAAGTCGTTGATTGGAAAATATTTTGCCACGAAGAGGAAGACCTAGATTAGGATAGTGCTAGAATGGTTTCGAGACATGATGATGGATGAAATCATAAATGAGGGGAGGTTAGCTACTCGTAATACATGAGAACCTAAGAATGAGGAAGAAACCGAAGAGGAAGAATAAGAAAGAGAAGAAGAAGAGGAACAACTAGAGGATGTTGGGCAAGAGATATTTTTGAGAGCTCTCTCAAGAATAACAAAGGCTAATAAGATGGATGTACCAAATTTTTCTAGGACATTAAATCTAGAAGAGATAATCAATTGGATTGGAGAGCTAGAGGAGTACTTTGAATTGGAGGAAATTAGAGACCCATAATAGATGCAGATAGCCCAAATGAAATTAAAAGGGCATGTTGCTTTATGGTGGAAAGGGTTGTAGAGAGAATGGGAAATGGAAGGAGATGCCTGGATAATAAGGTGGAACCAAATGGTGAAAAAATTGAAAAACAAATTCATACCTGGAGATTATGAGATGGAGCTATTTTAAAAGTTACAAAACTTGAAGCAAAAAGATGAGTGTAAAAGATTACATAGAGGAGTTTTACAAGCTAGCCATTTGATTCAAAAGATAAGAAATTGATCAAGAGAAGGTAGCTAGGTACGTGAATGGTTTATGGTTTAATATCCAGGATGAGATGAATATGCTGAAAATCACCATAGTTGAGGAAGCATACCAATATACGTTGAAGCCTAAGGAGAAATTAGTGAGAAGACACACAAACGATTCCAAAATTCAGGGAAGATTTGTAACTGAAAAGGGGCAAGCAAGCAGCAGTAAAGGAAAGCAAATTGAAGAAGAATTCAATCCTAAATGGAGTAAGAAGGTGGGCCAAAACACCACAGAAAAGGAAGTATCAACAAGAGGACATGGTAGCAGCAATAAAGGTTTCCATTTAGATGTTACTAGTGTGGAGTTCACTAGTATAGAAATAACAATAAACTACTTTAAAAACTACTAAAAATTGCTTATAAATGACTGCACTTGGTCACATGACCATTAGTAGTTTATTGCTAGTCATATATAACGTGGCTAGATTGATGACTAAACCAATTTTAGTGGTTTATTGGTTGTTTTGATTGATCGATTTGGTAGTATATTTAGTCATTCATTGTTGTAATCTGGTCACTTATTTAGTCATTTTTTTACTGATATATTTAGTCATTGATTGTTGTAATTTAGTCACTTATTTAGTCATTTTTTATTCACTGATATATTTAACTAGTCACTTGTTCATTTGTTGATTTAGTCATTGATTGTTGTAATTTGGTCACTTTTTTTATTCACTGATATATTTAGTCATTGATTGTTGTTAATTGGTCACTTATTTAGTTGTTTTATTGTTCACTGATTTTTGTCATTTGTTAGTATATTTAAAGTTAATTTAATTATTAATTGATGTTAATTAGTAGTATATTTAGTCATTTTAATTGATTGATGTTTGAGGATTTAAGCATAAAAAACAAAAATACACATCAATCATCAATTGCACACAATAAGAAAACCATTGAGAAGGAAAAAATGGTGAAATTTATTAATAAAATAAAGGTGTTCTAATTAAAACTTAGAAATAGGGAATTACAATTGTTATTTTCAGTCACAAGACTGAAAATCTAAGTTAGAATATTGCACAAAAATGACTGCAAGAAAGAAAATCCTCCAAAAAACTTCTACAATGATGGAAATGCAAGCTTGAAGCCCTTCAATGCAAGCATGTGTGCCTTTCATCTCTTAAAAATTCTACAAAATGGGAAATATTCCTAGATCAAGTTGTAATGTGTAGAATCCAAGAAGGAGAGTGTTGATCGTGTCCCATAGATGAAGCTCTCTCCTTCAATGCAGTCAACAATAACCTAACTAGAATATTTCCTCCTTTATATGCAACCCACCATCTGATATGAGCAACAAGGTGTTGCCTTTTCCACCATGAATGAAGTTGTACCTCAATACAACCAAAAAAATTACTATTAGTCTCAATTCAGAAAGAATAAAAGTGCATTGTATATTGCAAGTTTACAAAAGTAAGTCCAAACACAACAGAAAGATAAATCAATTAAAAAATTGCAGGGGACATATCACAACCACAAACATGGGAGAGCTATGCAAAATTGGAGAAATTGGATTGGAAAATGGAGGTAGCAGGGTATTTCCAGATTCAAGACTTTTACTTAATGTTGTGGAATAGAAGAAAAAAGAATCATTTATTTCTTGTTTCATGTGCCTCCAAATAGGTGCACTAGATCCATGAAGGGGATTAACATAGATTTATTCAACAGGAAAAAGAGACTAATTCTATATGATTTTGCTTTATAATTCATCCCAATGCTGATAACGATCAATCTTAGCTTTGCAAAATACACATCATCATTAACTGATAAGTTCTTATAACATTTTTTAAGAACTTATTAGTTAATGATGCTATGTATTTTGCAAAGCTAAGATTGATCATTATCAGCATTGGGATGAATTATAAAGCAAAATCATATATAATTAGTCTCTTTTTCCTAATGAACAAATCTGTGTTAATCCCATTCAATAATTTGGTGCACCTATTTGGAGGCATGTGAAACAAGAAATCATTTATATGTAAGAAAATACAACTAATGGGTGTAAAGCCCAACTCCTCAACTTTTGAAAGTGTCCTTCATACCTATGTGTGAATTGGAGCTTTGGATGAGGAAGTTCTTTCAAATCCAACCAAAGGAGACTAATAAAAATGATTAAAACAAAAGAATACAATAAAAATAATAAAAGAAATAAGTAAAATCTTATTGCACAACAACCATCTCTGTAGATTCCATTGCATCATTAACCATTTAATTTTTAATGACTCACTATCCCATCTAAGACATCTAGTCATCCACTATCTACCACTACACCGCTATACACAAACTAGCCCATCACAGTATGGCAGTATCTATCACTCTACCACACCAAGCCTCGTACACTATCACGGTGTGTCAGTGACTATACAACACCATCGCAGTATACCTTCGACCATCGCAACGAGGTAGTAGTAACCACCACTATACTACACTAGTCAACATGGAAGCACCACAGGGTGGCAGTAACACTGCACTACCACAAGCTCAATCTAACACCTCTACAGGGTAGTGATAAGTATCACTCAATCATAGTCACTCCATGAGATGATGCAGGATGGTGGTAAAGGCTTGAACTCACTTGGTGTAATCTAACTTGATGAAAAAAAAGTTGGGGGTCCACCAGTGAATTTGAGGCACATAATTCCAACAGGGAAATGCCATAAATTATCCAAAACAAATACACATGTATTAGACTCAAGTCACTTAGGAAAATAGGGCACATTTGAGACTTCCCACCAAACCAATTCAAAATTAATAAGGTGTAAATATATGACTCTTTTAACATTGTAATTAAGGTGTAAATCACAAATATATAAGCAAGATGTGGCATAGCTTCCAACAAATACAATCTATAAATCAAGCACTATTAAAAAGACCACAAAAACAGAGATTGCAACATAAATCTTGGCCGAAAAATAAGACTATTATTTAAAAATCAGCAAAAGGAAAAGCTTAAACTTGTATAACACTATAGAACACCTAACCATCCAATATACAAAGCAACCTTTTTATATAGATCTTGATCATGGGACATCCATCAAAGCATAAAATTAGGGATTTTTTGTCATATATTATAGTTACAAGTGCCTTGCTAGACATACATGAAAAAAAAAGAAACCCTAACAATAAAAAATGAAGCAAAGGTTCAAGAAAGAAAATTCCAATGTACTCTTGTATAATGGTGATGAAGACACTTATATGAGCATGACCTGCATACAAATCCTTGCCATTGAATTATCATCCATCCAAAGAGAAAATAAGCAATGTAAGGATTTGAGCAATATAAGTCCAAAGGGTTATGTTGTAACAGTAATGGAATCACCATAAGAGTAGAACTAAGGAACAAATTCTTGTGACTGTAATTATGTGATCCATAACTCTATTGGTCATGTGGAACAATTGTGCTATAAAAAATACAAGATGCATTCATGTGTGACCCAAGTTTAATGTGGCTATGTTTTGATAGAAATGGAGGCACTCATATGAGCATAATTCATGTATAAATTAATCACTATCATCAAAATTAGGTGTCAATCATCATTGGGTGCATTCAAGTTAACTCAAGTTTAACAGGTTACAATGTAATGATAGCATGATCTAAGAGAAATTACCTCTTGCTACAATAAAGAGCCTATAACTCTGGTTGATATGCAAAGTGGTTGTGTTATATCAATTATGTAGTGCATTCAAGCACAACCCATGTTTAATGGGCTATTCTAGGGAGTGATCAAGATTTTCTAAACCTTATGAATGCTGCTTAAAAGTGTACAGCTTAAAATACAGACCAAGTTTGTTACATACTTGAATGCAATCTTGGGTTACCACAAACTATAATAATGTGATCTGCTAATAACCATTATGGGAAGTATTAAAGCAAAACCCATGCTATATAGGATACATTTCCCTGGTTAGGTTTACATACCTTAATGATCAAACACAAGCTTCCCACACACTCTAGGATACAATCCAAGATCATACCACACCCTATCAAGACAACTAATTTTCTGACCCAAGGTTTAAGGTGGCTTTTTAATACCAACAAAAGCATTGGTAAGAGCATGACTAGGGTACAAACCCTAGGCCTCCATAGAAATATAAACCATAACTCTAATGGATTAGTGAGGTTGCAAAATTAGAAAGATTGAGACATTGTATCCAATAAGAAAATCTTGCAATATGAAGATTGTAGCCAATAGCAAGCACACTATGTAGCTTAGTGACATTTGTAAATGCAATCTATGGTAAGAAGAATGACAGTGACTTGAGGTGTGATAGTCAAAAAGAGGCTAAGTAATGCATAGGATAGTGGAGATTTTAACAGTGAGTTTCCTTACCCCCTTGCTAACCTTAAGGGTTTTTCAAATGCTATTTGTAGTGTTAGACAAGGCAAATGCAATCAAGGAATGACTGTCCAAATGAAGTAATAGTGGTAGTCACAAGTTCAATGTTTCTTCTTAGCCATTGTATAATGGAGGTAGTGGATTACATGTTTGAGTAGTGTTTTGAGACTCATGAAAGATGGGAGAATAGTGAATAATACCTTGTGGATTGTGAAGTAGTGACAATAAGGTTGAAGGATCTTAAGACCCACAATACCACGAAACGAGTCCCCTGTAGTAAGTAGGTAGTCTCTAGGGAATAGTTTTATTTTATAAAAGGATGCTCATGAAAGGAATCTTCAAGTGACTATGAGTGAGTTGTTTGAGATTGCAGTTGAGGGTGAAATATTTAGTCTTAAAGGCAATCAACAAAGCAATAAATGTGCAAGAAAATCAAACCCTACACAACAATTCACAATGTTATCTTGCATAATGCCATGAGTTTGAAGAAAAAATTCTCATTGTATCTTGATGAAAGTAGTGACCTTAATGGTCATTCATTGGAAATCATGATTTTAAAACATGCTATTGTGCTTATGGAGGTAGCATTTGAAGCAAGGTAGTGAGTGGTGGTTTGAAACAATGGTAGGTATGAAGGACTTTCTTTATATGCATACTATACAGTCTAGCTTAAGACAACGTTCTTAGAAGAGATTGAAGGTGGATTATGAAACTCAAGGGTTACCATGATAAAGATTAAAGCAAAGACTGAGATTTATTTAAAAGCCAATGTCATGAAGATATTAAAGATGTCACATGCAAAACCCTAGAAGCTGGACTAATGAATATAGTACCAAAGATGATAGTGAGTTGGAGAAAATTTAGGAGATCACCACATTATCTAATCATAGGAAAATACATCATTTTTTTTTAAATTAAAAGAAATCATTCTAAACCCTATATAGGATACATTATAAACCCTATACTGGATGCATTGATACTTCAAAAGCATCTGAAGGAATTTTAGATTATGCAAATATATGTCAATTAAATACCTAGATTACAAGAAGTAGCATGAACAATGTAACCCTTGTTGAGCAGAGCAGGAATGAGATAAGAAGCAATGAAACACTTCTCCATTTTGGTAGGATATGCCTAAAAATAAGGTTTCGACAAAGGTTTTAGAGTATGTATATTAAAATGAAAACTCCATTTTGGCAGGCTATACTTGAAAAATAAGATTTTGATGAAAGTTCTAGAGTATGTTTATTAGAGTATTTTGGTGGGCTAATGATTCTTGATTCCTTAAATGATTTGCTAAATAAATGACTAACTATTTAGTCATTTTTATTTGTGTGACTAAATATTTTTTTAGTCAATGACCAAATTAGTCATTTATTTACTCATTTATAGATGAGTTGCAAAAAAAGTAGAATTTAGTAATTTTTAGTTGTTGTGATTAAAATTTTTATTCATGTAGTCATTTATTTGCTAAATTCTACTAGTGGTTGGTCATCGTTCTTTCAAGTGTGATCAAATACAAGAGGGTAGCAAGACGAGTGTAGCAAGAAACCACTTGGACAAGAAGATGAGGAATGTAGTGCATCGTTGAAAGTAGTAGACCTAGAAGAAGGCACATCTCTCATGATGAGAAGAGTGTTGGTGAATCCAAAGATGGTGGAGGAGGAACCATCCCAAAGAAGGAATATCTTTTGGACTATGTGCAAGGCTAGAGGTAAGTGCTACAAAGTTATTGTTGATAGTGGTAGTATGAATAACTTAGTTTTAGAGGAAATGGTAGAAAAGCTAAGTTTGAAAAGCAGTAAGCATCCTTGCTTGTACAAATTCTCTTAGTTGCAGAAGGAACATGCAATGACTTTAACTGGGCAATATTTAGTCAATTTTTAGATTGGATCTTATAGGGATGAGGTGTTGTGTGATGTGATGTCTATGATTGCATGTCATGTGTTGCTAGGTAGGCCATGGTAGTTTGATAGGGAAGCCATCTATGATGGTAGGAAGAATGTGTATACCATTCAAAAAGATGGACAAAAGTATATGTTGAATTCTCTAAAGGAGGAGAAATAGGTGAAAGAATCCAACTCTATTTTTTGTTGCAACGTGCAGAAGCAACAAGTAGAGAAAGAGGAACGAAGTGAGTGCAGTGCTTTGCAACTAGTCAAAGGGTAGATTTCAAGAGGAAAAGGAAGATTGAATTTAGATTTATTGTAGTAGTGCAATAAAGGAACAAAGAGTAGCAATTTAAGAGAATGTGGAGGGCACCAAGATGGACTGATGGTAAGAAGTTGTTAAGAGAAATGAGATAATGCTAGTGGAGGTGGCTTAATTGTTGAGGATGAGCTGAAGTGTAGAAGAGGGAAGGCTCTCGTGGACAAGGAACATTGTTGGATAAAAAAAAAACATGGGATTAATGTCCCATGCACCTTTTAATGTTCCTAAGTTTATCAACTCTAGGAAAATTTCACTTACCCAATGATGTCTGGTGTAGGAGCATTCAACTGAATAGGAAATTGACACCACCCAAAAAATTGATTGGTTTGAGTTTCTTCAAATTTTGGTTTGTTTGAATTTTGTTTTGGTATCCCTCCACTTCAAAAAGAATTTGCATAATCAAATTTTCGAAAAGAAAATAGTTTTCATTTCATGTTCAATTGCCTGACAATTTTTGTAATGTAATTTGATGGAAATAAAAGAGAAATTCATAGTAAAAATTAAAACTCAGAAAAAGAGGCAACACTACATTTTTCAAGAAATTAAAACATTTCAGAGTAAGAGGGGACTCAAACTTGCTGATGGGACATATTTAATAAATAAAAAATAAATGAACATAGTTAATGGAAGGATTTGTTTGTAAAAATGCCAACGAGAATGTGAAGAGAAAGGGCATGGTTTGGAAGTAGGGGAGTATCTTGTTTTGAAGGGGCTGATTTGTTATTTCCACTGGTTAATTATCATCATGTTGTGGAATCTAAAATTGATTTTAAGATGCTTTTTCATCTTCAAAAGGGGTTGATGCAAATGAGTAGAGGCATAAAAAAAGAGAGGTGCCAAGTATTAATAAATATGAATATCCCGTGAGTAAAAGAGAGGATGCATAAGGGAATGTTTGTAGGTTGTGGTTTGTAGAGAGAAGCCACCGTTTGCTTGAGAATTGAGTTGTGCCAAAGGGGAGAAGGTGTTGAAAGAATTCCCAAACACATCGATTCAACAAAGGCACCAACACCAAGATAAGAGTGGAAGGGATGGAAGTAGAATAACATCCAATAAAGTTGTGAAATTCATTGTCTAAAGAAAGAGGCAAATTTGATTGGCTAGTGACTAATTTTGTATGCAGATACAAAGTATAGCTATAATACTTTGTCAGTGAAATGTAATGTGAGAACAATATTTGTATAAGTGCAATGGGAATACCTATGACAACTTAATATTGAATCGATTGAATTTTAATTTTGCTTCTTTGATTAAATTAGGTAATTTGGTTTTCTCTATTAACTTAATTATTGGAAATTGGTGTTCTCAATATCAAACCACTATTAGTAAAATAAAATTGACAAAGTAGTGAAAGCATGTTGCGTTATTTACTTTGGGCAATGCAATTTTAAATTGGGGAAAAGAAATTGTCAAAGTAGTTTTGTGCTTTGATTGCAGAGGGTGTTACCCTTGCATCATTCAATTGAGAGGTCTCATAATGAAGTTCTTGCTCCCAAACACAATGCTTGGATCACAACTTAATGTTGGGAAAAATTTTCTCAACCTTGCAATTACACAAGGTTTACTATTGATAGGTAAGCATGCAGGGGTGTGGAGGGGGGGTGCTCTCCCCCCTCGTGAGGGGTTTGAGGACCATGCACCCTAGTGGGGGCTTGGGGGAAACACCCCTAAAAGCAAAATTTTATGTATATTTTATTATTGGGTAAAAGCAAGAAGTTGGGTACATGAAGAGGGGAAATTTCGGCCAAAAAAAAAATCTCGCAGAAAATGCATACGCGTTATTCAAAAAATGTGTATGTGTTATGCTTCGGTACTCAAGCCTAAAAAATGCGTATGCACTAAAAAATGCATACGCATTATATAATGCATACATGTTTTATAACATGTAAAAATTGATTATTTAAAAAAATAAATACTTTTTAGAAACGGGTACCCGTTTCTTAAAAAAATAAAATTTAAATAATCAAGAAAATAAAGAACACATATGCTTTTTGTAACGCATACATGTTTTTTGAAAATGTGTATGCGTTTTTAAAATTCAAAATTCCCAACCCATATGCTGCCTTAGTTTTAGGCTTGGGAAAGGCTTGGCAATCTGAGCCTTAGCCTTTGACCTACAACTAAAAAACTAAGGCAGATTGAAGAAGAATGTCCAACTTTGGCAATATGGTTGATGGACTTTTTTTCTGAATCAGTCTATAAAATTAAAACCCATTAGAGAACATGATGTCTACTTTCCAAATATATAATTTTTATTAATATTGGATTATGTTTGCTATTTTTTAATTAATTTCTAAGCAAACTAGTCCTTAAACTTGAAATATTAGGCTTTTTTTGTCTTTTAATAACTTTTTTTTAGTTAAGTTTCTTGTAAAAAAATTAATATGGCATCAAACTTCAGACAATTCTCTACACAATAAAAAAAAAATATTCAAAAAATGTTTAGTTTAGGTCCAATTATGTTGTCCATATACGTTGATTTTTATAAACAACAATTAAGGCCAATAAAAATTTAATAAAAAAAAATATTCAACCAAAAGTTACAAAAAAAAATTCAAATCAAACTTCATGTTGTTAGCTCTCTTTTCCCAAAATTAATTAGAAAAATACTTTTATTTGGGTCAAAAAGTGTTGTTTGTACACGTGCTTGGTATTGTAAAAAAAAGGGACTTTTAAAAAGTGGTTTTTATAGATCCATATCAAAATTTAATTTCTAGAATCTGGGTATTTGAATAATTTACATATTTGAAAACTAGATTCAAAATGATAAATTTTATATTACTAACTTGTTTAAATATTAATTGTGTAAGTGCCTCAAATTTTCAGTCCAAGTGTGACAAATTCTGAAAAACAACAAAAACACTTCCACTTTTTGAGCTTTTTGTGTACCCAACTTCTTGCATAAGCCCTATTGTAAATTTGGACAATTCATCATTAGGTCTTAAATTTGATGGTAGATATTTTATTGGGTTGACTTGCCCTAGAAGGCAACCCTATTTATGAGGAAATTGTATTACAAATGTGTATTGTGATGTATTTTGAGAGTGATAGTAGTTGTGTTGCCTCTAAGTCTCTGGTTGGTGATACTCCTATGATAAGCTTGTTCTATAAGAATATTGTAATCTTTGTGATTTTTGAATAATATATTGGGTGGCTTTTAGAGTGTGGGGGGTGCGTGTGTAGTACCCCTCCATTTATACTTATGCTTTCTGTTGCTATGTTTTTATGTTGTTAGACCTATGATGCTTTGTTGGATATTTTGATCGCTGGTTTTGAGCGATAGTGAATTATTTTGTGACATGATGATACTTATTTGATGATTATTGATTTCAGACATGATTGGATTTAGCGTAGATGTTTACTTTTAGTTGTTTATTGATATTTACATGCTTATGATGGACTAACAACATTTATTTCATCAGTTTGCTGTGAAGTGTATTGGTGTGGAGAACGGAATCGCATCACTCGCTTGCGAGTGCCCTGTGATATCTGTGATTTTCTCTGCAAGGTGTGTCTATTTAATGTTTTATATATATATTTGTATGTATGTTATTGCTTGGTTGCAGGAATTGCAGGTACATGACACCAACTCCACCTGGGTACTCAGGTTTGAGTGTGTCAAGACTCAACGGAAACGTTGATCGGGAGATAGTAGTTTGGTTTACCCTAGCTTAGTTTATAATCCTGGTCTTAGTACTTTGTCTGTTTTAGTTCAGAGTCATAGGTTTGTATTGTCATTTTCTGTTTGAATAAATTGCTTGAAAGGTAATTTGGTTAAATTTTAATGTTGGAATTTGTGTTTTAAATTATTGTTATTTAATTAATGTTTAAATGTGGTAGAAATTTACTTGCTTGATAATTTAATTCATTAATTAGCTTATTTGGTTAAATAGTTGATCTTAAAAAAAAAGAAGATTAAACTATTTTAATTAAATTAATTAATTAATTAAATTAAATTATTAAGTGTGTAAATTATATTGCATTTGAAAATTAGAAAATAAAAATAAAAATAAATGCATGCGATTTGTATAGTGGTTGTAAAATTTAAATTAAATAAAATTAAAAATTGCATGCAAATTTGAAATGGGAAAATTGCCGTGAAGTGGAGAAGATATTTTCATAACTACTTCTCGACATGTGTGTGAGTGTAATAATTGCATTGGGGTTGTTGAAAATTTGTTACGGGGGATATTTTGGATCTCCGGAAAAACAGAGGTTATTCAATTTCATCACGGGGAAATTATCAGAAGCTTTTGCAAAAAAATTTCTCTGGCTGTAAAAAAATCATTATTCTTAGAAGTTGTTCTCTCTGTATATGGTTGTTTTTCTTGGTGAAAGATTCTTTGGTGGGAGGATCATTTGTGCTGGTTGGAAAAGCTTTTGGGGATTTGTGTGTTACAGAGGTTTTCTTTTTTACAGTCAAATCTCAAGCTACAGGTATTCTACTTTGTATAATTTAATTTCTTTTGAAAAGAATGTTGAAGAAAATATTAGTTAGATTTTCTTGTGTTTTATTTTCTCGGGAATATCTTAAAGATTTTATTTAAAAAGTAGAAAAGATTTATGAAGAATTTTTGATGGAAAAGAAAAGAAATTCTTGTTGTTAAATATTAGAATCTCTATGAAAATTAATTCCAAACAATAAAAAAAACCTACAGGTGAAATTATAAAACCATAGAGGGTTTCATGATAAAATTTATCTATTAAAATTTCTTACTCTTTTTAATTTCTGTAGAAAAAACTTACCAGTAAATTACCTCTGTATATAAAAATTCATTTGGTATTTCTTTTAAAAATATGTATATATTTATATATATTTACTGCTGTGAAAATTATAGGTAATTATTTGAAAGTTTTAGATTTAAATTAAAGAATTCGGAGAATTCGCCGTACGATGAATTTAATCCAAAATTGTTTAAAAATAATAATAATAAATTGTAATTCATTTTATTTTCCTGTGAGTGTGGATGGTGGGGGAGGTAACCTCCCAGCCGCCGCTCCCACAGTGAGGGTGCGGCTGCTGTGAGGCAGCGCCCTCCACAAATCTGTGGAGGAAGCGCTGCCCCACAGTCAGCGCATCCTCCCGTGGGGAGCGCATACTGCCAAGTGCGCAGTGAACAAAAAAAAAATTAATTAATTTGGTTTTGTTTAATAATTAATGAATATAAATATTAATTTTGTTTTGTTTAATATTTAATAAATAAAAATTATAATTTTCTATCTATATAATATATATTTTATATATAATATATTTCTAATATATATTATATATATTATATGATATTATAATATATATATTATATAAGTTTATTAATTGATTGAAAATTTTATTACATGCAATTTGTTATGATGAATTTGTAATATAATTAATAATATAAAACAATGATTTAAATAAAATGATTTAAGTGTTTGTTTTATATTAGATTTATCAATGAGAGTTTGGATTAAAATATTTTATTAGACAAATAGATGACTATTTCTATATATAAAATTGTGAAAGTTATAAATTAGAATGTTTGATTATGAAATTTAATCAAGTTGATTTAAATACTTGCAAAATATATTGTTTGAAAGGATTTAGTATATCCTAAAGTAGATGCATTATTTTATTTCAATTTGCTTTAAATCTTTTTCTTTGTTGGGCAAATTGGGAAAGCATCAAGTAAACAAGTCTTCCAGACCAATTGTAAAAGTGGGGATAGTGGTTATTAAGCTGAATTTCTGAATTGATTTATGATGTGTACATAGTTTTTGTATGGTATTTAGATACTAGATATTTGTGAACATAAACTTTGATGTTCGTAATGTATAGTGTTGAAATTGTATCTTGTATGAATGTACACCTGTAAACCATAGTCAGAAAACTTAGATTCCCATGTTATGTTTAAGGGAGTGGCTATTTGTAAGGGCCGACACACAAAATGGTGTCAGGGTAACTTACAAATAGTTAGTAACTCAGTGATAACTAAATGACACAGTAGTTAGATTAAAACTCTTAATAAGATGTATATGCCTCGCTTATGACTCTTGAGCTACTTTAGTCATGAGTATAAGATGAGAAGGCCTGGAATGGAAAATCAGTGTCTTGTTTCCTTAAGAGACATTCGATTCCACAACAGTATGCAAATGGGGTCGGGTTTCGTAAGAGGTTACCAGGGTAACCCAAGGATTGGGGGCCGGAACCTAGGAAGAAACACCAGGGTAACCTTTGCAACGTTGTGATGACACTCCACCTAGAATAATAGTTAACCTTGTATTTGTAGTTAATTCAATTGTCCAAATCTGGAAGCAATGTAACCATTAGATTGTTTGTACTAGTGTCTAGGGTTAGTAGTTTAGGTCTAAGTAACCTTATTACTATCTCCTAGCACGGGGGGTGGACCTACGGGTACCACATGGTTGGGTGGAACGTGCACCTTACTCCGTTGGGTCCCCAGTTTGATCTTGGCATCGAGAGTTTCATGGATGGAGAGCTCACACTTGGATCTCATGTGTACTTCCTCATTGTAATTGTAATTTGTAAATGTAAATTATGTATTTGAAAACACATCCCTCAATGTTGTGAGGTGATCTTTTGTAAAATGTAATTATTATTTGAACTACCTCATCATATGGATGAGTATTGTATATGTGATTAAATGCAATGAAAGAAAACAAGTTTGTACTTTATTATATCTTGAATGGAATTTAATATTATGCAATGTTTATCTCTATGTTATCAATATGTGCAATGCAAAATACTTAAGTCACTTGTGGAAAACTCAAAGTAGTGTATCGTCTTGTATAGCTTAATGAATGTTTACAACTAAATTACTTAATAATTATACTTTTTAAAAAAGAATTATTACACCTTTATAACATAATTGCAACATTCTTAGGTTATTAAGACGGGGCATTACAGCGTGCAGGATCATGGGGGTCCAAAAAGTGGTGATCTGACAAAAAATACATTTTTATCCAAATTTGATGAAACAAAAAGGGTTTATTCAGGAAATTTTCATCTTTCCACCAATATAAGATGTGCCTCATTTTGAATTTAATAGATAATTATTATTAATTTTCTACATATATTGTGACTAAAGTCCTGATTGATAGGTTGATTGAAAAACACCTATAATTTTCAAATGATTTCATATTTTTTGAATCTGAAAGATGCGCCACATTCTATGCTTGCCATACTATAGGATAAAAAAAATTAATTGAATTTCATAAATGTTTTGACCAAGTTATGGTGGTCAGACAAATAAGTTTTTAATATTTTTTAAAAGTTCTAATAAAAAATTTATAACTGATTATTTACTTGCAAAACAATTACAAAAAAATATGACACATCCGAGCATATGTCCTCTACTTATATTGAAAGTTTCAAAATAAATATGTTTTTCTTGTACGTAGGTTGGTCAGACATACACCTGCTTTTTATTTTTTCCTAAAAATTTAGTACTACTATATTGAAATTTCAAATTTTCACCAAATAGATGTACTTCTTTCCAAAAAAAGACTAGTATCTTAGAAACTACATTCAATTTGCTACAAATTATGTTCTTACATATTTTTCAAATTTTTATGTCAAGTTTCCTAACTATGTTCTTCTGAATTTTCATTGCCATCTAAGGGCTTAGTTTGGACTCTCGTGATCCTACACTGATCTTGTGGTTTTTCTCTTGAAAGGATTTTTCCCATGTAAATTATTGTGTTGTGGTTTTCATGATGTTTATGTTTAAGTTTTTGTGTCTATATTAAAGATATGTAAAGTTTTGCATTATCCTCCTCTCAATATTAGTGTAGGAAGTTGTTTTGCTAACTTTGCTTCCTTACACTTAACAGTGTTGGGAAACTCTGAACCAAATTCAACACAAACAAAAAATCTAGTAAAAAAAACCTTGTTCTAGATTTTATGACATTGTTAATGGTAATAAAATGACCAATACAATCAACAATACCATGAATGATAATTTCATTCTAGTACTCTAGATGGAGCTCTAAGAGATGAACCTATATAGGAACCATGTTAATCTTTGTAGCATCAAGAATAGTAGACCATCTTTTTAAATGAATAAACACCTTAGCAAGAAACCAAGGGCCTACCTGAAGAACTATTGTGTAGTCCTCAATGGAATGGAAGGAGAATACGAGGAAATTGTTCAACAAAGCCATCAGATGAACTAGACTTGATGAAAATCAACATTTAGACACCCAACTACAAATAAGATCAATGTTTGGTGTATGACCAAGGAACCTCTCAATAAGAGTGGAATGCAAGATAGTTGAAGATTTATCCACTTACACATTAGGAATAGTAAGAAAAAAATCTTGATGAGCTAAATGGGGATTTAAGGCTCATGAGGGCCATCAACCTCAATGGCCCAGGAAATAGAGGAAGGAATAGGGGTCAAATCTTGGGTAGGCGGCCCATTACACATGCCATCTTTGAAATAAGGAGAGGACCCAAAATCCATCACACTCACACCAATAGTAGGATGAGAAGGAATAGGTACCTAGACCTCAACTTGTGGAGAAATAACACCAACCCCAATACCATAATTATTTTGGCTCACATCATGCAGAGGGGGATTTGCATGTAGCTTATCCCCAATGAATCTTGTATAGGACACATCCTTTGAATTCCCTTGAGAAGTCATAGGGGGGTGAAAGGGACAATGATGGGAGAAGGAAATCATGCATAGAACAAAATATGTTGAGAGGGAAGGTTAGTCCAACACTTGAGTGGGTTTGGGGATATCAAAAAATAGGGAAAGTTCCCAAAAAATTGGCCTTAAGTAGGAGGTCCAACAATAATTCATCATCTTCCTCAACATCCCAAAGAGCCTCTTCATTTGAATCATCCTCATCTCCTTCACCCACTTTAGAATTGAATCCCTCATTGCTACTCTAGTTCTTTCTCATTGTTCCTTTTTCATAAATTGTAGATTTGTTATTTTTGTATTTTAAAAATTGTTTTAAAGTTATTTTTATGCACTCTTTCACATGGTTTTAGGGACCTAGGGTAGTTCTTAGGGGTACATAAACTTGAGTACAACTTGGAAGGTAAAAGGGGCTAGGCAGGATACTCATTTACCCTAGGAAGCGGGGTATAAGTAGAATTTGGGTTGGATGAGGCAAAGTCCAAGTACTCATATGTTTCTCTTTTTCCTTCTATTAGTGTAAGTAACTTGAGTACACTCTACTCCTTAAGTGATGGTTTATACACCCATGTGGGTTGAACATTGGTTTGTAAGGGATATTTGTTATTTATAAGAGAAGTATCAGATGAGTGGTTAAGGTTGAGTATCATAGGGTTAAAGATTCCATCTGCCCATGTCTACATTATTTTTTAGGGTTGGTGTCATGATCTTCGTAAATTGGCTAGAGAGGAAACCTTTTTTAAGGCCCTTTTTGGTTATTTTTCCTTTTTCTTTTTGGGCTTCTTCCCTTGGGAGGAGATAATTAATTTTTTCTTGACTTTAGTTTTGGGAGGACTATATGGAGAACCTACAATAAATTTGGAAAAATACAATGAGTATGGTTGGCTTTCAAATAGAAATTTAAGTTTTGCACTATCTTTGTAATGGTAGAGAAATTTTTATATTTGAAAATACTAAGTTAGAATGTTATTTATTTATAAAAAAAATTGTGACTTGTATTGAAATATGTTGTTTTATGAAATAATTTTCTCTTTATAGTAGTGTTTTTCCTTTCTTACCTCTCCTTTCAAATATACTTAGGAAAACTAATTGTAGAGACAAAATCCACATCATTTTTTGTATTTATAGTATGTTTTCTTGTATCATTTTGTATTCTTGATGATCTCCTTCTTTGATCTATATTTCTCCTTGTGGAACATGTACACCCTCTTGGTTTAGGGGTGGCTAAAGCCAATGGTGATTGATGATGCCAAAAAGTTGGGTGGTGAGAAATATTCTTATTTGACCATTTTAGTTAGAGTTTAGATATTGTGAAATAAAATTCCATCACATCTTTAGTATGGTTACATGAATTTGTTAAGGGATTCACCACTTCATTAATTTTTTTGTGATTTTAAGTGGTATAGGAAAAAATGGAAGGATTAGATAGTGACTTTCTTATTTTTTTATGTATATTTTAAGTTCCTTGAGACCCATTGTAGTGGAACAATATTTATGAAACAAAGAAAAATAGGGTGTGTGATCTGCTATGGATTAACCAAATGGATGCACCATATATTTCTAATTTGAATCAATTATGATAGTTATAATGTGCAAATGAGAATCAAAAATCAAACATAACCAATATAGCAATCAAAAGTTAGTTTTTAAGAGGGTCAAATGTTATGTACCTATTGCAAAAAGTAAAATTTTGGGCCTCACTGAGGACTCATTCGCCCTATGGCAAATGGGTCTTGGATAGGGTTTTGGAAAATAAATTTTTAGGTTTTCTTCTTCAATGGTCACACTCTCAAATCCTAGTTGGGCACTGTCAAAAACTCATAAATAAACCATGTAGCTCATTCTATTATTTGACAACTTTCTTAGCAACTTTAGCAATTTTGACAACTTTTGCAATTTTTCTCTCCAATAGATCTTCAACCTAAAACCTGCAATCACACATCAAAGGAGAGAGAAATGTTGTTTGTTAGGGAATAGGGGTTTACCTTGGTCAAACCCCATTTTGGTAATTAAACCTTGAAATAAAACAATGCATAAAGGAATGATGAATGAACAAAGTAATGCCATAACTCACCACACCTTAATTAAACCTTGGAGTACAAATCAATAATCTAGCATGAAATGAACTCAATGAATGTAGATCTTGATCATAGAACTTGATATGAAACAATGGTTTGAATATGCTTGAATTGATCTTCAATGCTACATCAACACATTAGCTCAACAACATGCATGATGCACTATGCCTTTGACGTGATGAAATGACTCTGGATTATTGCAATAATCTTATACAAATTTGCTTTTGAATGCCTTCTTGAATGCTCTTGAATACTCTATAATGCTTTTGTGAAAATTGCTTGGTCTAATAAAAGTATTAGGTGAAACACAATGAAATGACATTGTATTTATACATATTGTATCATTAAATCCTAAAATTTAAATAAAAAAGGTGGACATCAAATCATGGATTTCAAATCATTGAAATATCGCCAAAAACGTATCCCAAGGGGGGGTCCCAGGTCCAAGTGAGGACTCATTTGCCATAGGGTGAATGGGTCTTAGCACACATAACTAGGACACACTTTGGGGGATGTTAAAGTTTATGTAAAATTAGGGTCCTAAGACCTAGTGAGGACCTATTTGCTAGGTGGAGAATGGGTCTTAGGTCACTAACCTAGGACACACACCTTGTAAAATTAAGTGTTGTGTAATATCATTTATGAATGTCAGGTTTTATCCCTCAGAATCTGCAATTAATTAGGTTTGGATTTGAATTAAAGGGGATAGTTAAGGAAAATTAAGCTCAATTAATTGATAAAGGCCTAGATTAGTGTGAAAGTGTAAAGATACACTTTACAACACCCTAAATAAGGCATAATTAAGTCCATTTTATTAAGAAGGGTCCTAAACTTATTATGAATGTGTAAAACACATTACAACACTAAATCAAGGCAACATTAGGCTCATTTTAATATTAATTATTCCCAAATTAAGTGAGAAAAAGGGATACTTTTTTTGACACTACAATTTATAAGAACATCACATGTATTATCCTAGCTTATGTTGTAGATTGTATTCAATTAAAAAATTATTCAATGGTTTTATTGTAAGGATTTTTATTGTCCATCATCTTTGGAAGCTATGAAATTAAGCAGTTGGAAAATATAGATTTAAGCTTCTCTTTTTTGATTTACTTGTAAGGTTATTTGGAATAAAATTTTAGTTTGAAAGCTAAATTGTAGTAAAAGTATTAAAAAAGGTTGATTGTTTTATCTCAAATATGTTCTAATCTTCCTTGGAAAATGTATTTTAAAATAAATATTTATAATTCTCAATTTGTGGATGGATTGAATACTATAGTTAAATATGATCTCTCTTTGTTTTGTAGACATAGCCAGAACTAAGATTAGTCTAGTAGCTAAACAGGTAATGGAAAACTTAAAAAAGGGAATTATTTTTTATAATGGTAAAAAATAGGTTTTTGAAAGGTCACAAACCATTTTACATTAGAAAAGAAAAATGATGGTAAGAATGAGTCCTACAAGGTGTAGAAAAAGAAAGTAAAAAATCCAATGGGCACAAAAAAAAATTAGAGAAAAAACATAGAATCAACATATACAAAAAAGGAAAAAATAGAAGAGATAACTCAACTAGTTGGGATCTACCAACTTTTCAAGAATTGATACAAATTGTCACTCCTTGAAAATAAAGTTAACTTTCTCCTTAAAATAATTTTTTAGGGTCTTATCATGCAAATCAATAATGCTTGAATTTTTGGTAGAGGGCCCGAACCTTGTTATATTGGCATTCCCTTCTTTAATATCCTCCCTTTTTCTCTTTTACAATTTTATTTGGAGGAAAAATAAGCTAGTAGCTGATTTCTTAATTGGTTTTTTACTAAATTTGGCTAACTCAACAAGATTATCCTTCATATTTTCTTGGTTTTTCTACAACATGCACGTTCTCTAATACAAGTTTTACCAATTTTGAAAAAATATGGAAAAATTATCAAAAGAAGCATTACTATTAACACCTCTAGTATCCTCATCAAAAGAAGCATTACTATTAACACCTCTAGTATCCTCCTTGTGAATAATGTATTATTTACCTTCCACTCTAGTTTGAATATATTGTTAAAATCTTGTGCTTATAAGTGTGTATATATTGCTAGTTTAAAAACTCCAAAGGGACACATTATAGAAAAAATATTTTAGTTAGATTATTGTAGATTTAAAATCACTAATAATTTTGTGCAGCAAACCACTTTTTTATTTAAAAAATAGGACATTATAGCCCCCTTGAAATAAAATAGTACAATGGTCATTCTATTATCTTGTATGACCATGATGTTTCCATATAGACATAAAGGAATGTTAAACACTCGGAATAGTGAGAGTGGGGGGGTGAATCAGTATTCTATTAAACCTTTCAAACATTATCCATCCAATTACCAAAGAAAATTCAATTGATATAAGAAAAGAAATCATGAAACATCCACAACATCACATAACACATGAACACTAGGATTTTTATGCAAAAAACCCAAAATGGGAAAAACCATGGTGTGTTAGCTCACAATATATTATATCCAAATATAGTATATTATAGAGATACTCATTGTAGGTGGACTCATTGTCCAATGGAATCACTACCCACAGAGAATAAGATAGATGATAGAAGGGGTGGCTCACAACCTATTGAAATGTTACAATTATATTTACAATATGATTGGAAACAAGTACAAGATAGAGGTATTATCAATAATGGATGTAATTCCTCTTCTTACAGAATCTGTAACAAAATTTACCATGACACCAAACATATCATGATTGATATCATTGATTCCCATTATGAAACAATATCATTACTATTTGATAATATTAAAGGCAATCTTATTATTACAGTGTTATTAGCATTTATTCGTAATACTCATATTACCATTTAAGTGCTAATTGAAATAGCATTATCTCTTGCGATTGAACCTCAATAAAAAAAAAAATCATCAATTAATCAACATTTATTCTTAGGTGACAATACTATTACTGTTTCATCAACCACTTAGACCTTTCTCATATTTTTGATTGGATTCACATATGGACGTTGGTACAATGGTATTACTTAATCGATGGCTTGACAAAAAAAATAAAAAATCATTTGCTAATTGTTTAACATCTCAGCCAATAGGAATAAAAACACATCACAACTACCCTCTTACACAAGAACATTATCAAGAATTCATGTATAATGTTAATAATAACAACATCAAACTATCATTGAGTTGGTAATAATGATATATATTTTTTTTAAATCATAATTTAGATGTCAAAGACAGTGATAATCTCGCCCAATTTCACCCCCAAATAGCGATTTTATTTATCACTAACTTATTGTTTAATTATATGAATAATTTAACATTTCTTATTTTTAAGGAATATTTACTTACCCAATTATAACATTTAATAAACAATAACTTAAACTAAAAAAATAAAGTTTAAATTCCATTACATGAAAATATATTAAAATTCTTAATTTTATAAATCCTCTTTAAATTCATTATATATATATTTTTTAATTTCTCTTTTATTTTTCTAAGCCTAAAGGCCATGTAAGCCTCCTAATTTTTAGAGTCTTTCCTTTAACTTGAATTTTTATTTTCCTTGTTTTTTAAAATATCCTCTTTTAAAAGAAAAGGCCATACGATTCTAACTTACAACCTTGGATATTTTTATTCGATCTTATCTTAGTAGGATGTTATATTTTCGTTAGAACATTACATCCATTTATTTTAAAATTCACAGGATTGAATTCTTTTTTTTTTTTCTGTTCCAACATTATGGTTTTTTTTTCTTAAGCAAACGCAAAGAGTCAGCCAAGACAGAGAACCTTTGTATTAATAAAAAGATATCTCATAATACTTTATGACAATTAACAGTTAGATGTTTACACGGAGGTACCTAGATTAAACAATACTATATTTTTATTTATTTATTTTGTAACAGCATGGATGCCAACACTAGGTGCATGCTAATAATACATCTGTATCCATGCAACAGCAGAGGGAAAAGATAAAGAGTTGGGCATAGAAAAAAAATTGGAGCAAGGAGTATAATTTATTTGGAGTGGTTTCACCGATATAGTAGCAAATTTCAGAAGCTATGCAAGATGAATGAAAAAGAAACGAGGCCGGAGTTGAAACACATCAGTCCAGTACACAAGTCACCCCACTAGAACAAGCTAAAACTGTTGGGATTTGCAAGACTAATAATTAGTTTTAGTGAAACTTTGGTCATCTCTTTGAAATCCTGACTGTCACCACTCTCCACCCACTATGTTAGTAAGACAGCCCGCTGCACTACCCTATGCTACACTACAATGAACTCCATTATGCTCTATAAAGACACCTACAGTAACATATTAAAATATCATACTATCACAACAGTCAAGACAATTTAACACCACCTCTACAGTCGAGTGTAGAGCTATTCTATTTAAGTATACAGTGATTAAGAGGTGCTTCGATGGCCCTCTAACAAAGGTGGTCCACTAAATGAAGAAGAATGTATTCGAACTACGCATAAAAATTAAATTTGGGGTGATCAAAGAATGCCAACTTGAAGTCTAAACCACAGATTTATTTTTATTTTTATTTGTCAGCACTGGCGTGAGTACTTGCATGAAGTCTGAGCGAGGAGGTAGACCATACTGAAGTCCAAAACTCAACATTATTATCTCTGGTTGATATGGCACGAAGTGGGATAGGTGACCTTGCAATCGGCTGGCGATAATAATTGCCCTGCAGGTGAAGACGTCTAAAAGAAGAGAAATACAGACATCATAACTTTGATTGCAACACATTAACCAATTAAAGAATGCTGTGAAAAAAAAAACACATCATGCCTGCAACCAGGTACTGGGCTTCAAAAAGGTCAACCTCTCCATTCGCTTTATCATAGATTCCCACTAATAAATGCCTACAACCTCCTATGGCTTAGGCGCATTGTTCCTCAATTTCCTTCTGACGACAGTTGGTAAGAATTTATTTCATATTGATGACCTTGGAAACCAGTGTCAATCTTGGAAGAGTAAGGAAAGAGAAAATATTAGTATCGTGCCAAATAAAGTCTCTTACGAAAGTACAAGCTAGGTTCATCATTTGTAGGTTTGCAGGGACGTCTATCAAAAGACAGAGGCCCATTATTTGGTTGTGGTTATAGCTGCCGCTTGAGCGGGTGGTTCATTAATGAACAATCCATAGGTATTTAGAATGTTGATAAAAAAAATGTCCTCCCAAACAGTTTGATATGTTATTCAGAAGAGCCTAGAATGACGCCTATTTCAAAGGGAAGTAAATTCCTTGTCAAAGAATGTGCCTTATGAGTGATATGGTTGGAAATGAAATGCAGAGTTTTGCGTACACATTTAGCTGTATCTATTAATGAATTCAAAAAAAATTAATGGGTGATTTAAATTTTAAATCGCCCTTTATGTTGGCAATGGATTGAAGGTTTCAAAGTTTCCTACTAGAATCTCTAATAATTTTATAAAAGAGTGTTGGGCATTAGATCTATTTCCTCAACAGAGGGTTCTAAAGCTATCTTTATGCATTCCCTGCCTCATCTTACTTCTAGCTAACGGCGCAAAACTATTACCCCTCAAAATTAGAGGAACTTCCATCAATAGTGATAGTGGTAATCATACAGCTCTGAAGATATTAGAGTTGGGCCTTAAGTAATGTCAACGCTAGACTCATAGGTCTCTCAATGTGGAATATGGATACACTATTATTTGTGTGCTAGATTTGATGGAGGTGCATGCTTATACCTGTCGACCTGAGCCCTCTAACCAGCTGTGTTATTCCTCCATTTTATCAATTTATTATTTTATTTTATTTTATTTTTATTTATTTTTCTCTGTATGAGCAGGTCAATGTAAGAAGAAAATAGTATTGCAATAAGAGTCTCTCTTTCATAGAATCTACCTGTTGTTACTGAGAATTGTATATTTATCCTCACGGAGTTAATAGCTATCTTCTTTACTAGTTTATCTAATAGACCGTTGACCCATATTAAATCATTTTAACCAAGGTAGAGTAACACATCATGTATATTATCGAACAGAGGGCGTTAAATTAAATATGTAACAACGTCAAAAAGACTAAACATTCCCAACCTACCTCTTGCAAATTTTACACTTATTTAGAATACTTTCATTTAAACCTTACTCACATAGTTGCCATTGCTCAATTGATAAGTTCTCATGACAGTCAGATTTCTAATAAGTCTAACAAATTATTTTTGAATTAAATGTTTCATTATTTGAAAGGGTAGAGCTGAAACATTATATCTCCTTTTTATTCTAACTAAAATCCTCTCTACAATATCAAAACTTTCCATCATGATAACTTTAATACATGACCTTCTAGATAACATATTTATTTTCTTACATAAAGTTTTGCACTCCAAACAACAAAACTTACAACATAATACCCTCTACTTAAGCTTTCATCCTTACCATATCACATAGAATTAAAATAAATGACAAATCATTGCATAAGGTCTTGCTCTCCACTCTTCCATAATGGCGTCATGGAGCCTCGTGGGCTCTAGCCATACCCCCGAGCAAGGAATTATTTAAGCTCCATGATGATAAATGGAGCCTTCTCTCAGTTTAACAAAGGAATGAAACTAATGTAGTACAAATTTCATGCATCTATGCTCTCTACTTTTTATTTTCAGCCATGATCCATACATTTTGCCACTTTCTTTCAATAACAAGTGAGAATAGGAGGAACTTATCTCTTTTCCTTTAGATGAAGGGATTGAACTCTCGCATCCATTTTTCCTCTCCAACCATCTTGATCACTATCTTTCCAAAGAGGTGGAATCCTTCCTCTTCTTGTCATTCTTCTACCATTTCCACTCAAGTTCTCCAAGAGGAGAAGTGGGCAATGGCCAAATCTTCCATCTTCTTGAGATATAAAGGAATCCTCCAAACCTACACTCTTTCCCACAAGTGCTCACACATGTGTGAGTCTTGTGCCAATTCCAAGAACTTTTGGGGAGTGGGAAGTTGAGAGTGACAAGTCACTTTTCCCAAGCCCCAACACTTTTTGAATTCGTCACATTCATGAATGTGGAATTTTGAGGGGTCTTTTCACACTCCAAGGACAAGTTCACATGTCAAAAAGGTTCCAAACCCATAGGTATAGGTCCTAGGGGTCTATTCTTGTTCAAAAACCAAGGAAATTGACTCAATAATCCCTTTTTAAACCCACAAAAGAATCCATACGAGTCTTGATCTTGACCAAGGGTTCCAACTCCAACCAAACTCACATCACATGACTTACAATTGGAATCTACTCAAACATAATCAACCAACCAATAATAAAACCTCAAACCCTTCTAAGTCAAATAAGACTACACTTAGAACTTCCCCAAAGATGTATCTGATTTGATTCCAATATTTATCCATCCTCCTATTTGCATATTTGATTTCTTAGCCCTCCAATACATTTACTCTACTTGTTTTTAGGTCTCGGATGGAGATAAATTTATATCCTCAACAAGAAGTCTTTTGATTTGCACTTGATGGTTATCCCTGTAGACATCCAAATTTGGACACTTAATTTATCCAAATTTATCACTTTTCGTCTAAACATCCTCTTAGCCTAGTTAATTAAATAATATTACTATTATTTAATTAATATCTTTAATTCTGCCAAATCCCTAAGGTATTTAATTAATAATTAAATACCTTACCCTCCTTAATCCTCTTTTCATCAAATAAATTAAATA
>VDFB02256132.1:29590456-29881702 GCA_007258455.2 Sequoia sempervirens | reverse complement strand
GATTTTGATGGCTTTTTTGGCGGAAAAGTATTAAGAGGGTTCGGCCAAACCTAGGTTCTACTGAACCCCTAATTAGTTTGGTCGAACCAATAGGTTCGTACGAACCCCTAAAATCAAGTTTTTTGCCATGCATTCATTTTTTGTGAGTTTTCCTTCCTCACTTCAATTGTAAACCACTATTGTGGCTTCACCCATATACATTCAATAGATTAGAATTTAACATAAAGCAAGACATAACACGAGCGCATTATACCACGCTTGCGTTATGTCTTGCTAGACATGTTCCCTACAAATGCAAAAAACCATGTCAAAATTGAGATATAACGCTAGTGCATTATAATGTGCACACGTTATATATTGCTTTGGGAATCCCCAAGCCTTGGGATTGGTATTTGCCTTGGAATACCAACCCAAAGGCTTGGAGGGCATTCCCAATGACTAGAGACGTGTTTTTGCAAATTCTACAATATTTCACATAATCAAGTTCGTGCTCACCATCAGGATTCCACGTGGTTCAATATTAAACAAATCGAACATTTGGGTAATTTCAGGTTCTCTCTTAACTATCCAATGATGTAATGTTTTTCACTTTCTGACAATGTTATGCCTTTCATACATAATTTATTTTGTTTGTGTGTCTCTTTTTTGGCAAAAAGTAGTGTTTGGTGGTTTTTTTGTTATAAATTAACATTCATCAAAATTTCAAATAAATTACATTTTTAGAAATTAGACTCCATTCTACAATTTTTTTCTTTTTAAAAATCCAACTAGTTTCCAAAATTTGTAGAGGTAGCACGGCCAAAATTCTATTTTTCAAGAAGTGTCCACTTCGAAAATTAGTAAAAAATCAAATATTCATTAAAAAATTATCAAAAAAATTATGCATCAACTACATACTATTAGCTAACTTTTGACCATAGTGATTTTAAAAATACTAAAAAATGTTCACCGTGATAGGGTCGTACAAGAGTTGCTATGTTATGTTTTTCTGACAAAAACAACACCAATGTGTGTATGTCCCTCTTTTGAACCCCTTAATATCAACCATTTTCAAAATAAATTAGTAGTTTAGAAAGTAAACTCAGAGCACTTCGATCCTTGTTTTTGTTCCATCTCAAAATTTTGAGTGTAACTATCCTCAATTTCACGTCGAAGGTCAATATTTCTTGATTTCAGAAAAAAAGTGGCCACTTAAGCCCCCTTTTTGGGAACCATCTTTGTGCACTTACCCAATTGGTTGTATAGAATGATTATGTTCCTCAGGTGAAAGTTGTTATGAAGGATTTTTTGGATTTTAGGCTATTGATAGGACATTCCAGATTGTGTTTGAGTGTTGTGTGTGGTCTACGAGTTGTTTTTTGATAAAAGGAAGCGTGCACTTAAATGCTTAATGGTGTTAACACAGGTTCGGTCAACCTTGGGTGTTTACACTAATTACATAAATGCTTCGGTGTTTGTGGAAGCATGGTGTGGATTTAGGTCCGAGTTAAGGTGTGATGTGGTCTACTTTTATTCCTTTCCACTGTGAGAAGGTTTTGGTGCTAACCTAATTTAAATTTGGACATTTGAGTTGCATAACTAACCTTGGAGATTGTTTTGAAGGTTGTGGATGGTATATATATGTGTGTAGAGTTGATGAAGGATTAATGTATGAAGTGGGTGTGATGTGAATTGTGATGTGAAGTGTGAAAGTGTGAGCTTTAATGACTAAGACTATTGGAAGCAGTGAGCAGAAGGTGTCTACATTCTTTAGAGAGAGAGTGAATGTACTGGTGGTGTAGTGGTGGAACTTTTATGTTGCTTTGAGATGTATTTCTCATTGTAATAATAATCTATCTTCTTCTTTGTAATCTAGCAATAAGCCCTTCTTTCTTTTGGGCAGTGAGCCCTCTGGTAGTGAGCCTTTTGTATTCGGTGTTGCAATTACTTTCTACTGTGAGCTAATCCTCACCATGTTTTTTCCCTTCTCGGTTTTTCCACATAAATCGAGTGTTCTTCTATGTATGGTGTTGATGTATTATTGTTTATGTTATTTACTTTCATGCTAAATCAGTATAACAAATTAAGGGTTAATAAGGATTTGAATGTTAATAAGGGTTTTGATGTTTTAATGAACAATTGATTCACCCCCCCACCTCATTTGTCTTATGCATTCAACATTTTTTTCTAATCTCTCCATAAAATTACTAAAACTAATCCTTCAATCTATCTAAGTTAAAACCCCATTCTTAGAGGGATGCCAAATAAGCTTGCTTTGTTCATGAAATCCACTAGATCTTCTTGTGATTTTGTTAATTTCAAAACTTGACCTCTCTTATTTGAGTTGTTCAATATTGGATTGAAGTCCCTTCAAATGATTACATGACCATCTAGTAATGATGAAAGAATGATGAGAAATTGGTCTCGTATTTTTTTTATATGTGCATTTAGGTCATAGATATTAATAAGAAAAACACCTTAAATTAGAAGAAAATTTGTCACCTTATACCTTCCAATTTCGATTCATGCAAATATTTTCCACACTCACAAAAAATGGTAACTAAAGGATCCCAAGTTCGCTAAAGGACCTAAAAACCGAGCCATAAAGTCCCCATTCCACATTTACCATTTTCAAAGCAAAGCCCTAGCTTTTATCTTTTATCTTTTTGATTTTTCAGCATTATGATAGCTACTTTGGATACATTGAAATGGTGCTTAAATGAGCACATTTTTTAGGGTAATTTAATCCATTTTCCATGAGATGATCTTTATTTATCATTGGGAACTGATGTCTCCTTTCTAAATCTAAAAAATGTTGTAAATATTTTTAACTAACATTTTGAAGAGTCACCTTCATCTCTTCTAGTCTACCTCTCTTCGATTTACCACAATTGGCTTGGCCCTTCAAAGAGTTTGTTTCACTTACCACTTACATATCCCTTAAATTGATTATCTCATCTATTAAAAATAAATATATTTCAAGTTAAATATTTTTTAATTTAAAATTTTATTATAAAATTTTATTTTATTATTATTATTAGCAATTAAATATTGTTAGGAAAATGGTATTGTACACCTTGCACAAGAATGAAATATTTAATTATGTAAAACAAATATTTATTTGCGGTGCATCTGGATGACGTGTTTAGCCACATTAAATATTTATTTGGGTCCACTTGTAAAGTTGTATGTAACATTGGGTTAGTTATTTTATGTGTGGGAGACAATATTTATTCTTATTTGGGAAAAATATTTAATAATGTGAAAATTAGTATAAAAAATTAAATGAGGGGTCAAAGGTTTTTTGTACTTATGGTTTTGAAACACATGGATTTATCTTAACACTTGGTTGTATTTGTGTGAGCTTGAATCTATAAAAGGAAGCACATGTTTAGTGGTTAAGATTGGTTGGGTGAATGGGTTGTCATCGTATCAAGTTTATCTTGTGAGTGCATATATGAAACATGGCATGGGATGTGTGGTTGCATGCTTGGACACATGGAGAGTTTGTTGGAGGAGCTTGATGTATCAAAATTATTCATCTGAAACTTTGTAAGTGCATTGTAATGTTTTATTGTTGAATAATATATAGAGTATGGATGCTTTTGGAGGCTAGATGTTTCCCTCTATGAGAGTTTTTCAAAGTATATTTTGTATTAGCTTGTGGCTTGTCTATTTGATATTTTTTTATGGTTATTCTATAAGTTTGCATCCATGCTTTTCTCTCATGGGTACTATGCATTAATTTCCTAACAAATGTGATTTAATTTTTTCATAAATTTGTAAAAACTAGATGGTCTTTTTTAACTAAAATTAAGTTTAATGAATATAACAACTAGGTTTTGATTTTTGAGCTATTATAGATTGTGTAACAAAATTTTAAGTTTTGAAAATAATACAAATAAAAACACCAAGTTAATTTTAGAGGTTGATAGATATTTTCCCTAGTTTCTTATATATGTTGGAAGCAAAATGATGAAACTTGGGCCAAGTTGTTCTTAAAATTTGAATGATTAATTCTACTCTAGTTTTCATCTCAAGTATTATGGATTTAAATAATGATGAACAAACTTGAATTAACAAAATATAGACTTTTGAATCAATAATTGTAAACTTCTAAAACTTGTTTTCCTCGATCTTTGATGTGTAATGCAATTGTAAAGATTGTAATGTTTATAAATATCTTAATGGAATCTAACAAAATATCAAATTTAAGTTCTCCTAGGTTAGACCCCTAGATCAACAAACTTTCCAACTTTGAGTAAAGATTTCAAGACAATACATGCAAACATGTAGGTCACCTATACATAGGCAAACTAGTTTTTTTATTCAAGTGTGCTTTTGGTATCTCCTTTTAGTTTCCTATAATCTTTTGATATATATTAATGACACATTGAATTCTTTAATTGTCAAAGCACATCAATATGCCGCACAAACATGTATCAAGTTGGTTCATAAAAATTCATTAAATTTAAGATTCATTCTTGTGCTTTATAGCATCAATTGTAAGATTGAATTTAAGGTTCATTCACACACACTATAACACCAGTTGTGAGATTGAATTTAAGTTTACTCTTGTACATCACAACACGAATTCTAACTAACACAAAAATCAACTTAAACAATAAAATAATATTCTCGAAAAAAAAAGCAAAATATATAAAAAATAAATATGAATGAAACACAATAAACAAATAAATAAATAATATATAAAAATAAATAGAAAACCATGTACTCTTTTCATTGTATTGTTTTGTTTTTTTAAGATTTATTAATCCATGTTAGTGGAAGTCCGAAATATATTAGCTGGCAGGAGATGTTAGCGAATCTCTTTAAAACAGAGAAACGTACGAATATAAGTACAAAATAGCTTCAACTTTTACGGCAAGCGTGTCATCTGCTCATACGACTTCCTTATAACTCGAGTATGTTCTATTATTTGTTTTTATGTTTTAATTATATTATTATTATTATTATTATTTGTTTTTATGTTTTTATTTTATTTGGTGCTTGAGTGTTTTAGGTATTTGGTTTTAGTATATGATTTTGATTAATTTGGTGTTTGTTTTGACTTAAATTTTAGGTTGATTATTAAAAATATATTTTTGTTGACAATTTTTAGTTATAAGATTATTTATTTATTCAAATTTAATGTTGCACCCACAGTTTTGATCTAGTTCATTTTTGTATCTATAAATTTGATTCTTTAAGTTATATGTTTAAATTTAATCATGAGATCGAGTTGACCATTTTCCAATTAGTCATTATGTGTCCTCCTAGACCAAATTTTTTAAATTGTGGGTATAACTCAATAAAAAAACACCCCACAGTCATATGCATCCATTCCATCCATTATTCCACCTAAGAATTTTATAAAGGGGTCTATTCTAATTACAATACACCTTGATTCATTTCTAAACTAGGGACCCCCTATTAAGAATGGAAATTTGATGAAAATGTGCCCCAAGTAATATTTTTAATATTCCCCTTATTTATATTTATGATTTCTTAATTTACACTCAATTTTATCTCCTATTTGAAGCTCCACATATTTTAAATATTGGTGCTTCTTTAATGTGCAAATTCATTTCAAAATATCAATTGGTGTTCCTCTAATTTTGCTTTTCCCAACTTCTTTTTTGTTGCATTAGATCCCATTTCAAAGCAAAATATTCTTAATTTTGTTTTCCCTAGTCAATGTTTCCCAAATTCAATTAAGTCTTTGAGCTAGTTTAAATTATTTTCAATGGTTTGATAGTTCTTCTCATCCCTAGAAAAAAATATTATAAGTGTTCACTACATGTGTTTTGATCTATGAATGTTTATTTTCTATTAAGCATTAGAAGTTGATTCTAAGAGGGAAATTTATAAGTTAAAATTTGGTTGTATTTGTTTAAGATTTTGGTCACGAATCCTCTTATGGAACCTTCACTTACCTTTGAGTATAAGCTAGGTAGCCTATATCAAGTAATTGATGCCTTAGGGATTTTAATCAAGTGTGAACTATTAGTTTCATTTAAGTTGGTGTGTCAAAAATATAAAAATAGAATCCAAGTATCTAATTGAATAACTCTCAGAATCGTACTTGCCTCTATCATAACTTCATGATGTCTCTACATATTTTGATCACATCATATCTTTGTCAATTAACCCTAAAACCTTAGTTCCACAAATTATGTCCTTGTATCACCCTTTTACATTTTTCATTTTAATTTCTAATATATCCTCATGTAGGATATTGTCTAATGCATTCATTACACGTTGTCTTCTTTAATTCTATCAAAAAATGTTGAATCAAATCTAGGGGCTTGTTATAAAAAGGTGATCCTCTCACTCCCAACGATGTTTTCCAATATTATTATTCTTTATTATATGTTTGGAGACCAAGGTGAATCTTTATTTTTAATACAAAAGTTTTGTAGGTCATAGATTCATTTTCCTAGGTCAAGATTTATTTTTTGCATAGGTCATTTATAAACATGTGCATATGATATACATTGAATTGCATCCATAAATTTGACCCTAGCTAAATTATTGCAATAAACTAGCTTATATTTTATTGTTCTTCTTCCAATACATACATGTTTTAGTATTTGTAAGTTATGATTTTAAAATAGTGAACATCTATTTAATACCATCAAAATCTACTAAATATTAAAATCATTCCTTTAATTTTTAATTTTTTAAATTCTATCACATAATTTGTCATAATTCTAAATTAAGTTAACTGATTTGAATTTATAATCATATTCATTAAATATAATTTTAATACAAAATATTATATTATTTTCTTATTATTTAATTCATTTTATAACAATAATGAATACATTAAAAAACTAAATATTTATAATCTTTTATATGCTCAAAGATTTTATGAATATATTTAATATTAGAGTATATGCTCTAATAAATACATCAATAAATTAGTTGTAAGGACGTCTCATATCTTACATTTAATATTAGAGTATATGTTCTAATAAATACATCAATATTAGTTGTAAGGATATACTATAGTTTGACTTTAAAGGCAAGAGTATATGTTTTAACAAATACAACAATACATTAGTTGTAAATATATATTACAATTTGACTTTAAATAATTGAGTATAATAAATACTCGATTTTTAATAAATTCAATAAATTAATTTAGATTAAAATAGGTTAAAAATCATTATTTTGACTTTAAGTATAATATATATATTTAGTTGATATATTTTATAAATTAACAAGTTGTGATGCAAATAGAATAATGTTTATTTAATTTAAATTTGTTAGAGACTGTAAGAAAGAAAGACAGTCTAACTTTGTGTCATTTTATAAGAATTGTTGTAATATAAGCAATCATATTTTTTAATACATTAATAACTAATATGAATGTGTCTTTCTAATGTATACATTTTACTGAAGTGGGTGATTTTATGGAAAATAGTATAAAGAAGAAGGATATTCTTGTTACATGGTGAGAGATAGAATTACAATTATAACAAAGAAGTTCTAATGGGATGAGTGCATTCACAAAAATCTATTTCTTGTCAATATCCTACAAATATCTATAACTAATTATCTTTTGAAAGAATTATTCATTAATATATAATTATAATATATACACATAAATAAGATATTTAAATAATTACTTATATGCATTTAAGATATTTATAGACTAGTCTATATGTTATCATATGTTATATCTATATAGATAACAATGGAAGCATAAATTTTCTTGTAAAATTATGAGATAAATTATTATTAACTATAGTGGGCTTAATATGCTTATTATATTTTTGTTTCAATACCCTCTCCAATGGTATGATCAAATGATTCTTCTTCCTCAAATTTTCATTGTAGGCATCTATAATCACTAAATGTAACTCCAAAACCCTTTATGGTTTATGGGGATGTGACTCATTAGTTGAGGCAATATTTTGTTGATGATCATTTGAGGAACCAAGTTGTCACCACTTACATGGCTATTTTAGGTGATTAACATAGGTGTACTTCACACCATTGTCGATGAGGTTCATAGCTTTATTTTAAGGACTTTATGAAGTGTACAAGTGGACACTAGTTCCAATCCAATTTATATCTAGTTAGCATCCTAAAGTTCATAATTATTTGAAGGACATTCATGATAAAATTTGATGTATGAGGACACGATTTGACTAACTTACAAGTTGGATCACTCTGTTGAAGTGTGAAAAACATAATTACTACCACAAATTTACTAGCAAGGAGATATAAACACATATCTACAAAACTTGAGCATTCACTTGATACTCTCTCAATAGATGACCGCTTTATTGAACAAGCAAGTCTAAGAAGCTTTACTCGTATCATTTCCACATTAACAAGACCAACAATTTGTTAATTGTATATACACAATTATCCCTAGACACACATTAATTAGATCTCAAATAATGACCAAATTCCTTAAATTTCTAAGAACTCCATTCTCTTTAAATATATAGGTTATATATACCTCCACAAGGTAACACATTTATAAATAAAAGATATGACTACCATTTTATAGACGTATACATACGTCACTTGATGTAATTGTGAGACTCACTGTCATTTAAGAAATAATATTCTTTTTTAAACTATAAACGGCTAAATTAAAAAACTTGTATTTGGTGGTCGGTTACAATAAACGTTTACCACCCATTCAAAGGTCACGAGGAAGTAGCTTCCTACTTTTGCTAGAATCCTAAATACATCTATTGATATTCACGTAAGCTTTGTGGACAGAAATGTTATCTAATAACAAAATGACAAAATGCACGTGAAACAGTTCCCTTTCCTTCCACCTGCTCCGCACAAGGGAACTTCTATTACGGACACACGCGGTAATGGTTTGATCACAGTGGTTCCCACTCCCCCTGTTTCAGACTTGTACGCTCTTCTCTCCCTCCTGTCCATTCAAAATGATTACGTTGCAGATTCCACATTGTTTTGGACCCTCGTTAACCTGTAAAACATGAAATATTATGAAATTTTCACATTTTACCTTGAGGTTAAGATTATGGGGGGGTTTGAGTTGTAGCTATTTAAGCACCCCCATGTCCTTCCTTACAACTCCCCCTCGATCTGTCGATCCATCTGTCTTCTGATTGGGTCGACATTCTCCTCCTCTTGTGCTCCCGGTGCTCTTCTTCTCCTCTGCTCACTCTGCTCTGGTGAACTTTTCTTCTCACATTGTTGCTTTGGAATTGTGTTTTTAGAACTGTTTTGGAACTTGTTTTTGTGTCTTAAGGCTTGTTTGCATTCAATTCTTGATACCCATCTTGGATTGTATGTGTGGTTTAGTTTGTTGGTGACAGTAGAAGTAATGGCGGTAGATGAGAGACGCTCAGTAGATAAGAGGCCTCGATATGACTGCCTTCTCTTCGGTGGGTATAGGCCAGATTGTAGTTTGTTTGAGAAAATCTGTCACAGATATGCTGTATTGCAGGCAGTTTCTAGAAGTTTTAGCAAATTTCTAATTTGATTGGTGTTTTCTTCAGATCTTGATGACACATTGTACCCTTTAAGTTCAGGGCTTGCTGCAGCATGCACCAAGAATATTGGAGGTAATGCTGTGGCTGACAAATTCGTTCTTTGAACTTTTTCTATTGTGTGTGTACAATGATTTTCTTGTTCACAGGTTATACTCACCATTTTTATTTTTCTAAGTTTTGCTTAATGTGGGATACGATCAATGGTGTGACAGATTATGTGGTTCAAAAACTTGGAGTTGATAAGAACAAAGTCACAGAGTTTTGCAGAGAAATGTATAAGAATTATGGCACAACTATGGCTGGACTGAGGGTTAGTGTTCCTTCCTTTTCTGTTTTATGGATTTCTGCAGTGTCTTATTGTGAAGAACTTGGCAATGGATGTCACAAATGACTTTTTCCTCTTATTTGTTTCTGAATCCTTTCAGGCTGTGGGCTATGAAATTGACTATGATGATTACCACAGGTATGCTTTGAAATGTTGTGTCTGGTGGCTTCTGATGTTAAAGTTCCAAGTTATTTTTATGGTTGGGATTCTGCAGACTAAAAGATGTTTAAGTTTTGGTTAAATTTAAAAAGCAGTTTGTTTTGGTTTTCTAAGGTCTGTTTTTGGTTCAGAATACTTAACAAGAAGCATTTTTGTACAGTTTTGTCCATGGAAGATTACCATATGAGAACCTTAAGCCAGATCCAGTGCTGAAGAGCTTGTTGCTAAGCATGCCTCAGAGGAAAATTGTAAGTTCTTGTGGTTTATCAAGTAATCCTGTTGGGTTTCTTTTTTCAAACTGAAAGCAATTATCAACTGTTTATAATTGCTCTCAATTTGATTAAAGTACCAGAAACAAACAGTGTCCCATCTCTTGCAAATGCATGTTGAAATTGTTAAGAGAGTTGAATTAATATATTAAAACTGTTAATCCCCATGAAACAGATATTTACAAACGGTGACAAAGTTCATGCTGCAAAGGTGCTCAGTAGGCTTGGGCTGGAAGATTGCTTTGAAGGTGTGATATGCTTTGAGACGCTCAACTCTCACCCAGAAGCTGCTGAAAACAACAATAGCTGGGATACACCTATTGCTTTTATGCCAAGAACACCAGTTATTTGCAAGCCATCAATAAATGCTATGGAGCGTGCCATTCACGTTGCAAATGCTGATCCACAGAGAACGGTATAAATCCAAGGACTTTTATCACCATTTTCCCTCCAACTTATACCATGTCATTTTTACATCTTCTGTAACTTTTTGAATCTGAATTGTTTTCTCTGCAGATCTTTTTTGATGACAGTACCAGGAATATAGCAGCAGGGAAGAGTGCAGGGCTGCATACTGTACTGGTAAGACCATTTGGGAAGGGCTTAAACAATTGGTGCATTGTAGTGGGTGCATAAATTGTTTATGTGGAATTGGGTCTTTTATGTAAACAATTTTTACATTGGTTATAACACACTGGTTGTTTATGATTGGACACCATTTCATTGGCGGCTACAATGCATTGGTTGTTTATGATTGGACAATGCACTGTTTGTTTTTTATTGGACACCATTGGAATCTAGTGAAAAAAGTTGTGATTTCATAACTAATTGATCAGCCTAACATGTAAAATTTGACAGGTTGGTTCTTCAATCCGCACAGAGGGAGCAGACTTTGCACTTGAAAGCATTCACAACCTGAAAGAAGCCCTGCCAGAGATTTGGGAAGATGATGTTGGCTTTGAAAATATTGTACGCCCAAAAAGAGCTGTTGCTATTGAAACAGTTGTAACAGCATAAAACATGTCATTACAGAGAATGGGGTTCTACACTTGTTTTTTTTAGGAGTTTTCTCCATTGCTAGAAAGATGTCTTGCTCATCTCTGTAGTTTTAGATGCTTTATAGCATCCCTGTTTCTGAATTATGTAGTACCAGTTCTGGATATTCTCCAGAGGAAGAACTTCTCAGACATTCAAAATCTGCACCTACCAAAGCCTTACCAAAGGAAAGTCAAGAATCTGTCGATGAAGAAGTGGTTGTACATAGCTAAGTAGTGAAAACATCCATGGCAGTCAAAAAGCAAGACAGTAATCTCTGTAAACTCCATGTGGGTGAGGAAGGAGGAGATGAAGGTGGAGGTGGGCGCATTTCTTTGATGTTCAGATGTTCTTAACTGCACTATATGTGATTGCTTATATAGCTTTCCTTGTAAGTAGTGATTTCTTATGTAGCTTTCGCTGTAAGCAGTTATCATGTTTTAGAAATAAATGCTGACTCAGAGGACGATGTCATATTTATCTTTGTTTGGCTCTCATTTTCCTGTTCTGTAAGTATGTGGGAGTGTTTAAAAACCATGATGATTATGGAGCACGCTATATTATTATATTATATACTTTGTTGTATACAATCATTCCAAATACCTGATTGGAAAACATTCATTGGCATCCACCAACAATCCCATTGGTAACCAGATTAGGACTGGTTTGGAAGGATCTGTCTGATTCAGTTTTGTCATTAGCTGAGGTATATAAACAATTCCATGGAATCTTTTTTCCCTGAATATATCTCATCCTGTAAAACCTTTGACGTATCCAATCAATGGTGAGATACACTCTAAGATTGTATTTCTACATTTATAGATCAGCTCAATATTATTGTACATTATAAAATATATTTTTGTTTTGTTTTGATATTGATAAGTTGAAAGGGGTTGAATTATTGTACAACATAGTCATAAGACAGATTAAACATGTGTTTTTGATATTAATAAGCTGAAAGGGGGTCCCAATTCATGTACAACATAGTGAAAAAACATAAGAAACATGTACCATGAGCAATAGAACAGATCAAACCATTCAACTAGATCAAAAAGAGTGAGGTACAACTGTAACCAAGCTGCTAAAAACAACTATAAATATCTTCTTGTTTTGATAAATATTAAAAAAAAACATTTTTAGTATTGATTTTTGTTTCAATAGATGATGAGATACTCTCTAAGATTGTATTTCTACATCTATGTATTCTATTTTTAGTATATCATCAATACTATTGTACATTGAAAAATATCTTCTTGTTTTGTTTTGATATTGATAAGTTGAAAGGGGTTGAATTATTGTACAACATAGTCACAAGACAGAATAAACATGTGTTTTTGATATTAATAATCTGAAAGGGGGTCCTAATTCATGTACAACATAGTGAAAAAACATACGAAACATGTACCATGAGCAATAGAACAGATCAAACCATTCAACTAGATTAAAAAGAGTGAGGTACAACTGAAACCAAGCTGCCAAAAACAACTATAAATATCTTCTTGTTTTGATAAATATTAGAAAAAAACATTTTTTAGTACCAATTTTTGTTTCAATGGATGATGAGATACTCTCTAAGATTGTATTTCTACATCTATGTATTCTATTTTTAGTATATCATCAATACTATTGTACATTGAAAAATATCTTCTTGTTCTGTTTTGATATTGATAAGCTGAAAGGTTGAATTATTGTACAACATAATCACAAGACGGATTAAACATGTGTTTTTGATAGTAATAAGCTGAAAGGGGATCCCAATTCATGTACAACATAGTGAAAAAACAGACGAAACATGTACCATGAGCAATAGGACAGAACAAACTATTCAACTAGATTAAAAAGAGTGAGGTACAACTATAACCAAGCTGCCAAAAACAAGTACAAATATCTTCTTATTTTGTTAAATATTAAAAAAAATAACATTTTTAAATACCATTTTTTGTTTCAATCCATGGTGAGATACTCTCTAAGATTGTATTTCTACATCTATGTATTCTATTTTTAGTATATCAGCTCAATACTATTGTACAATAAAAAATATCTTCTTGTTTTGTTTTGATATTGATAAGCTTAAAGGGGGGTTGAATTATTGTACAATATAGTCACAAGACAGATTAAACATGTGTTTTTGATATTAATAAGCTGAAAGAGGGTACCAATTCATGTACAACATTGTCTTGTACAATATAGTCACAAGACAGATCAAACATGCGTTTTTTATATTAATAAGCTGAAAGGGGGTACCAATTCATGTACAACATAGTCAAAAAACAAACGAAACATGTACCATGAGCAATACGATAGATCAAACCATTCAACCAGATAAAAAAGAGTGAGGTACAACTGTAACAAGCTGCCAAAAACAACTACAAATATCTTCTTATTTTGTTAAATATTAAAAAAAAAAAATTTAAATACCACATTTTATTCTATCACTTGTAAGAAAGTTAATATACAGTGAATATTTTTTTAAAACTAATATTTATAATTTCAAAACAATAAAATATTTTAATGGAAGAATTGAATTTATTTAAACAAATCTATATCATTTAAATTATATTTATGATAATTGTATATAATATATAATTGTTATTTTTGATTAATAGCAAATTTAAGTATATGAATTCTATTTAAGCATTATGTTAATACAAATTCCAATTTCATGAATCAAATCTAACTTTAATAACAATATTAATATTTGAAAGATTTTAAAATTTAGTTTGTATTAATAGAAATTTTAATTTTATAAATCAAATCTAATTTAAACAACAATATTATTATTTGTAAAGAATTTTAATTATTTTATTTAAAACTCAATATTGATGAATTTATCTTACTTTAATAGCATTACTCTATTATCTTCACTTTATACAATGTTTAAAATTTAACTTCAAATACTCAAAATAAAATTTTTGATATAATGAATTCTAAAAATACATTAGATAAATCAAATAACCTCTTCACCCTAGTTATTTTTACTTTCTTTATTTCAAAACCCTATAATATGATTGAATGTGGTTTCAATTTCATATGAGAAAGCTAGCTTTTTAAGGAAAACTAAATATATATTAAAAGTTTCTTCTTTTTGTTATTAAAAAAAAAGTCACATGTGGAGGCCACAAATTAAATGATATACATGTGTGAGAAATAATGAGTATCTTCGTCAAGGGTCATCTAAAATATAATAATTATTCACCTTAGGAAAATGACATTCTTTAAAGTAGCATGCACACATTTTATACCTAACGTGACTTTTGTAGATCATATTAAAAACAAATTTCCAAAGAACAATTTTAGGTGATGTGTTATACCTTTTAGATCATACAAGTCTAGGGGAATGAAATTCTTCTCACTCCAAATAGTAGCGACCGACATTACACAAGTGATTCCCTTCTTAGAGAGTTTGTCTCAAACATGGAGATTATCCTTGTTATAATTGAATTTTTTTTTTGGGGGGTGTTCAACAATAAAGGAGACCCTTAATCTAGCAGGTTTATACATCAAATCTTAATATGGGGTTTGATTTTTTCATTAGATAATTTTACGATATATTAAAATTCAATCTTTTGGAGGTGATTAGAGAGTTTTCTAATAATGCGTGGATACACAAAGCATTCAATACCATTTTTTTTGGTTTAATTCTTAAGAAAGAGAGTGTTGAATCATCTAAGTTTTTCTACCCTATTGATCTCTATAATGTACCAAAGTAATTACGGGTCATCTAAATTGGATTTTAAATTCCCTCACTTCTTCTCAAGATGGGTTTGTGAAGGATATTAGATTATTGATGGTAGATAATTGTGGCCATTGAGATACATTGCTTTGTCTTGCTTTAGGGATAAAACTCTGTTTATCAAGTTAAATATGTTTGAAGCTTATGATAGGATCAAATGGCCAAATACTCTTATGGCCTTTGGTTTTTCTTAAAATATATTGACTAAGTAATGAGTTGTGTGAGTTCTCTCTCCTTTTTAGTTTTAGTTAATGGTTTCCCCTCCAACTATTCTCTACTTCCAACGGTTGTGAAAAAGTGATCGCTTATACTCTCACATATTCATCCCCATGGCTAAGGGTTTGGAAAAAATTCTAAAGAACTTGAAAGCTAACGGTTGCATCCATGGTTGGATTAATACACAAGATCTTGACTCACAAACTCATCTAGAATTTGTTTATGACATGGTTTGGTGTGTGTTACTAAATTCAAGAAGTTGCTAATATAAAGAAAAAAATGGATATCTATTTGTCTCTTTCAACAAATAGATTAATAAGGACAAGTCTGATATCTTCTTTTTGAATACCCCTTTGAACATCTAGTAAAGAGTATAACTATTATTCTTCATTTTAAAATAGGGCTACTTCTATTCAATTCTTGCCATCCCCTTATATCTCTTGCTAATCCAAAAAGTACTAGTTAAAGAAGATCATTGATAGATTTATAATAAGGGTCCATCATTAGACATTTTGATGGTTGTCTTTTGTTGGTTGATTGAATGTACTAATTTTTGTTCTACAAGATCATTCCCATTTACAAATTCCTTATTTTATCTATTCCCAAAAGAATCTTTAATGAATTTGATGCTCTCTCAAGGAAATTCTTATGGGTGGGTAATTTGGATTCTAAAAACTAGAGTCTGGTTAGTTGTGATCACATGTGTAGGCCTAAGAAACATGGTGGTTTGGGACTTAACAAAAAATTTCTCAATAGGAAAGCCTTGATTGCTAAGATTTATTGGTAATGGTGTAGGCATTTAGGTTAGCCTTGGACTATAAATTTTAATTGCAAATATCTAGGTTGAGTAGTTTATTTTGAGAGTGGATATAGTAGGAAGATGCTTCATTTGTTAAGGATTGTCTCTTTTAGATTGTCAAAAATAGTTAGAGGGATCTCTTCTAGAATGATTCTTGGGGTCTCCACCCCCTACTTCTCTTGTCCTTTCCTATTTTATAACTTTTGAGCTAATTATTTATGGTTGTAGGATGGTCCAAGATTGTTAAAATTAAGAGCACCCTTGAGGTTCTCTAAGCTCTTTGATCTACAATGTAAAGGATCCTAGCAAATGGCTCAAAGGGGAACTCTTGAAGCCCCAACCACCTTATCTTCCATTCCCGCACTTCAACCATGTTTCTCTTTAGAGGAAGTGGTTGTTATCGCATGGAGTCATGATCATAAAGGAACTTATAAGGTGGCTCTTGGCTACAAGTCACTTGACTTGAGTACTTGTAAAAATAGACCCTTCCTTTGGTGGAATAAAATGGGTTGGCCTAAATTATTTTTTATATGGCTACTTTGTTAAAAAAAATGTCTCACCTAGGGAATATTAAATAGAGAGGGTTTCAAGGCCCTTGAAAATGTGTTTTGTGTAGTGTTGAGGAAGAATTTACTACTCACCTTTTCTTCCAATATCCCTTTGCTTTAGGTTGTTGGAGGCAATAGTGATAGATTTTGTCATGTTATTTCCTTGTTTGATTTATGGGTGAGCATAGGTTGGTCACCTTCTATGACTATTGTTCTCAATGTCACTTTATGAACTTGGTCCTATTTTCATTCTTTGATAGATTTGGCTTGAAGAGAACTATTAAATTTTCCAAGGTGACCAAAGTCTCATCTCATAAATCTAGTGGAAGATTATATGGATTTTTTAAAAGAAACCATTACCAAAAAGGGTTCTATGGATGAACTATTGTCACCTTCTAATCAATGAATTTAAAAAATCCTTAGATTTTTTTTTTTGTTGCTTCCTTTTGTAATTCTCACTTTGCCTTGTATGATTCTAGAAAGGTGAAAAGGTTGGATAAGTGGTCTCCTCGTAGCAAGTAGCTTCCTTAAAATAAATATTGATGGTTCCAGATTGTGGAAATCTAGGTGCTATCAGGATTGGATGCATTGCCCATGTTGAAGATGGGTATGATCTCTTTTTCTTCCTTCCTAATATGGGGATCAACACTAGCAACTAGATGGAATATCACACTATTATTTTGGCTCTTCAAAAATCCCGTGAGTTTGATTGAAAAATTATATTTGTGAAACAAGGTCCTTAATCATGGTTTCTCTTTCATATAGAGTGAGGACCTCTTAACAACTGGTGATTTTAGTTGAGAAAATTCTTTGTCTCACTCCTAAGTTTGAAGCTGTATCCATTGTTCATATCCCCAAGAATAGAACCTAGTTGTAAATTATCTTGCCATGCCAAATGGGCTACTAAGGAAAAATGAAATTAGAATTCCTTTGAGTGGGTTTGTTGCCTCTTAGAAAAGCATCCAAACTTATCCAACTTGTTCACAATGATCAATCCTAACCCTTTCCATTCTACTTTGTTGTAGCTCAAGCTTGTTGATTGTTACTCTTCTTGGAATTCTTCAACTAAGTCCTTTTGTTGGTCTTATAGAATTTTGTGGCTTCTTTAGGATGCTCAATATCAAGTTCTTACTAACTTGGTTGATAAGTGGTACCTCTTCTTCAAATATTATCACTATCTAATAGGATCTCTAGACTCTTTTGTCGAAGAGATTTTGGAAAATCCATTTGAATTTTTGGGTGAAGCCACAATAGTGGTTTACAATTTGATGGAGGAAGGAAAACTGAGAAAAAATGACCCCATGGCAAAAAAATTAGTTTTAGGGGTTCGAATGAACCTGCAAGTTCCATCGAACCAAAAAGGGTTCACTCGAACTAGGGTTCAAGCGAACCCATTAATTACTAGGCCCACATTTCCTACCCAAAATAACAAAAGAAAATGCATATTGAGGATGGGGGTTCGGGTGAACCCTAGTTCGAGCGAACCCCCTTATTCCTCATTCTCCCCCGAAACACAAAAGAAACCTAAATTTTATGCTTCGAAGCTCGGGTTGAGGATGAAAATGGAGGAGTCTTCACAAACCCAACTAGAATCAAGTAGTCCTTGGAACAAGCTATCAATGAATATAATTTTAATATGTTTTGGTTTTATTATGTATTTGTTTTTAGTTTTATTAAACATAGGTTTTTCATTGAAAATGAAGGTCTGTTCTACACATGTGGAAAAATAGCGATTATCATTTTTTTGAAAAATATGAGTGTTTCAGATATTGAAGTCCTTGATCCAACAAAAAAATTGATATATACAAAAAAGTTATGCATTATACGGCACTATGTTTGAATTGTAATTGGTTTGACTTTGAAACTTGATTAAAGAAAAAACATTCAATAAAAACTATCTAACCAAGTGGAAGCACTAGATATTGGAGTTACAAATCTAAATTTGAAAGAATTAGAATTTTATTCTTCATGGAAAAAAGGTTATGCATTATAATGTGTGTCACTTTTTAAAATGTTGTTTTCTGAAAAAAAACCAGCCGGAGATGGAAAAAAAAGTGCAATCTAATTCCAAAAAATTTGAAAAATATATTTTTAGAATCTACAGACAAAATGTGAAGAGACTCTAGTTTGCATCATCTTCAAATTCCTCACGGTTTAGCCGCTATAGGTACCCGAATGTGAAAATTTAGTTAAAAATAATAATTTCAGTGTCCAGTTTGGCCAAAAATTGTAAACCACTATTGTGGGATCACCCTTTTCATGTACTCCTTTTATTTGTAACTTCGATTATTAGAAAAATACTATTTTATAAAATGTAATAATTTATTATTAATGTAATTCTCTTTTTACCAAAAATAACCAAATATATATATATATATATATATAAACTTTATAATTTATTAGCCAATAGGCTACATATAGTGTGAGATTTGAGCCTGAAACAAGTCTCATGCCTACAAACCACTATTGAGTCGTTAGAAAGCAAGTTTCAACTGTCATTTAATGGTAAACCAGTTGTTGTTAAAAGGTAAAAGCCTCCAAAATATCAAGTACAAGCTTTGAAAATCTCACTCATCACATAAAACCTAGATAAAATTGATTTCCAGTGTTTTTTTTTCAATTTGATAGCAACTTTTTTATTCATTCGTATTGCTTTATATTTTAAATCTATACGCAAATATTTCATAATTAAATAAATACTTAATTTCTTTAACAAAAAAATCTTGATTTGTCTAAGTTTATTTCATTCCATTGTTTAGAACTTATTATTAATTGTTTAATCCAGTCACATATAACAAAATTTGTAGTACATGCATACACAAACACATACTTTCTAACATATTAACATAGATACATTGTTATCCTTGAACCTCCTTTAAATACAAATACTAGTATATTTTAATTATAAAATTATTAATATAAAACTTTTGTAAGATATTTTCTACACATCATTTACTCTTTTAATATTGCACCTAGATCTACTAAATTAGCCTTTTTAGATCTCAAAACGTGTTTCACGGTATTTCCATTTTAAGAGAGAAATTATGTTGACTCCACGTTATAACACTAACACGTTAAATTTAGATGCCCAAATTTACCATTATTTACGAGAAATGGTGTTATTACAAGTAACTTTGATGTTAAATCCTTGTATTAAATAAATAGTTGGTGACGTTTTTTTTTGTTTCCCTTCTCGATAAAAGTGGTTTCTATCAAATTATTCAATATTTAAATAGTTAAATTTTATTGTTTTGAAAACTTAACAGATGTGACCTCATCCAACTTTATGCGTATGATGTTGTTTTCTCTAATGAAAGACCAACTGTCATACTTATAATTAATTAAATATGAGACGGCACTCAACATCACATGATTTAAAATAAATTTATATTAATAACTTTTACCTTAAATTATGTGTCAAATCTTTATATGATGCAATCATCTTATACAAATGGACATTTTTATTTATTCCATTTTATTAAATGTGACATCTTTAGAAAATGACTTGCTAACAACATAATAGTAAGTAATAATTAATATTTATAAAATAAATTTATTATTAAATATTTTAATGGTCAATAGTTTTTTGATCTATTGGTAAAGTTGAATGATTTTCAATAAATCTAACATCAAGACAATACCATTGATACCATTAGGAATAAGGTCGGGTCATTTCAGGAATGAATTTGGTGAAATAGTTACTCTTTAATTCTCAACCAAAAAAAAAAGTTCTGAAAGATTCCTGAAATAAATTTAATAGAATAATTAATCTTTAATTCTCAACCAAAGAAATTTCAACATAAAGCCGATACAAAATCTTCCAATAAAAAAAATATCTTAATCAATAATTTTATTTTGTATTAAAAATATAATTTATTAGTATTATTTAAAAAAAACATACGGACAAAAGCGTGCTTTGTACCTAATGACAATGAAAACTATGTTCTCGTTCTACAACGATTCACACATCACAATCAACATTAATCTAATAATAATAATATTAGGTGGAAACAGAATTCGTAAAGGAAAATGTCGTTTATTGAGTTTATTGTATTTAATGAGTTTGGAAGTAGATTTCAAAGGGCAAAAATTTCAATCGCCGCAAGAATGATTCCAATTGGAAGCTCCTTATTATGGTGTGTTCCCATGGGCATCAAATGTTTATTATAGGAGAGTATTTATTTTATGATTAATTATTCTAGTCCTTCGTTGTCATCCACCAGTTTCAATGGGTTGTTGATCTACTACTTAAGATTTTCAACTTGGTATTAAAGGTTACATTGGATTTCTTCAAATTCCATTCACATTGCATTTCTTCCATCGAGAGCACTATTAAAAGTGAGACAAAGTACGGTTCAAAATCAATAGTTTTTAAATAAGAAGAAAACCTAATATTTTTTTTACACAAATATTAATAATATCATTAGATTATAATTAGTAGATATTTTTTATTTTTTAGTTATGGCAATAGGTTTTGCCGTCAGAAAATTCAAACTTAACTACATTTATTTCTTTGGCGCATACAACATATAATCAAGAAAATAAATTCAAACTCAGCATATATTTCCATCTTGCGAGAATCCAACATATAATGAAGAAAATACAGTTCCTTAAAGACATTAGAAGTGGACTTGCCCATAAAATTTTCAGCCATCCTTGCCCTTGAATGTTTTAATTTGAAAGTAACATTAAACTTTGATTTGTCTTTATTTGATTTATGTGCTTTTTTAAATTAATTGTATAATATATTAATCTATTATTATTTTTCTAATGTTACTATTATTTAAAAATGTCTTCATTTTACAATATTTTCAATATTTTTGTCTTTTTTTTTTAAATTTCTCTAAATATCTTTAGCGTTTGAATATTTAATTCTTTAATATCTTTTTTGTTTTATATCTATTACACCATTTGAATAAATCGAGTTTAATTTTAACAAAAAATGGATTGGGAATCCAACTTGTAGAATCCTCTAGTTTAATTATTGTAAATGAAATTATTTCTTGCCAATTATGATTTATTTATTTTTAATTGAGATTCGCACCTTACACCATTTCTCACAATATTTTTGGCAAGTCTTACTCAACTCTCAACCATTCTACCTTGGGGAAACTTTGTTGAAATTTTAGTAGCTATCACAAGAATTCAAAGAAGCACTCTTTGATCTTTGCATTTCTTCTTTGTAGTAATAAGGTCTTCTCAAAGGAAAAAACTTCATAGCCATACTCTTGCATTCCTTGAGATTTCAAACCCTTGGTTGTTGGTAATGCCTTCCATTTTCATTTTGTTAGAAGATAATCTATTTTGTATAAGAGAAAATCACTTTTTGTTTTATCAAGTTCCATTGACATGCAATGGTGGTTTCCCCATAGACCAAAGTCGACACCATTATCATTTATTTATCATCTTTTTAATCCTTAATGCAATTAAGATTTTAAAGCATTTTTATCGTTTATCTTTCTTTGGTTGTTTGTGGAGGGAGAAATACAAAAACGAGGGTTTGATTGAGGCAAGCCTTGAAACAGCCCTGACAATTTTTCATGTCTCTTTGTGTACAAGTTTGGTGAATTTTAACATTCGAACTGAATGTTTTGAAAAGTTACGAGAATATTAGTAAATAATGATAGTGTTTCACAAAGCTGTCTATACTATACGCTAAAGTCATAAAGCTTCTATTTTTGATGCAAGTTCTTTTATATTTGTTACTTTATTTCTTGTAGTGATTAGACTTTACAAATATCATTATATTTCTGTAAAACAAAATTTAAAGAAAGGAGTTTCAGCATGCACAAATTACAAGTTTGTGGCTTCCCAATTCATATGTACCAAATCCCACAATCGCTAATAATCGTTCGTAGGTCTCGCAGGTCACAAAGGTTTGGCCTCATTGTGAATAGTGACGAGTAAATCTAGCTTTTTTTTTTGACAACTACTCCATAATCAATGGTCGCCCACACTATCCATATCATTCAAATGCTCCCTTTAGTCACCCAAACGAGACAGATCACAGGAGATAAAACACCACAAATAGCAACCTCAAAGGTCGTTCGAACCACAAGGTCAAGGTCACCCTAACAGGAAAAATACAAGAGATTAACACCTAGATTTAATGTCATGGATCACAGTGCATAGGTCTGCATGGATTGGCCTCGTACACAAGATTGTGTGGGCCAGAATCATAACAGATTGTCTTGCATCCGATGTGGTATCTCTTTCCATGCACTACAAGTTAAAACAAAGGAATCATTCAATCTCTTCACAGTAGATTCGACTTTTTGACATAGTTGCTCGGCCTTCCAAGACTTTCCTTGGTTTCTCATGCAACCCAAGAATGTTGATTGGCCATCCCTACTAGTTACATATGCAACCTTCACGGTTCATGCATGCACTCATGCTACCTAACACACAGAGTCAACCAAGGAGAGATAAAATTCCCTCTGCACATGTTTTAAAGACCAAACAAACACAATAAACCAAAAAAATTGCATGTACTAATATTTTGGAAAATAATTCATAGAAACATTTGAACTAGAACCCAAATGAAAATGGTTCTGATATTCTGTTCGGATTTACTAGAATCTTTGCACAAATGTTGGTATTGGATTGATCCATGCAAGACAAACAAGTACATACTCAAGTCTCTTAGATGAAAAACAAAGAATACAATGTAATAGTTGAAGTGATTGATTAGAAGTTTGTGTGTAAAAATGTACAATGATAGCCTTGCATATATATAGGCAAAGATAAGGAGGTGAGACGGTAGGAGTGAAGCTTTGACTACTCCTCCAAAGGTGTAACATTTGTGAGCTCACATGACAAGTGTATGAATATGTAATAAGTGTCTAAAAAGGTGAGAACACGCGTCTCAATCACATGAAGTGAGACAAAAAGCGAAAAGTCCTCAAGTGGAGACTTAACTAGTGTCAATAGGTTAATCTAGAAAAGGTGGTTAGCTAGCTAGATATCAATGACCCTATTTACACTAACATCAAATGTCTTGAAGGCCACTCTATTTATTTCATGTGCAAAGAAATATGATGATCAATGTCTTTCTAATGATATAATTTATCAAAGTAAAGCTTATCTTCATTAGATTTAGTCACTATAGCTATTGGCTTGAGGCACAATAGTGATAGTTAGGCTTTACTTTTATTTTCTTGATTTTTGATAGATTAATAGTAAATTTATAATTGATAGAGTAGAAATAGATTAATAAATATTTTTTAGTGGTTAGGTTAGTTTTCTTTCAATTTTTTTTGTTTACACATGATGTCATCTCATGCAAGAAATATAAATTAGTTTATCAACATATTGATTAATCAATTGTCGCTACAAGTTAACTCAAATTGATTAATTTATTTTAATAAAAATAATTATACACAAATTTTAATAACAAATCAAACTATCTAATCATGGAAAATCAATTTTAAACTTGTTAGACAAACTAAAAATAAATTTATAAAAACTTATTGTTCAAAATTGTTGCTTACACTTACAATTCTACAAAATTTCTTGTCTTGTAACATCCTAAACCTAAAAACAACTTTGTAACCTCTCTTGTGACTTGCAACTTAGCTCAATACAAATTTAAGGGAGTTTATTTTTTAAAACTTTTTTCTACTATAATTATTAAGTTATGGTCAATATAGTGGATAAATCTCTATCGACCATTGGAGTAATTTAAGTACCTTTAACCCTCTCTTTCATTAATTGGATTATATATCATATGCTTTGGTCTTAACTCTTTATCTAGGGTTTTATTATATTTAATTTAATTTATTAATTTATTAGTCTTAAACATTTTTTACTCTCTACATTTACCATTCATTTGTAAATAAATATGTTATTATTATATACGAGAACATAAATGCTTCATAAAAAAAAAACTAACTTATTGCAAACATAGTTGTGCTACAAGGTAGACCATCCAAATTCATCAACCAACTCTCCAAATTCTCAATAATAGTATAAGACTTAAAAATGGTATATCTATGCATTTTGTAAAATTTATTATTTACTATTCATGTGGAAAGTAAATGAATATGAGATGATTTAACTTTGTAAGAAAAAAAAAATCTCTTTAGAGTTTTAAGACATATTTTAAAGAGATAAATTGCAAAAAAAAAAAATACATCGATTAAAAAAGGTGAATGGAAAAATTGTTTATGATAGAAGGATGATGCATCTATTGAGTAAAATACCTATAATAAGTGAAAGTTTATAATTTACTTTAAAAGGCTTCATATTTCTTGGTTGAGATTTAGAACTAGAGAGCCTTGAATTTGTGCGAGTCAAACCAATGAGGTGAGGATTGAATTGTATAACTTTAGAGGAATTTTTTTACTATTATGTAATGACCTAAATTTTATAAAAAAATATTTTCTTTTCTTGTGAATAATGAAACCTTATTCTAATTTTTGATAAATTATAAGCAAAATTAGATTTATTAATTATGTAATTGATAAAAAAATAGATTAATCAACGTCAATCAATAGGGCTAATATGTCACTAAGTCACTTATTGATGAATTATTAATAGGACTAGGCTGAAGACAAGACCAAGATATAAAGGAAAAGAATAATCAAAGGGTTGTAGGAGAAATTTATGTTAAGAAAAAAATTTAGAATCTTCCTTGGTGTTCTAGAAATCTAGAGGATTTTATTTTAAATTTAATTTCTACTTGTTACAAGTTCAAAAACAGTAAAATATTCAAATGAGAAAGAATATATAAGTGACACATGTTCATCTTAGTTTAACCCATATCACAAGAAAAAATAACAAATTTTGTGTTATAGATGTGTACTATTTGTTATTTTTTCTTCAATTCTTCATGGTCTAAAGCATTTTAACTATTTGACTCACTTGTAAAACATGTTTTAGGGTTTATTTTAGTTAACATTGAATGCAATTATATTTATTTGCTATAATTTGAGTGGTGTTTGATGTTTTAAATTACAACTAGGAGGTATCTATAGAGAGTAGTGGAAACGATGTATGGGTGGTTGAGAATTAAGAAAATTGTATAAGATGCCCATGAAGACTTTAGGGAACTACAAATATACATATATCAAGTAGATAGAGATAAGAGGACAGAAAAATTCAATCTTCTAAAATTTCCATGCAAATTAGGTTTGACTATTTTTTGTAATCTTATTGTTACTTTCTAGTATATGTTTTATCTTTGGTGTATTCAATAACATCTTTCTTTATTGATTTTTACACTAAAATATCATAAACTAAGGATTAAGGAGTATTTTTTAGCATATTTATATGTAAATTAGTAAGTATGATATCAAAAATAGATGCAAATTATAGTCAAGGTCAACATTAGCTTTAAATTGAGTCACTCCATGACCCTAGTTGCACTTAAGGTACCTATTTTTATTGTTAATGACACAATTTTTAATACATGTCAATGATCATTTTAAATTCATTTTACCTAGGACAATTCTCTTATGGTTGATTTATGAATATATGATACCCAAATTAATATGCAAGTTTATTTATTATGATTAGTGGATTGTGCTAATAAATTTTGTGAGTGTAATGATAATTTCTTATATTTCCTAGGTTATGATGAGATGTATTTATGATTGATTACCATGTCACAAAAGGTATTGTAGTGTATGCACATGTTAATGATTTATGACATCTATCTAGTTCGTAATTGTTACAATTAAATGAAATGTGATTATGCATGTTGTGGTGGGATGGTGACCAAATCCTAATATTTTACTCTTGTGATTTGTAAATTGCTTTTGGTTATTTTTTATGTTGTATAATTACCCTTACAAGATTTGTTCTATCTTAATATATGTTTCTACCTATTAACTATATTCATGACTTGAGGCAACTAATTTTAGACACATGTGTAATTAATATGATACTTGGAGAAAAACTATATCTTATTATCAATATAATTACTATGATCAATGATTAACTTAATACATTCTAGAATGTTGGAATGGATTGACTTTATATTTTATTAGATGGCTAGTTCATAAATAGGTTGAATATCATGCTTCTAGGTGAACTACATAATTATGATGGGTCATATTGTATTCTACCTTCATCATATTTATTTGTGATTGAATATTATGTGAGGATCTTGTTGCTTTAACCATATATTTTACCATGGATATGTTTCTTGTACAAATTTAGTGTACAAGGAACAAGTTTGGTCAAGTAAGAAGTGGTATGATTTTTGGGTGTCAATCCACACATATACTCAACATCATTGAGAGAGACCTTATACAATGAATTAAACCTCATGTGAACTACACCACCTAATCCTACCCTTTTGTTGGATAGTACCACCATATACTATTCTTGCACCTTATACAGATTTATTAAATCTATCCCCTTCTACATGCTTGTTGATTTTATATATTTTTTAATAATTAGATGCAAGTGGTCAATTATTTAGGGTCAAAAGACCCAATGTTATAAATTTTAGTTTTTTTTTATTAAGGTAAGCACTTTTGCCTAGATCTATGAAATGGAGATGGGTTTTGAAAGGACCCCAAAACCTTTTACAACAATAGCAATGAGGAACTTGGACAAGCCCAAATCCAAAGACAAAAAATAAAAAGGAAAACAAAACTTGCCTCACAAAAGAGACAAAAATCCACAAAAACATAGGGAAAAACAAGGAAGATTGGAGCAAAGAACTAGAGGTTGGTTTTGAAAATAATCCAATACTAACAACAAAGCCTAGAAAATAGTCAAGGAGATTTGGAACCAAACTTCACCAAAGTCCTCCGAAGAGGGGGAGGATGGGGATGGAATATTCTTTCATTTTTTAAAGGGGAAATCTCAATTGAAGAACTCTCAAACACAACATTGATTTTTCTTTTTACTTGAAAGGGGGCACTTTGACCACATCAATGTGGTCATTTTCCTTGGTTTCTAGTATCTTCTTGGTCACCAAAGTTGGATGGTAGCCAAAGGATATCCTAACCAAATTTGAAGAGGAATTATTCTTAAAAGAGGGGCTTTCAAATACAACTTGTTCCTTACATGAGGAATCTAAAACCTTTCCAATATGTTATTTCCTTGTAGTTTCTAGCACAATCCCTTAAAAATAAGGCTGAGGACATACCTCCTAAGAATTCATGACCTCAATGAAGTGCACATTTTCATGAAAATATTGGCATAACAAGGAGAGATTCCTCGTATTGTGGAAGTGGTACAATGGTGCAGGAGCACACTAGTGAATGGGAAATCAACACCACCCAAAAAAATTGATTGGTTTGAGTTTCTTCAAATTTTGGTTTGTTTGAATTTTTTTTTGGTATCCCTACGCTTCGAAAAGAATTTGCATAATCAAATTTGAGAAAAAAAATTTAGTTTTCACTTCATGATTAGTTGCTTGATAATTTTCATAATGTAATATGATGGAAATAAGAGATAAATTCATAGTAAAAAACAAAAATTAGGCAAAGAGGCAGTCCTACATTTTTCAAGTAATTAAAACATTTCAGAGTAAGACGAGACTCGAACTTGCTGATGGGATATATTTAATGAATAAAAAATAAATGAACATAGTTAATGCAAGGATTTGTTTGTAAAAATTCCAACGAGAATGTGAAGTGAAAGGGCATGGTTTGGAAACAAGGGAGTATCTTGTTTTGAAGGGGCTGATTTGTTATTCCCATTGGTTAATTAGCATCATTTTATGGAATCTAAAATTGATTTTAAGATTCCTTTCCATCTTCAAAAGGGGTCAATGCAAATAAGTAGAGGCATCAAACAAAAAGAGGTGCCAAGTATTAATAAATATGAATAGCTCATGAGTAAAAGAGAGGATGCGTAAGGGAATGTTTGTAGGTCATGGTTGGGAGAGAGAAGCAACCATTTGCTTGAGAATTGAGTTGTGCCAGAGGGGAGAAGGTTGTGAAAGAATTCCCAAACACATCGATTCAACAAAGGCACTAACACCAAGATAAGAAAGGAAGGGATGGAATCAAAATAACATCCAATGAAGTTGTGAAAGTCGCTATCCAAAGAAAGAGGTGAATTTGATTTGCTAGAGACTGATTTTGTATGTAGATATAGAGTATACCTATAATATTTTTTCAATGTAATGTAATGTGAGAACAATATTTGTATAAGTGCAATGGGAATACCTATGACAACTTAATATTGAATCAATTGAATTTTAAGTTTGCTTCTTTGATTGAATTAGGTAATTTGGTTTTCTCCATTGACTTAATTATTAGAGATTAGTGTTCTTAGTATCAATTTACCACTATCAATAAAATAAAATTGACAAAGTTGTGAAAGCATGTTGCGTTATTTACTTTGAACAATGAAATTTTAATTTGGGGAAAAGAAATTGTCAAAGCAATTTTGTGTTTTGATTGCAGAGGGTGTTACCCTTGCATCAATTGGTATTAGAGTAGGAGAGCTTGAGCATGGAGAGTATCCAACAAGATCTGTGTGAGGGAGTAACGGTTGAGGAGAGCTCAAAAGAATTGTTGCGGGTGTGTGTGGAGTCCCAAACAGTTGAGATTTGAAGTCGTTGATTGGAAAATATTCTACCACAAAGAGGAAGACCTAGATTAGTATAGTGCTAGAATGGTTTCGAGACATGATAATGGATGAAATCATAAATGAGGGGAGGTTAGCTACTCGTAATACACGAGAACCTAAGAATGAGGAAGAAACCGAAGAGGAAGAATAAGAAAGAGAAGAAGAAGAGGAACAACTAGAGGATGTTGGGAAAGAGATATTTTTTAGAGCTCTCTCAAGAATAACAAAAGCTAATAAGATGGATGTACTAAATTTTTCTAGGACATTAAATCTAGAAGAGCTAATCGATTGGATTGGAGAGCTAGAGGAGTACTTTGAATTGGAGGAAATTAGAGACCCATAATAGATGCAGATAGCCCAAACAAAATTAAAAGGGCATGTTTCTTTATGGTGGAAAGGGTTGTAGAGAGAATGGGAAATGGAAGGAGATCCCCAGATAATAAGGTGGAACCAAATGGTGACAAAATTGAAAAACAAATTCATACCTAGAGATTATGAGATGGAGCTATTTTAAAAGTTGCAAAACTTGAAGCAAAAAGATGAGTGTAAAAGATTACATAGAGGAGTTTTACAAGCTAGCCATTTGATTCAAAAGATAAGAAATTGATCAAGAGAAGGTAGCTAGGTATGTGAATGGTTTACGGTTTAATATTCAGGATGAGATGAATATGTTGAAAATCACCATAGTTGAGGAAGCATACCAATATACGTTGAAGCCTAAGGAGAAATTAGTGAGAAGACACACAAACGATTCCAAAATTTAGGGAAGATTTGAAACTGAAAAGGGGCAAGCAAGCAGCAGTAAAGGAAAGCAAATTGAAGAAGAATTCAATCCTAAATGGAGTAAGGAGGTGGGCCAAAACACCACAGAAAAGGAAGTATCAACAAGAGGACATGGTAGCAGCAATAGAGGGTTTCCATTTAGATGTTACTAGTGTGGAGTTCACTAGTATAGAAATAACAATAAACTACTTTAAAAACTACTAAAAATTGCTTATAAATGACTGAACTTGGTCACATGACCATTAGTAGTTTATTGCTAGTCATATATAACGTGGCTAGATTGATGACTAAACCAATTTTAGTGGTTTATTGGTTGTTTTGATTGATCGATTTGGTAGTATATTTAGTCATTAATTTAGTCATTCATTGTTGCAATCTGGTCACTTATTTAGTCATTTTTTTACTAATATATTTAGTCGTTGATTGTTGTAATCTAGTCACTTATTTAGTTATTTTTTATTCACTGATATATTTAACTAGTCACTTATTTATTTGTTGATTTAGTCATTGATTGTTGTAATTTGGTCACTTATTTAGTCACTTTTTTTATTCACTGATATATTTAGTCATTGATTGTTGTTAATTGGTCACTTATTTAGTTGTTTTATTGTTCACTAATTTTTTTCATTTGTTAGTATATTTAAAGTCAATTTAATTATTAATTGATGTTAATTAGTAGTATATTTAGTCATTTTAATTGATTGATGTTTGAGGATTTAAGCATAAAAAACAAAAATACACATCAATCATCAATTGCACACAATAAGAAAACCATTGAGAAGGAAAAAATGGTGAAATTTATTAATAAAATAAAGGTGTTCTAATTAAAACTTAGAAATAGGGTATTACAATTGTTATTTTCAGTCACAAGACTGAAAATCTAAGTTAGAATATTGCACAAAAATGACTGCAAGAAAGAAAATCCTCCAAAAAACTTCTGCAATGATGGAAATGCAAGCTTGAAGCCCTTCAATGCAAGCATGTGTGCCTTTCATCTCTTAAAAATTCTACAAAATGGGAAATATTCCTAGATCAAGTTGTAATGTGTAGAATCCAAGAAGGAGAGTGTTGATCGTGTCCCATAGATGAAGCTCTCTCCTTCAATGCAGTCAACAATAACCTAACTAGAATATTTCCTCCTTTATATGCAACCCACCATCTGATATGAGCAACAAGGTGTTGCCTTTTCCACCATGAATGAAGTTGTACCTCAATACAACCAAAAAAATTACTATTAGTCTCAATTCAGAAAGAATAAAAGTGCATTGTATATTGCAAGTTTACAAAAGTAAGTCCAAACACAACAGAAAGATAAATCAATTAAAAAATTGCAGGGGACATATCACAACCACAAACATGGGAGAGCTATGCAAAATTGGAGAAATTGGATTGGCAAATGGAGGTAGCAGGGTATTTCCAGATTCAAGACTTTTACTTAATGTTGTGGAATAGAAGAAAAAAGAATCATTTATTTCTTGTTTCATGTGCCTCCAAATAGGTGCACCAGATCCATGAAGGGGATTAACATAGATTTATTCAAGCAGGAAAAAGAGACTAATTCTATATGATTTTGCTTTATAATTCATCCCAATGCTGATAACGATCAATCTTAGCTTTGCAAAATACACATCATCATTAACTAATAAGTTCTTATAACATTTTTTAAGAACTTATTAGTTAATGATGCTATGTATTTTGCAAAGCTAAGATTGATCATTATCAGCATTGGGATGAATTATAAAGCAAAATCATATATAATTAGTCTCTTTTTCCTAATGAACAAATCTGTGTTAATCCCATTCAATAATTTGGTGCACCTATTTGGAGGCATGTGAAACAAGAAATCATTTATATGTAAGAAAATACAACTAATGGGTGTAAAGCCCAACTCCTCAACTTTTGAAAGTGTCCTTCATACCTATGTGTGAATTGGAGCTTTGGATGAGGAAGTTATTTCAAAGCCAACAAAAGGAGACTAATAAAAATGATTAAAACAAAAGAATACAATAAAAATAATAAAAGAAATAAGTAAAATCTTATTGCACAACAACCATCTCTGTAGATTCCATTGCATCATTAACCATTTAATTTTTAATGACTCACTATCCCATCTAAGACATCTAGTCATCCACTATCTACCACTACACCGCTATACACAAACTAGCCCATCACAGTATGGCAGTATCTATCGCTCTACCACACCAAGCCTCGTACACCATCACGGTGTGTCAGTGACTATACAACACCATCGCAGTATACCTTCGACCATCGCAGCGAGGTAGTAGTAACCACCACTATACTACACTAGTCAACATGGAAGCACCACAGGGTGGTGGTAACACTACACTACCACAAGCTCAATCTAACACCTCTATGGGGTAGTGATAAGTATCGCTCAATCATAGTCACTCCATGAGATGATGCAGGATGGTGGTAAAGGCCTGAACTCACTTGGTGTAATCTAACTTGATGAAAAACAAGTTGGGGGTCCACCAGTGAATTTGAGGCACATAATTCCAACAGGGAAATGCCATAAATTATCCAAAACAAATACACATGTATTAGACTCAAGTCACTTAGGAAAATAGGGCACATTTGAGACTTCCCACCAAACCAATTCAAAATTAATAAGGTGTAAATATATGACTCTTTTAGCATTGTAATTAAGGTGTAAATCACAAATATATAAGCAAGATGTGGCATAGCTTCCAAAACTACAATCTATAAATCAAGCACTATTAAAAAGATAACAAAAACAGAGATTGCAACATAAATCTTGGCCGAAAGATAAGACTATTATTTAAAAATCAGCAAAAGGAAAAGCTTAAACTTGTATAACACTATAGAACACCTAACCATCCAATATACAAAGCAACCTTTTTATATAGATCTTGATCATGGGACATCCATCAAAGCATAAAATTAGGGATTTTTTGTCATATATTATAGTTACAAGTGCCCTGCTAGACATACATGAAAAAAAAAGAAACCCTAACAATAAAAAATGAAGCAAAGGTTCAAGAAAGGAAATTCCAATGTACTCTTGTGTAATGGTGATGAAGACACTTATATGAGCATGACCTGCATACAAATCCCTGCCATTGAATTATCATCCATCCAAAGAGAAAATAAGCAATGTAAGGATTTGAGCAATATAAGTCCAAAGGGTTATGTTGTAACAGTAATGGAATCACCATAAGAGTAGAACTGAGGAACAAATTCTTGTGACTGTAATTATGTGATCCATAACTCTATTGGTCATGTGGAACAATTGTGCTATAAAAAATACAAGATGCATTCATGTGTGACCCAAGTTTAATGTGGCTATGTTTTGATAGAAATGGAGGCACTCATATGAGCACAATTCATGTATAAATTAATCACTATCATCAAAATTAGGTGTCAATCATCATTGGGTGCATTCAAGTTAACTCAAGTTTAACAGGTTACAATGTAATGATAGCATGATCTAAGAGAAATTTCCTCTTGCTACAATAAAGAGCCTATAACTCTGGTTGATATGCAAAGTGGTTGTGTTATATCAATTATGTAGTGCATTCAACCACAACCCATGTTTAATGGGCTATTCTAGGGAGTGATCAAGACTTTATAAACCTTATGAATGCTGCTTAAAAGTGTACAGCTTAAAATACAGACCAAGTTTGTTACATACTTGAATGCAATCTTGGGTTACCACAAACTATAATAATGTGATCTGCTAATAACCATTATGGGAAGTATTAAAGCAAAACCCATGCTATATAGGATACATTTCCTTGGTTAGGTTTACATACCTTAATGATCAAACACAAGCTTCCCACACACTCTAGGATACAATCCAAGATCATACCACACCCTATCAAGACAACTAATTTTCTAACCCAAGGTTTAAGGTGGCTTTTTAATACCAACAAAAGCATTGGTAAGAGCATGACTAGGGTACAAACCCTAGGCCTCCAAGAAATATAAACCATAACTCTAATGGATTAGTGAGGTTGCAATATTAGAAAGATTGAGACATTGTATCCAATAACAAAATCTTGCAATATGAAGATAGTAGCCAATAACAAGCACACTATGTAGCTTAGTGACATTTGTAAATGCAATCTATGGTAAGAAGAATGACAGTGACTTGAGGTGTGATAGTCAAAAAGAGGTTGAGTAATGCATAGGATAGTGGAGATTTTAATAGTGAGTTTCCTTACCCCCTTGCTAACCTTAAGGGTTTTTCAAATGCTATTGATAGTGTTAGACAAGGCAAATGCAATCAAGGAATGACTGTCCAAATGAAGTAATAGTGGTAGTCACAAGTTCAATGTTTCTTCTTAGCCATTGTATAATGGACGTAGTGGATTGCATGTTTGAGTAGTGTTCTAAGACTCATGAAAGATGGGAGAATAGTGAATAATACCTTGTGGATTGTGAAGTAGTGACAATAAGGTTGAAGGATCTTAAGACCCACAATACCATGAAACGAGTCCCTTGTAGTAAGTAGGCAGTCTATAGGGCATAGTTTGATTTTATAAAAGGATGCTCATGAAAGGAATCTTCAAGTGACTATGAGTGAGTTGTTTGAGATTGCAGTTGAGGGTGAAATATTTAGTCTTAAAGGCAGACAAAAAAGCAATAAATGTGCAAGAAAATCAAACCCTACACAACAATTCACAATGTTATCTTGCATAATGCCATGAGTTTGAAGAAAAAATTCTCATTGTATCTTGATGAAAGTAGTGACCTTAATGGTCATTCATTGGCAATCATGATTTTAAAACATGTTATTGTGCTTATGGAGGTAGCATTTTAAGCAAGGTAGTGAGTGGTGGTTTGGAACAATGGTAGGTATGAAGGACTTTCTTTATATGCATACTATACAGTCTGCTTAAGACAACGTTCTTAGAAGAGATTGAAGGTGGATTATGAAACTCAAGGGTTACCATGATAAATATTAAAGCAAAGACTGAGATTTATTTAAAAGCCAATGTCATGAAGATATTAAAGATGTCACATGTAAAACCCTAGAAGCTAGAGTAATGAATATAGTACCAAAGATGATAGTGAGTTGGAGCAAATTTAGGAGATCACCACATTATCTAATCATAGGAAAATACATCATTTTTTTTTTAAATTCAAAGAAATCATTCTAAACCCTATATAGGATACATTATAAACCCTATACTGGATGCATTGATACTTCAAAAGCATCTGAAGGAATTTGAGATTATGCAAATATATGTCAATTAAATACCTAGATTACAAGAAGTAGCATGAACAATGTAACCCTTGTTGAGCAGAGCAGGAATGAGATAAGAAGCAATGAAACACTTCTCCATTTTTGTAGGATATGCCTAAAAATAAGGTTTCAACAAAGGTTTTAGAGTATGTTTATTAAAATGAAAACTCCATTTTGGCAGGCTATACTTGAAAAATAAGATTTTGATGAAAGTTTTAGAGTATGTTTATTAGAGTATTTTGGTGGGCTAATGATTCTTGATTCCTTAAATGATTTGCTAAATAAATGACTAACTATTTAGTCATTTTTATTTGTGTGACTAAATATTTTTTTAGTCAATGACCAAATTAGTCATTTATTTACTCATTTATAGATGAGTTGCAAAAAAAAGTAGAATTTAGTAATTTTTAGTTGTTGTGATTAAAATTTTTATTCATGTAGTCATTTATTTGCTAAATTCTACTAGTGGTTGGTCATTGTTCTTTCAAGTGTGATCAAATACAAGAGGGTAGCAAGACGAGTGTAGCAAGAAACCACTTGGACAAGAAGATGAGGAATGTAGTGCATCGTTGAAAGTAGTAGACCTAGAAGAAGGCACACCTCTCATGATGAGAAGAGTGTTAGTGAATCCAAAGATGGTGGAGGAGGAACCATCCCAAAGAAGGAATATCTTTTGGACTATGTGCAAGGCTAGAGGTAAGTGCTACAAAGTTATTGTTGATAGTGGTAGTATGAATAACTTAGTTTTAGAGGAAATGGTAGAAAATCTAAGTTTGAAAAGCAGTAAGCATCCTTGCTTGTACAAATTCTCTTGGTTGCAGAAGGAACATGCAATGACTTTAAGTGGGCAATATTTAGTCAATTTTTAGATTGGATCTTATAGGGATGAGGTGTTGTGTGATGTGATGTCTATGATTGCATGTCATGTGTTGCTAGGTAGGCCATGGTAGTTTGATAGGGAAGCCATCTATGATGGTAGGAAGAATGTGTATACCATTCAAAAAGATGGACAAAAGTATATGTTGAATTCTCTAAAGGAGAAGGAGAAATAGGTGAAAGAATCCAACTCTATTTTTTGTTGCAACGTGCAGAAGCAACAAGTAGAGAAAGAGGAACGAAGTGAGTGCAGTGCTTTGCAACTAGTCAAAGGGTAGATTTCAAGAGGAAAAGGAAGATTGAATTTAGATTTATTGTAGTAGTGCAATAAAGGAACAAAGAGTAGCAATTTAAGAGAATGTGGAGGGCACCAAGATGGACTGATGGTAAGAAGTTGTTAAGAGAAATGAGATAATGCTAGTGGAGGTGGCTTAATTGTTGAGGATGAGCTGAAGTGTAGAAGAGGGAAGGCTCTCGTGGACAAGGAACATTGTTGGATAAAAAAAAAACATGGGATTAATGTCCCATGCACCTTTTAATGTTCCTAAGTTTATCAACTCTAGGAAAATTTCACTTACCCAATGATGTCTGGTGTAGGAGCATGTGACTGAATAGGAAATTGACACCACCCAAAAAATTGATTGGTTTGAGTTTCTTCAAATTTTGGTTTGTTTGAATTTTGTTTTGGTATCCCTCCACTTCAAAAAGAATTTGCATAATCAAATTTTTGAAAAGAAAATAGTTTTCATTTCATGTTCAATTGCCTGACAATTTTTGTAATGTAATTTGATGGAAATAAAAGAGAAATTCATAGTAAAAATTAAAACTCAGAAAAAGAGGCAACACTACATTTTTCAAGAAATTAAAACATTTCAGAGTAAGAGGGGACTCAAACTTGCTGATGGGACATATTTAATAAATAAAAAATAAATGAACATAGTTAATGGAAGGATTTGTTTGTAAAAATGCCAACGAGAATGTGAAGAGAAAGGGCATGGTTTGGAAGTAGGGGAGTATCTTGTTTTGAAGGGGTCGATTTGTTATTTCCACTGGTTAATTATCATCATGTTGTGGAATCTAAAATTGATTTTAAGATGCTTTTTCATCTTCAAAAGGGGTCGATGCAAATGAGTAGAGGCATAAAAAAAAGAGAGGTGCCAAGTATTAATAAATATGAATATCCCGTGAGTAAAAGAGAGGATGCATAAGGGAATGTTTGTAGGTTGTGGTTTGCAGAGAGAAGCCACCATTTGCTTGAGAATTGAGTTGTGCCAAAGGGGAGAAGGTGTTGAAAGAATTCCCAAACACATCGATTCAACAAAGGCACCAACACCAGGATAAGAGTGGAAGGGATGGAAGTAGAATAACATCCAATAAAGTTGTGAAATTCATTGTCCAAAGAAAGAGGCAAATTTGATTTGCTAGTGACTAATTTTGTATGCAGATACAAAGTATAGCTATAATACTTTGTCAGTGAAATGTAATGTGAGAACAATATTTGTATAAGTGCAATGGGAATACCTATGACAACTTAATATTGAATCGATTGAATTTTAATTTTGCTTCTTTGATTAAATTAGGTAATTTGGTTTTCTCTATTAACTTAATTATTGGAAATTGGTGTTCTCAATATCAAACCACTATCAGTAAAATAAAATTGACAAAGTAGTGAAAGCATGTTGCGTTATTTACTTTGGGCAATGCAATTTTAAATTGGGGAAAAGAAATTGTCAAAGCAGTTTTGTGCTTTGATTGCAAACGGTGTTACCCTTGCATCATATAATTGAGAGGTCTCATAATGAAGTTCTTGCTCCCAAACACAATGCTTGGATCACAACTTAATGTTGGGAAAAATTTTCTCAACCTTGCAATTACACAAGGTTTACTATTGATAGGTAAGCATGCAGGGGTGTGGAGGGGGGGTGCTCTCCCCCCTCGTGAGGGGTTTGAGGACCATGCACCCTAGTGGGGGCTTGGGGGAAACACCCCTAAAAGCAAAATTTTATGTATATTTTATTATTGGGTAAAAGCAAGAAGTTGGGTACATGAAGAGGGGAAATTTCGGCCAAAAAAAAATTCTCGTAGAAAATGCGTATGCGTTATTCAAAAAACGTGTATGCGTTATGCTTCGAGTACTCAAGCCTAAAAAATGCGTATGCACTAAAAAACACATACGCATTATATAATACATACATGTTTTATAACATGTAAAAATTGATTATTTAAAAAAATAAATACTTTTTAGAAACGAGTACCTGTTTCTTAAAAAAAAAAAAAATTTAATAATCAAGAAAATAAAGAACACATATGCTTTTTGTAACGCGTACATGTTTTTTGAAAATGTGTATGCATTTTTAAATTTCAAAATTCCCAACCCATATGCTATCTTAGTTTTAGGCTTGGGAAAGGCTTGGCAATCTGAGCCTTAGCCTTTGACCTACAACTAAAAAACTAAGGCAGATTGAAGAAGAATGTCCAACTTTGGCAATATGGTTGATGGACTTTTTTTTTGAATCAATATATAAAATTAAAACCCATTAGAGAAAATAATGTCTACTTTCCAAATATATAATTTTTATTAATATTGGATTATGTTTGCTATTTTTTAATTAATTTCTAAGCAAAATAGTCCTTAAACTTAAAATATTAGGATTTTTTTGTCTTTTAATAACTTTTTTTTAGTTAAGTTTCTTGTAAAAAAAATTATATGGCATCAAACTTCAGACAATTCTCTACACAATGAAAAAAAATATTCAAATTTTTTTTAGTTTAGGTCCAATTATGTTGTCCGTATACGTTGATTTTTATAAACAACAATTAAGGCCAATAAAAATTTAATAAAAAAAAAATATTCAACCAAAAATTACAAAAAAAATTTCAAATCAAACTTCATATTGTTAGCTCTCTTTTCCCAAAATTAATTAGAAAAATACTTTTATTTGGGTCAAAAAGTGTTGTTCGTACACGTGCTTGGTATTGTAAAAAAAAGGGACTTTTAAAAAGTGGTTTTTATAGATCCCTATCAAAATTTAATTTCTAGAATCTGGGTATTTGAATAATTTACATATTTGAAAACTAGATTCAAAATGATAAATTTCATATTACTAACTTGTTTAAAGATTCATTGTGTAAGTGTCTCAAATTTTTAGTCCAAGTGTGACAAATTCTGAAAAACAACAAAAACACTTCCACTTTTTGAGCTTTTTGTGTACCCAACTTCTTGCATCAGCCCTATTGTAAATTTAGACCATTCATCATTAGGTCTTAAATTTGATGGTAGATATTTTATTGGGTTGACTTGCCCTAGAAGGCAACCCTATTTATGAGGAATTTGTATTAAAAATGTGTATTGTGATGTATTTTGAGAGTCTGATAGTAGTTGTGTTGCCTCTAAGTCTCTGGTTGGTGATACTCCTATGATAAGCTTGTTCTATAAGAATATTGTAATATTTGTGATTTTTGAATAATATATTGGGTGGCTTTTAGAGTGTGGTGGGTGCATGCAGGATCATGGGGGTCCAAAAAGTGGCGATCTGACAAAAAATACATTTTTATCCAAATTTGATGAAACAAAAAGGGTTTATTCAGGAAATTTTCATCTTTCCACCAATATAAGATGTGCCTCATTTTGAATTTAATAGATAATTATTATTAATTTTCTACATATATTGTGACTAAAGTCCTGATTGATAGGTTGATTAAAAACACCTATAATTTTCAAATGATTTCATATTTTTTGAATCTGAAAGATGCACCACATTCTATGCTTGCCATACTATAGGATAAAAAAAATTAATTGAATTTCATAAATTTTTTGACCAAGTTATGGTGGTCAGACAAACAAGTTTTTAATATTTTTTAAAAGTTCTAATAAAAAATTTATAACTGATTATTTACTTGCAAAAAAATTACAAAAAAATATGACACATCCAAGCATATGTCCTCTACTTATATTGAAAGTTTCAAAATAAATATTTTTTACTTGTACGTAGGTTGGTCAGACATACACCTGATTTTTATTTTTTCCTAAAAATTTAGTACTACTATATTGAAATTTCAAAATTTCACCAAATAGATGTACTTCTTTCCAAAAAAAGACTAGTATCTTAGAAAATACATTCAATTTGCTACAAATTATGTTCTTACATATTTTTCAAATTATGTTAATAACCTATTCAAATTTTTATGTCAAGTTTCCTAACTATGTTCTTTTGAATTTTCATTGCCATTTAAGGGCTTAGTTTGGACTCTCGTGATCCTACACTGATCTTGTGGTTTTTCTCTTGAAAGGATTTTTCCCATGTAAATTATTGTGTTGTGGTTTTCATGATGTTTATGTTTAAGTTTTTGTGTCTATAGTAAAGATATGTAAAGTTTTGCATTATCCTCCTCTCAATATTAGTGTAGGAAGTTGTTTAGCTAACTTAGCTTCCTTACACTTAACAGTGTTGGGAAACTCTGAACCAAATTCAACACAAACAAAAAATCTAGTAAAAAAAACCTTGTTCTAGATTTTATGACATTGTTAATGGTAATAAAATGACCAATACAATCAACAATACCATGAATGATAATTTCATTCTAGTACTCTAGATGGAGCTCTAAGAGATGAACCTATATAGGAACCATGTTAATCTTTGTAGCATCAAGAATAGTAGACCATCTTTTTAAATGAATAAACACCTTAGCAAGAAACCAAGGGCCTACCTGAAGAACTATTGTGTAGTCCTCAATGGAATGGAAGGAGAATACGAGGAAATTTTTCAACAAAGCCATCAGATGAACTAGACTTGATGAAAATCAACATTTAGACACCCAACTACAAATAAGATCAATGTTTGGTGTATGACCAAGGAACCTCTCAATAAGAGTGGAATGCAAGCTAGTTGAAGATTTATCCACTTACACATTAGGAATAGTAAGAAAAAATTCTTGATGAGCTAAATGGGGATTTAAGGCTCATGAGGGCCATCAACCTCAATGGCCCAAGAAATAGAGGAAGGAATAGGGGTCAAATCTTGGGTAGGCGGCCCATTACACATGCCATCTTTGAAATAAGGAGAGGACCCAAAATCCATCACACTCACACCAATAGTAGGATGAGAAGGAATAGGTACCTAGACCTCAACTTGTGGAGAAATAACACCAACCCCAATACCATAATTATTTTGGCTCACATCATGCAGAGGGGGATTTGCATGTAGCTTATCCCCAATGAATCTTGTATAGGACACATCCTTTGAATTCCCTTGAGAAGTCATAGGGGGGTGAAAGGGACAATGATGGGAGAAGGAAATCATGCATAGAACAAAATATGTTGAGAGGGAAGGTTAGTCCAACACTTGAGTGGGTTTGGGGATATCAAAAAATAGGGAAAGTTCCCAAAAAATTGGCCTTAAGTAGGAGGTCCAACAATAATTCATCATCTTCCTCAACATCCCAAAGAGCCTCTTCATTTGAATCATCCTCATCTCCTTCACCCACTTTAGAATTGAATCCCTCATTGCTACTCTAGTTCTTTCTCATTGTTCCTTTTTCATAAATTGTAGATTTGTTATTTTTGTATTTTAAAAATTGTTTTAAAGTTATTTTTATGCACTCTTTCACATGGTTTTAGGGACCTAGGGTAGTTCTTAGGGGTACATAAACTTGAGTACAACTTGGAAGGTAAAAGGGGCTAGGCAGGATACTCATTTACCCTAGGAAGCGGGGTATAAGTAGAATTTGGGTTGGATGAGGCAAAGTCCAAGTACTCATATGTTTCTCTTTTTCCTTCTATTAGTGTAAGTAACTTGAGTACACTCTACTCCTTAAGTGATGGTTTATACACCCATGTGGGTTGAACATTGGTTTGTAAGGGATATTTGTTATTTATAAGAGAAGTATCAGATGAGTGGTTAAGGTTGAGTATCATAGGGTTAAAGATTCCATCTGCCCATGTCTACATTATTTTTTAGGGTTGGTGTCATGATCTTCGTAAATTGGCTAGAGAGGAAACCTTTTTTAAGGCCCTTTTTGGTTATTTTTCCTTTTTCTTTTTGGGCTTCTTCCCTTGGGAGGAGATAATTAATTTTTTCTTGACTTTAGTTTTGGGAGGACTATATGGAGAACCTACAATAAATTTGGAAAAATACAATGAGTATGGTTGGCTTTCAAATAGAAATTTAAGTTTTGCACTATCTTTGTAATGGTAGAGAAATTTTTATATTTGAAAATACTAAGTTAGAATGTTATTTATTTATAAAAAAAATTGTGTGACTTGTATTGAAATATGTTGTTTTATGAAATAATTTTCTCTTTATAGTAGTTTTTTTCCTTTCTTACCTCTCCTTTCAAATATACTTAGGAAAACTAATTGTAGAGACAAAATCCACATCATTTTTTGTATTTATAGTATGTTTTCTTGTATCATTTTGTATTCTTGATGATCTCCTTCTTTGATCTATATTTCTCCTTGTGGAACATGTACACCCTCTTGGTTTAGGGGTGGCTAAAGCCAATGGTGATTGATGATGCCAAAAAGTTGGGTGGTGAGAAATATTCTTATTTGACCATTTTAGTTAGAGTTTAGATATTGTGAAATAAAATTCCATCACATCTTTAGTATGGTTACATGAATTTGTTAAGGGATTCACCACTTCATTAATTTTTTTGTGATTTTAAGTGGTATAGGAAAAAATGGAAGGATTAGATAGTGACTTTCTTATTTTTTTATGGATATTTTAAGTTCCTTGAGACCCAGTGTAGTGGAACAATATTTATGAAACAAATAAAAATAGGGTGTGTGATCCAATATGGATTAACCAAATGGATGCACCATATATTTCTAATTTGAATCAATTATGAAGGTTATAATGTGCAAATGAGAATCAAAAATCAAACATAACCAATATAGCAATCAAAAGGTAGGTTTTAAGAGGGTCAAATGTTATGTACCTATTGCAAAAAGTAAAGTTTTGGGCCTCACTGAGGACTCTATGGCGAATGGGTCTTGGATAGGGTTTTGGAAAATAAATTTCTAGGTTTTCTTCCTCAATGGTTGCACTCTCAAATCCTAGTTGGGCACTGTCAAAAACTCATAAATAAACCATGTAGCTCATTCTATTATTTGACAACTTTCTTAGCAACTTTAACAATTTTGACAACTTTTGCAATTTTTCTCTCTAATAGATCTTCAACCTAAAACCTGCAATCACACATCAAAGGAGAGAAAAATGTTGTTTGTTAGGGAATAGGGGTTTACCTTGGTCAAACCCCATTTTGGTAATTAAACCTTGAAATAAAACAATGCATAAAGGAATGATGAATGAACAAAGTAATGCCATAACTCACCACACCTTAATTAAACCTTGGAGTACAAATCAATAATCTAGCATGAAATGGACTCAATGAATGCAGATCTTGATCATAGAACTTGATATGAAACAATGGTTTGAATATGCTTGAATTGATCTTCAATGCTACATCAACACATTAGCTCAACAACATGCATGATGCACTATGCCTTTGACATGATGAAATGACTCTCGATTGCTGCAATAATCTTCTACAAATCTGTCTTTAAATGCCTTCTTGAATGCTCTTGAATACTATATAATGATTTTGAGAAAAAAAATTTGATCTCATAAAAGTATTAGGTGAAAATATAGTGAAATAACCTTGTATTTATATATATCTTATTATTAAATCTTGAAATTCAAATAACACAAGCTGACATCAAATCATAGATTTCAAATCATTAAAATACCATCAAAAACATATTGCAAGGGGGGGTCCTAGGTCCAAGTGAGGACCCATTCGACATAGGGTGAATGGGTCCTAGCACACTTAACTAGGACACACTTTGGGGGATGTTAAAGTTTATGTAAAATTAGGGTCCTAGGACCTAGTGAGGACCCATTTTACAGGTGGCAAATGGGTCCTATTTCACTAATCTAGGACACAAACCTTGTAAAATTAAGTGTTGTGTAATATCATTTATGAATGTAGGGTTTTATCCCATAGAATATGCAATTAATCAGGCTTGGATTTGAATTAAAGGGGCCAATTAAGGAAAATTAAGTTCAATTAATTAATAAAGGCCTAGATTAGTGTGAAAGTGTAAAGATACACTTTACAACATCCTAAATAAGGCACGATTAAGTCCATTTTATTAAGAAGGGTCCTAAAATTAATGTAAATGTGTAAAACACATGACAACACTAAATCAAGGTAACACTAGGCTCATTTTAATATTAAATATCCCTAAATTAAGTGAGAAAATGGGATAATTTTTTTGACACTACATTTAGCCCCCACATTAGTGAGAGTATGACCCCATGTCAAAATCACACTAAAGTAGACATTTAAGAAACTTATGTATGCCACAATGAGAAGGATTCACAATCATACACTATCAAAGACCAAGAAGATCAAGCCTAGATTATCCAACACGATGTGGAACACATCTAGAATATTGGTTTTGTGCTCACTCTAGGGTAGTGGAACCTCGGGTCATCCACTAGGTGAGTATCCAAAAAAAGAAAGGAAGGATGGCTTAGTGAGAAAGTCATTCCTTTGTGTTAGCTCTCATTGTACTCACCCTACCAAAGCTATCCCTATGATAACTTTGATAGGGTTCCACCCACATTCCTACTTCATGCTTAACAAGTTGTGTTATCCTAAGAATCTATACACATGGTAAGGCTCCATAGGCAAGCAAGGTGTGTTATGCCAGGTGGCCTTGAATTAGGGTTTTGAGCTTCATAAGGTCAGCAAGTTGTGTTATGCCAAACACTTATGAAAAACAATGCTAGTAAAGTTTTTTATTCAAGGGGATTTCGTTTCATTTGTGTAAGGTATTCTTCTTAGGATAATTGTGCCTAATGTCTCCAAGAGAGGAAAAATAAAGAGTAAAAGTTTCACAACTTAGGGAATGCAATGTGTCACATCACCACTAAGCAAAAAATTGTACGCTAAGAAATATTGCACAATTGGAGGACATCAAACCAAATTAAACCACCAAGAAAAGGACACATCACAAGAAAAAATAAAATGACACCATGAAACATGCAAAAAATTTTAAAGATATTATCGATGTATGTCCCCACTTTAAAGTGGTTGCTAACACCATTGCTATAAGAAATTGCTTTAAAGTAGCCAATGTTTACTCCTAAGACATGCAAGCTTTCCTTGAAAAACCCTATTCTAATTCATATATTTTCAAAATAAAGCTATGCCATGAAAAAGGAGGGAGGGATTTCCCCCAAAAATACATAAGGGATCTATGGATTCAGGGTTAGTATGTCTTTGCTACAATGTTGTTATAGAGCTCATAAATGCCATCATTCTCTAGATACTCATAGAACTAGAAGAATGACACAAAGAGAGTGAAAACAAATGAAAATCCTTTTGGGTAAACATGGAAGAGGCCTAAATGTCTCGACGCCTTGCATCATCCCCAAAAGGAAAACACAAAACTCAAGTGAAAAAGGTAAAATGTTTACAACATATAGAAGAATGTAGATACATATAGAGGAATGCACAAAAAGAGAGAGATACATCAAATGAAACAACACGAGGGATCACATTATGCACATGCAATCACATAAGGAAGCATAAAAAATAAAATAAAGAAAAATACTAGTAAGGCACATGTGAGTCAACTTATAGTAGGTTGTTTGCATCCCAATTTCAATCAGTATATGCGGAAGGCAGACTACTAGCCAAAGTGACAACAAAAATTGTTGAACTGGGGGAAGCACCAAGTTCAACACTCTTATTAGTAGAATTTCCATTTAAGCTCATAGAAGAGGAAAACAATGTATTCAACTCATTATGCACTTTTTCATCAATCTTTGCAATATCAATGTCATCATCTAAATTAATCACAACAGGAGGTCAAATGATAATGTCTCTAGAAGGTTCGTGTTTACATTACAATGAAGGTATAAAATCATCATGTATTGCTTTAGGTAAGTTCAGATTTTTATTTTTTGCATTTTTCTTTTCTTCTTTAGTTTGTAACATATGAGCAATAGCACAACGTCTATGCCTACACTCTCTAGCATTTTGGTTTTGCTCCAATCTATTGTCAATTTGTGTTTATTTAGGAGTGGGTTTTTCAATCATAGGCTTATTTTATTCCCTTAGGGGAGGAATGGAAGGAACCATAGGAGGTTTTTCAACCACTTTCTCTTTGGCTTTTTAAATTTGTTTTACTTTAGGAGGCACCACAAGATTGCTTTGGTTATCTTGTGGTCTCTTATAGGAAATGGTAGGAGGATTTTTCATAGGTTATTCTTGGATATTTGGAAGGGATTTTTACTCAATCATTGGTTTGTCAAGGATAGGTGGCTCAATCATAGGTTGAGGCATATATCTAAGCAATAATTTTTCTAATCACTTCACCTTAAGCTTTTGATATGCTTTGAAAAAGTAGTCCTCATGAGGAATAATAGGTTCAATAGGCTTGGGCCAAAAGAAATCCAATGAAAAGTTCCCTTGGGAAGACATAGTATTAAAGCTACTATGATGCACAATAAATATTTCATTTCCAAAGGGAAATTTTAAACATTTATGCACAAATGACAGGACGAAATTCATGGAGTGAAGCCATGGATAACCTAACTTCACACGAAATTGGTTTGATGATGGGATGATAGTGAACAAGACACTTAATATTTTTTGTCTAAATTTTAGAGGGAGGTTTATCAAGCCCATCATAGGACAAGCAAAACCATTATGCATGTTGATCCATGCTTTTAGTTTGTCATATGTATCTTGATAGAGTTCATGGACAAAGAGGAATTCTTCAGTGATCACATTCTCTACACAAATAGGATCAATTAATATCCCATTAGTAGGCTTGTCATTGATTCTTCTAACTATGTAAAGAGGACCATTGGGTGCAGGCTTGATTATGTCATTTTGTGAGAAAGCAATATCAAGAGGCATCTTAGTTGAGCCCTTACAAGGTTTAGCTTCAATAAATGCCACTATTTTGGTTGGTTCATCTACATTTTCATCTTTTATGTTTTCATCATCCTTGTCAACATTCATCACATCATTCTTTGTTTCACTAGCTTTGACAAATGAAATGGTATGTTTCGGTATGAGATTTGTAAAGATTTGTAAGTTTTGGTTAGGAGAAGCTATAGACTTGTTACACTAATCATTCACACCTCCAATTAGAAGATGATTAGAAACAATGAGGTCTTGCACAAGATGTTTGAGACACATACAATATTCTGTATCATTTCTATTTTATCCATGATAATGGCAATAAGAATTTGGTCGATAACCTGTTGGTAATGGTTTATTAGGATCAGGAGCTTTGATAGGAGGTAGGGAAAGCATATTATTTTTTATGAGCTGCAACATGATATTGTGAAGAGTATCAATTAAAGGGGTAAATTTTCTATTCCTATCTACAAAGGCATATGAATTTATTGTCTTTATGGAAACCACATGGTTATTAGCTTGTTGGTTTGGTTGAGGGGAATTAAGTTGTAAAAAGCCCCTATTTTGTTTCTTGAAAGGTTGGTAGCTATTTTGAGGTGTGGATTTAGACTTTTCAAGATGGATAGGTGGATTTTTCACATCATGACCATAAGCCAAATTTTGATAATCACGAAGGGCTATACATAATTGTGTGAAGAATGGGAATTTCAACATCTCAATCTTGTTTTGGATTTTTTTTTTTTTGGCAATAAAAATTCATTGAACTTCGACATTAGGAATCTTAATGTTTCTTTGAGAATGAAGCATTTGCTATCTCGCTATGAAATCAGTCACTTTCTCATCATCATTTTTCTTGCATGTCATTAAGTCAGCTAGGTTCATCTTAGGACCCATGTGAATGTGGAAGTGGTTGTAAAAGGCATCAATAAGCTCATTGAATGAACAAGTTGAATTATTCGGCAAGGAGAAAAAACACTCTAAAGTAGCATCCTTCAATGACCTAGGGAATAGTTTAGCCAAGAGCTTATCTTCAAAGATAAAGTCACTTCATAGGGTTGTATAAGTGGACACATGGCTAATAGGATCTCATTTCCCAACATATCTCTCAAATATAGGAAATTCTAGATACCTTGTGGCATTTGTGCTCTTAATATCTCCAGGGATAATGGATTGGTTTTGATGTATTGTGAATGTTGACCATTATTGTTTTGATTTAGGGTTGTGACTTATTGTTGTAGGGATGCCATGCTTTGAAAAAGTGTGTTAATAATGGCATCATTGTTATTGTAAGGTGCACGGGAGTAAGGTGGAGTGATGTATGTATGTGGAGGGCAAGCGAATTATAAATTTATGAGGGAGGATGGTTGAGGAGATATTGTATTTGAATGCACAAAGCTAGAAGGATTCCCTGTGGAAATACCTAAGGGAGTGTTGACATTGCTAGTAGGTTGAATGTTGTGGTAACTTGAGTACTAGTGTATGTAGGAATGGAAATGGGTATTGTAGAAGGAGGAATTGAAGTTCCACCTTGGCTTTGAGTACACCTCAAAGCTTGAGTACAACTAGTCATGGTAGGGATGGTGTTTTTAACATTATGCACATTGGTTGTAGGTATGGAAGTCATGGGAAATGAGGTATGCATGCTATGATCCATAGGGGTTTGATTATAAACACTATTAGAAAGAGAGTTAGAAAACCCAAAATCCATGGTGAATGGTGTATCACGGGATGACACGAGTCTTGAACTACATCTCACAATAGTATTGCTAATAGGACACCAAGTTGTAAAGCTCATACAAGTTTCGCAAACTTAGCGTGCAAACCCAAAATAGAAAGAGGCTTAAAATGCAATGCAATGACCTAAAATGTAATGTGTAAATGCAATATTTTAGACTCTAGACAAGGTAATTTTCTGATTAGACTATGCAACAATCTAAAAATGAAATCTTGTAAATGCAATTTTGAAATCACACCATGCATTAAATGTACCAAATTAAGCTAAATATAATGAATTTGATGAAAGGAAAAATAAAGAAACTATAATAGAAATTTGAAAGTAGCAAAAAAAAGCACATAAATGAAGATTTTAATTTCCAAAAATGTAGATCAAGACCTAATCAGGGACTCATTCACCCTAGGGTGAATGGGTCCTAGATTAGGGTTTTGAAACTAATTTTTACATATTTTCAAGCCTTTCTAGTGGTATTCAGATTCAGGTTTGTAACAGTAAGTTTCAATTTCAATTTTCTATAAATGCAATGTGAAACACAAGTGCAAAATGTGACAAAATGATGACCTAAAACACCTAGTTTGATATGCATTATTTGTTTCAATTTTCAAATGCAAGTTAATGCGGTGTATATAATTTGAATGATGAATGATTTTTTTGTATTTTTTAGATTTAAAAAATGCAAACAATGCAATCCTAAAACCCTAGATGAGATGCAATTTTGAATGCAAATTAGACACCCTAAATGAGATATAATTCAATGCAAATAAATGCAAATGAATGCAAGATCTAAATCTAGGATGAAAAGGACTCCTAAAATAAGAAACTACAATGTTCAATAGTTCAGGTTCACCAAAATGAAACAAATAAAAATAGGGTGTGTGATCCAAGATGGATTAACCAAATGGATGCAACCTATCTTTCTAATTTGATTCAATTATGAGGGTTATAATGTGAAAATAAGAATAAAAAATCAAACCTAACCAATATAGCAATCAAAAGGAATGTTTTAAGAGGGTCAAATGCTATGTACCTATTGTAAAAAGTGCTTTTTTGGGCCTTAATGAGGACTCATTCTCCTTATGGAAAACGGGTGTTGGTTAGAGTTTTAGAAAATTAGTTTTTGGGTTCTGTTTTTCAATTTCTATACTCCCAAATCCTAGTCAGACAATGTTGAAAACTCAAAAATAAATCCTGTAGCTCAATTTTTGTGATTTGACAACTTTGAAATTTTTTACAATTTTTCTCTCCAATAGATCTTTAACCTAAAACTTGCAATCACACATCAAAGGAGAGAAAAATGTTGTTTGTTAGGGAACAGGGTTTTCCTTGGTCAATCTCTATTTTGGTAGTTAAATCTTGAAATAAAAAAATGCATAAAGGAATGATGAATGAACAAAGTAATGTCACAACTCACCACACCTTAATTGAACCTTGGAGTACAAATCAATAATCTAGCATGAAGTGGCCTCAATGAATGTAGATCTTGATCATAGAACTTGATATGAAATAATTCTTTGAATATGCTTGAATTGATCTTCAATGCTACATCAATACATTAGCTCAACAACATGCATGATGCACTATGCCTTTGACGTGATGAAATGACTCTGGATTATTGCAATAATCTTATACAAATATGCTTTTGAATGCCTTCTTGAATGCTCTTGAATACTCTATAATGCTTTTGTGAAAATTCCTTGGTCTAATGAAAGTATTAGGTGAAACACAATAAAATGACCTTGTATTTATACATATTGTATCATTAAATCCTAAAATTTAAATAACACAAGCGGACATCAAATCATGGATTTCAAATCATTGAAATATTGCCAAAAACATATCCCAAGGGGGGGTCCTAGGTCCAAGTGAGGACTCATTTGCCATAGGGTGGATGGGTCCTAGCACACATAACTAGGACACACTTTGGGGGATGTTAAAGTTTATGTAAAATTAGGGTCCTAAGACCTAGTGAGGACCTATTTGCTAGGTGGAGAATGGGTCTTAGGTCACTAACCTAGGACACACACCTTGTAAAATTAAGTGTTGTGTAATATCATTTATGAATGTCAGGTTTTATCCCTCAGAATCTGCAATTAATTAGGCTTGGATTTGAATTAAAGGGGATAATTAAGGAAAATTAAGCTCAATTAATTGATAAAGCCCTAGATTAGTGTGAAAGTGTAAAGATACACTTTACAACACCCTAAATAAGGCATAATTAAGTCCATTTTATTAAGAAGGGTCCTAAACTTATTATGAATGTGTAAAACACATTACAACACTAAATCAAGGCAACATTAGGCTCATTTTAATATTAATTATTCCCAAATTAAGTGAGAAAAAGGGATACTTTTTTTGACACTACAATTTATAAGAACATCACATGTATTATCCTAGCTTATGTTGTAGATTGTATTCAATTAAAAAATTATTCAATGGTTTTATTGTAAGGATTTTTATTGTCCATCATCTTTGGAAGCTATGAAATTAAGTAGTTGGAAAATATAGATTTAAGTTTCTCTTTTTCGATTTACTTGTAAGGTTATTTGGAATAAAATTTTAGTTTGAAAGCTAAATTGTAGTAAAAGTATTAAAAAAGGTTGATTGTTTTATCTCAAATATGTTCTAATCTTCCTTGGAAAATGTATTTTAAAATAAATATTTATAATTCTCAATTTGTGGATGGATTGAATATTATAGTTAAATATGATCTCTCTTTGTTTTGTAGAGATAGCCAAAACTAAGATTAGTCTAGTAGCTAAACAGGTAATGGAAAACTTAAAAAAGGGAATTATTTTTTATAATGGTAAAAAATAGGTTTTTGAAAGGTCACAAACCATTTTACATTAGAAAAGAAAAATGATGGTAAGAATGAGTCCTACAAGGTGTAGAAAAAGAAAGTAAAAAATCCAATGGGCACAAAAAAAAATTAGAGAAAAAACATAGAATCAACACATACAAAAAAGGAGAAAATAGAAGAGATAACTCAACTAGTTGGGATCTACCAACTTTTGAAGAATCGATACAAATTGTCACTCCTTGAAAATAAAGTTAACTTTCTCCTTAAAATAATTTTTTAGGGTCTTATCATGCAAATCAATAATGCTTGAATTTTTGGTAGAGGGCCCGAACCTTGTTATATTGGCATTCCCTTCTTTAATATCCTCCCTTTTTCTCTTTTACAATTTTATTTGGAGGAAAAATAAGCTAGTAGCTGAGTTCTTAATTGGTTTTTTACTAAATTTGGCTAACTCAACAAGATTATCCTTCATATTTTCTTGGTTTTTCTACAACATACACGTTCTCTAATACAAGTTTTACCAATTTTGAAAAAATATGGAAAAATTATCAAAAGAAGCATTACTATTAACACCTCTAGTATCCTCATCAAAAGAAGCATTACTATTAACACCTCTAGTATCCTCCTTGTGAATAGTGTATTATTTACCTTCCACTCTAGTTTGAATATATTGTTAAAATCTTGTGCTTGTAAGTGTGTATATATTGCTAGTTTAAAAACTCCAAAGGGACACATTATAGAAAAAATATTTTAGTTAGATTATTGTAGATTTAAAATCACTAATAATTTTGTGCAACAAACCACTTTTTTATTTAAAAAATAGGACATTATAGCCCCCTTGAAATAAAATAGTACAATGGTTATTCTATTATCTTGTATGACCATGATGTTTCCATATAGACATAAAGGAATGTTAAACACTCCGAATAGTGAGAGTGGGGGGGTGAATCAGTATTCTACTAAACCTTTCAAACATTATCCATCCAATTACCAAAGAAAATTCAATTGATATAATAAAAGAAATCATGAAACATCCACAACATCACATAACACATGAACACTAGGATTTTTATGCAAAAAACCCAAAATGGGAAAAACCATGGTGAGTGTTAGCTCACAATATATTATATCCAAATATAGTATATTATAGAGATATTCATTGTAGGTGGACTCATTGTCCAATGGAATCACTACCCACAGAGAATAAGATAGATGATAGAAGGGGTGGCTCACAACCTATTGAAATGTTACAATTACATCTACAATATGTTGGATTATAGTTCTAATGAAGTACAGAATCAATCTTTGCATTGATCTGGATCAATGCACTGCTTTGCTCTAAATTCGCATAATTCACAAAACTTGGATCACATTCACATCACATGTAGGTGGAACACCATATATTTCATCTATCACTTATAACTCGTACCTCATCTCAAAACACCGAAATAAATCTCCTATATATATATATCCACATCAAGTGTAGAATCAATTAGGTCAACCTAATTGGATGTGACACACAAAATTTGAACTTGTCATCCTCAAAAAATTTCATCCACATCTCATGCCTTAATTCAAAATTCAATTAACCTCAAGATAGGTTGAGATGTATTGAATATATGTCCTATATAAGACTATAACACATATTAATCCTTTGCAAAAAATCAAATGTGTTAGTTTGGCCCTAAATAAGACCTAAACAAAAAAACCTTCATTATTTACTCTATTCGCCACATGTGGAACTCAAAACATGATCCTATCTGGAATTCCCACTCAATAAAAATTTGGAAGCTTATCTTCAACATCATAACTTGAAATAGTCATCCACAAAGGAATGCAAAATCTCCCACATTAACACTTTGTACAAGAAATCACTACAATACACTAGTTTGACCTCTAACATTCATAACTTCCAAGATACTTTACCCAACAAAAAAACCTCTTGGATTTAGATGCATCTAATGTTTACCAATATACTGTTAGAATCATATAGTGATATCTCTATTTACAGTGGAGTGCATACCCAAAAATTGATGCACTGAACCATTGTACAGGCAATTTTGATACTTAGGCAAATTTTTTAGTAGCTATACTTTTCGGACCAGCTTATATTATACAAATGTTTTCAAAAACACTTCTAAACCATGCTAGGAGGATCAAAAATAATGTTGAAATCAATGACAACACTGGATCATGCAAAATGTACATACCATGCTCATGTTTCCAGATAACACCATCTTCCAACAAGGAATAGTTGATCTCCTCATAGGATATGTGAATTACACTTAGTTATTTAATTGAGTTAATGATTGTGTCCAATTACACAAGAATATATTGGAGGTATAAGGAGGGCCTACAAGATTTTTTAATTTTATGTTATCCTTGTATAGATGAAAACTTCAAGCTACACAGGAGATCTATTTTCACAAGGTCAAAGTTAATTGAGGGATACTTTGAGAAAATATACATCATGGAACATAGGAACACAAGTGTCAATAACTAAAGGTATAGATCTAGGAAAAATCAATAAGATAGCACTTCAAAAATATGTATGGTTCCTATCACTCCATTTCTTATTCCTTAAATTCCATGAATGGCTTCCTTATTTGGTGAAATAAACTATCCTCTTAATATTTCTAGAGGGTTGTAGGGTTGATAACACACTTCAAATATTATAGCTGGGAAATAGTTTTATGATTTTTATTGATATTAGCTTAGTCAAGTGAGTGTCATGATTAAAAAAATATTAATAATTGAAGAAATTAGAGACAACACCAAAATTATTGGAAAGATAAGGGATATGAAGCACAAAAGGGTCAACAATTGGGTTACAATGAAGTGAATTATCACTAGGATATATAGCACATGAACTATGATGAGTAAGGGGAAAGAAAAAAAGAGACAAAGGTAAATAGGACATACCTTAAAGTTATGGATTTGATTTCTTAATAGGGCGATGTTGTCTCATTCATCTTCGACTTCACACTCCAAAATTTGAGTTTTTTGTCAACTTGCTTGGTATGATGTTCAATTCTATATCAATCTAATAGAGTTAGTATAAAGTATTAAAAAAAAATTGTATTTTATCAATTTCAAATATAAAACATGATAATTATCATTTAAATTCTTTAAAACATGAAAACAATAGTTCATACTATCAAATTCAACCTAATAATATGCAATATTATTCTTGTACATTGACAAAACAAGAAAAGGTGGTGGAATTTTAAAACAATGATTTATATATTTTCAAAACCATGAAAAGTGTGTTTTCATGTAAGATAAAACATAGATTTTATGATAAAATGGATCATATGGGTAAAAAATAATGGTATCGACATGTTTTTTTACCATTTTTTGGAATTTTTCTTCTTGACAAATGTGAGAACTTTATAACATGCTCGAGTTTATACCTTCTTTGAGTATTCCAATGGGGAGAGAGAGAGAGGGATGGATAGGGATAAAAGAGGGAGAGGTAGATGGGGGAGGAGATAGAGATAGAGAGAGAGTGTGTGTGAGGGAGAGGGAGAGGGGGAGGGATAGAGGAAAACAAGATATATATATGTTAGGAAAATGGTGTCTCAAACTTGCAATTATAAAAGGTTACTATTTATAATAAGTTTATATCTGAGCATGGATTGTTTTAAAATTTTCCCCAAAGCTATAGATTGGCTAAATAAACATGTTGGTAAAGTTTCATCACAAGATTATGTCTAGATTTGAAGATATTAAAGTTTCCTTTTTTTAAGTTTCAAAGTCTAGTTTGAAGAAATTAGAGGCTTTTTTAGGCCCAAAAGTGTTCATAATCGACAAAGTGGCTATAGAATGATAGAGAACTTCATAATATTTTTTATAGTTCAAATGGTTCATCAATTAGATTCCTAGGTCAAAATTTATGGCCTCTAAAGTTGGGTCTCTCGAATTGGGAAATGTGAAAATGTGTTGGACACATAAAAGAGTTGTAAGGGGGAGTTACACATGTTGGTATGTATTTTGACACATCATATGGCATCCTAGATTGGAGATAAATTGGGAACCACTTTTTGGGTGGTTTTAGCTCATGGTTTTGCAAATACCATTTGATGATTTCATGTATTATATCTCCTATATATTAGGTGTTTGAGATGGAGGTTGTGTGTGAGATTTTTATAGATGTTGAGTTCCCTCTAGATATATGGTTGGTTATACTCTTGTGAAAGATTTCTCTATAATTATATTGTAATATATTTTTATTGTTGTTCATAATATAATAGGTAGCTTTTGGAGTGTTAGGATTTTCTTCGAAAATGGTTTTTCCCACATAAATCACTATGTTGTGGTATGAATGATATTTATGTTTATTTTTTGTAACTATCATAAACATCTAAAATATTTTGCATAACTCTCCTCTCAACATTAGTGTAGGAAGTTATTTCACTACCTTAGCTTCCATATAGGATAAAGAGAGATGGAAGAGATAAATACATATAAAGGGAGATAAGAAGAGGGAGATATGAATAGATAAAACAATAGAGATAGAGATAGTAAGTGACATATAGAGAGAAAGAGATAGAGGGAGGAGGAGATATATATATGGGTAGAGAGAGATGGATAGATAAGGAGATAGAGATAAAGAGAGGTGATTGATAGAGATATGGAGATAGATAGAGAGAAGTAAATATACGGATATAGAGGTATAGGAAGAGGGAGAGGGATAGAGAGAGGGGGAGAGTGATGGATAGAGAGAGAGAGGTATCTAGAGAAAGAGAGGTTTAGAGGAAGATAGAGGGAGAGAAATATATAGTGAGATAGCGATAGGTAGAGGGAGATAATGAGGTAGAGGGAGATGGGGATATAGAGAGAGATTATCTATATAATGATATATAGAGAGGGAGTGAGAGAGAGAAATATGGGAATAGAAAGAGACAGAGAGTGGGAAATAGAGATGGAGGGAGGGTGGAAGAGAGGAGGAGAGATAGAGAGGGGGAGATAGAGAGACATAGGTAGAGAAAGGGGGAGAGAGGGAGAGATAAGGAGAGGAAAAGAGAGGGGGAGGGAGAGATAAGGAATATAGAGAGGGATAGGGAAAAAAAGGGTACGATAGAGAGAAGTAGAGATAAAAATAGAGATGGAGAGAGGGAGAGATAGGAAAATATGGGTAGAAAGAGAATAACATTTAGGAAAATTTTAAGTGTCTACACTAACAACATTTCATATATAACTTACATAAGAACAAAGTCATCCATAACACATACATGTATTAAATCCTTATAACTCCATATATTTATATTCAAATAACAGTTACAATAGTAGGTCTCAGTATCTAATTTGTATTACTTCTCATTCGTTATCACTTTATCCTATTCTCATATATTAATATGATATCTATTACATTCATATATTAATGCCTTGTCTCTTATAGAGATGTGACCCTTATAGGGAACCCCTTACTCCATCATCCTTTCAGATAAGTTTTTTTAAGTCCTATGTGGTAGGTTGTGGTAGCTTTTACTCCATGCCCTATATCCTACTAACATCATCCCCCCTTTCAAAATTATATCTTGTCTTCAAGACATGTTGCTCAGTTTCCTACAAGCATGTGTTTCTATATCACTTTGAGTTGAACCAATGTTGTATCTCATTGCTTCTTTTCTTGTTGGAGTACCTTAATGTGTTCTTGGGTATTTATATTTGTGGCTTCAACCTCTACAAGATTTATGAGTATTTGAATATGTTGTTGAACTGTATTCTCGGCTTCTCCTAAAACTCCACTCAAGTGTGCTAGTTTCATGTTGATGATCTTTGTTAGCTTCTCGAATTGCCTTTTGATTTGTCCCCTCTATTCTTGTGTTATAGCTATGTGTGCATATTTTCTATTTGTGCTATGACGGCTCCATCCATGTCTTTGAGGGGGTCATATGAAGATGTAACCCATACTATGTGGGATTCCAAATGTGTAATCTGATCCTTTGGATTCTTTATGAGGTTAGGCCATTAAAAAGAAAATTGGGGGTGAAATCACAATACTGTGTCTCACATTTTTCCCAAGATGGACATTTACATCAATATTTTTAGCTGAATCTTCATCTTCTGAGACCTATAGAAGCTAAACCGTTAAGAATTTGAAGATGATGTGAACCAATGATTTGTGGAAATTTGTGTATAGATTCTATATATATATATATATTTAAAAAATTAAATAAATCATGAATCTTTCAACATCTCCTTTAATAACTAGTTTTAAATAGAAAAACAACATTTTCAAAAAGTAACGTTTGTTTTGTACAACATAACTTTTTTCTATTAAGGAAAAAATTCTAATTTTTGGAATATAGATTCTCAACATCAATATCTAGGGAATGGATATTTTTTCATAATTTTTGGTTACATATATTTTTTAATTAATTTTTGAAGCCACTGTAACTATAATTTGGAAATGTGTGTGTGTCATACAACCTAACTTGTCGCGTATATATCAAAATCCATTTTTTATTTTTTAGTGAAACAAGGGACATCAATACCTAGGAAAAGGATATTTTTTGAATTTTTTTTACAATGGTTTACTATTTTTCCACCTCTATAGAAAAAAGAGTTTGATGTTCAAAGAAAAACCTATGCTTAGTATAAATTGAAAATTAAATACAAGATAAAATGAAAACACATCAAAACTATACTTGTTGCAAAGCTCATTTCAAGGGCTACAATCTTGCAAAAGGTTATTTCTAAATGACATTATTTAATCCCTCAAAAGGTAAAATAAACGCGATTTTTTTCCAGCATTTTGATAGGTGCGAAGGAGACTCCATTGTGGATATGATTTAATACAAGAGGGGTTCTATCCAACGGGGTTTGATCTAAGGGGTTCTTATTTATCCATCTTCAATTAAAACCCTTTGTATGGAACCTCTCAAGGCTAAAATCATTATTTTTTTCTAAAAAAAGTGATTTCAGGAAAAAAATCAACATGTCCCAAAAGTGAGACACACTATTGTGGTAGCACCCTTGGTAGAGTACATTGGCCTCTGCAATGCTTCTCTCAATGTTCTCAATTTGTACCTCTGATTGTGAATGTGTTGCGACACATTTATTTGTGGCCTTATCTACTTTATTTTTCAATATTTCTTGCTAGACTTCCTATCTTATGTTGTCCTTCTATGACTATAAATCTAATTACAGACCATCTACCAACTTTTTAAGTTGTTGCGGTAGGGGAAGGGAAGTGTCCCTTTGAATGTGTTGCATTGAATTCTACAATGTTTGCACTGCCTTTTCTAATTGCTCCACACTATCCACCTGTTGTTGGAGTATTTTTTCCCTTGCAGCACTCACATGAAATATATCCCCAAGATGGAGCTTTTAGAGTGGGGAGATATTGGATAGGTTTACTTGTGATCCTACTACTAGCAATTGGAGTAGTTGTGGTGTGGGCAATAATTGCAGTTGTTTCTATTGTGCCAAGAAAGCTTCGATGGATTGGATTGGAGAGATAGATGTGTATGCTTATTTAGTGTTTTATTTTTGTCTTCCATCCACTCCACCACTTGGTTGACCACTTGTAAAAGGAGGTGTTGCTTGCTTCTTCACATTTTCTTCTTCTAAGATGAAATCCTGAAGCTTCTTGGTGAGCTATGTTGCTTCATTTTGTAGCTTGTTTGTTTCTATTTCCTCACCCTCCATTAGAGTGTCTACCCTCTATCTTACGAAGAGCTCTTTATCTTGGTATTGTGTCAACCACTCCTTTTATTCTATGATAAGGTCAGACCTTACCTCCTTAATGTATTTCTCCCTTATCTCTTCTTTTAGGGATTTATCCCTCTTCTCCCAAAGTTTGGTATCTATTAGTTCCAAAAAATCATTGATTACCTCCTCTAAGATTTTATTGGATTTCCTTATATACTAGACTAGCCTTTTTATTGTCCTATCTTTTTTGTTTGTATTTTCATCTTCATACATGGTGAGTAATTGGAGAAGAATACTATGATATACGATGGCATTTGTAGTCACCATGACATCAATTGGTGGTTGTGGTTGCTTCAATGCCTTTACTTGTTGCATCTCTATTGTTTGTTCCTTCTTCTTTATCTTCTATGGAGGATTTTGTACCTCTTTGATGTATATCAGAGGTAGAAAATAAACTAACACAAACAAACAACCACTCTTTCAAAGCTTTAGACATCAATTGGTGGGTTTTCCTTCATAAACCCTCATTTTGCTTGTAGCCTTTCAAAAATGAACTTTTGGGCATAACTCTTGACAAAAAATTGATCTACAAAAAGAAAACTTACTTCAGATACCCATTTAGCCATTCTAAAACATATCTCAAATCAGGTAGGGTTTCTTTGTATAGAGATGGTCAAAAATTGACTGTCCTTCTTTTGACTAGGCCTAATTGGCCACTTAGGCTTGACAACATCTAGGTTTATGCAAGGAATTGACACCAAACAAGAGACACAACTTGATTTGTGGATTATCAAGAATGTAGAAACTCTTAATGGCATGACACAATGATTTACAACCCTTCCCTAAACAAATAATGTGTAGATTTTCTCAACCCATATTGAACCAAGGGTTTTTTTATTGTTATGAGGAATTGTGAAAGCGGATTGGTGAAGAATAAAGAATGAAAATAAAATAATTAGGTACTTCCCTTTGTAAGGCTTGTAGATAACATGAAAATAGAATTTCCTACCAATTTTTAGAGTTTTTCACCATGGGAAAAGAGAGTTATTACAAAAATATGCCCACTAGAAACCCAAGGCAAGGTGTCAACCTGTACTCAGAAAAAAACATGATAACTCTCACCAAAATTAATGAAAATTTATTTTTAAAAACTAATTAGAAAGGTTATTCTATCTACCTACTTTTCCAATTGGTTTTAGGTCTAAATGGATGCCTTACAATCTTTACCTTGCAAGTTAGCAACAAAAAGATGTTCAGAAAATGTAGAAACCAAATTGTTTTATTTGCTTCAACCTCTAAACTCCATCAACCAACCCTTCTCTTTGACCATAAAATAATTTTTAAAGTATTTAAAATCATTCCAAACTACCTCCAACCATATTTTTGGTTAAGGATTTAACAAATACTCAATTACATGTTTGTTTGCAAAAAGTTGAAAAATTGCTTGACAATGTTGACAACATTTGCATTTTTACTTAACCTTGCACCTAGAGACTCCATAATGACTCAAACTGAATCCAACACACATGAAATGGCCCAATAAGACCTTATTACATGAAAAAAAAAGAAAAAAACAAAATTCCAACTTTTGACCCCTTGGAGGCATGAAGACCTGTGGGTGCCCCTACACTACTCTTCCATCTCTTCTTCTTCTTCCTCCTATTCTCAATTTTTTTTATTATCTCTCTCTTTGTTGGTTGTTTGGCCCTTGTTGTATGATTCTTCTTCTCCATTCTCATCTATATCATATTTTGATACTTCTTGCACATCTGTTGTAGTTAATGTTTGTGATGAGGATACTGATCCTTCAAATTGTGTGCTCATGGCTCAATATAACCTTCTTTATCTTCTTGCAACTAGTGTGCAAGCTTCTAGATCTGGTGCATAAGAGGATGGTTGTGATGCTCCCTTTGGTGGAATTCCCCATTGCTTTTATACTTGTTTTTTTTTAATCAAACTTTTAATTGGAATTTTTCTTACGGATTTGATCCATAATCTCTTTGCATGTCCCAAATCATTTTGCATTTGGGTCTTTAGGCTTGCTAAGAATTTTTGTGGCATAATCATCTACTTCCCTTTCTGAAATTTTGTAGGGTAGCTTAGGAATCCATGTCATCAATGGATCCAATACCTCCATCTATACATGTAGTCCTAATCTATCAAAAAAGTAATAGTATATATATATATTATTTTATCAACTCATATGGTATCCACTCTCTAGCTTGAAGATGTTGTTGGAAGCTCTTGAAGAAACCTCGATATGAGGCGGTATACATCTATCTATTTGAAAATTAATGAGTGTGCATATTTATTTGTTCTGCTATTGTAAGGTTTCCTTGACACACCTTTCCTTTGAAGGTCAAGAGCTCACTTAGGAAGTAGAAGACTAGGAAAATGAGGAGTGTACCATACCAAAAATTGTACTAAGGTTTTTATTTTATTTTAGTTCTCCATCAGTTTCTCCCTCATTTCCTTGCATAGGTAAAAATCATTTCCTTCTATGATCATCCAATACACAGTGTGAATGGTTCTTTTGTAGTGGACTTCTCCCTATTGGCATAGTACATCTTTTATGCAATCCCCATTGTTGCATACTACACCATAGGGTTTGTAATCACTTAGATTCTCAAGCTTCTCCCATCTGGTGTTGCCTTGGTAAATTCTATCACTCTATAATTTTTCATTTCCTTCTTTGTTGGGACCTCTCCAAACATGCTTAACCCTATTACCACATGGATCACCTCCTTTGTGATTCGATAGGGCTTGTTGAGGTATATGAAATCGTCATGTGCTCTACTCAAAACTAAACTCACCCAATCAAGCTCATCATAGAAATATGGGTAATCCTTCCATACATCAAGATGCTTCTTTCCTATCTCTTGATATTGTGGTTGATATGTAGTTTGGTTCGAGGTGAGTATGGGTTTTCTAATCTCGTCAATTTTGTATGGTTAATCTTTGTTATTATCTCATGGATGTATTTCCTCATGTCTTGTACAAACCACATCCATAGGGATGCTTGATAATGCTTCATTTTTATCAGCTTCCATTACCTTTACTGGATACTTCTTATATTTCGGTCATGGATTCTCAATGACATTAACCAAGGTTGGTGTTTCCATTTTTTTCAGCTGTATGTATGAGTAAAAAATATTGAATATTGCTTCTTCACTTAGAGAATTTGAGGGTAAGTGAGTATGAACTAGATGTAGGAGTGTTTAAATAGGTTTTGCACTAGTGGGTGGCATTTATGTCTTTTTCCCATTGGGTTTCACAAGATTTTCTAGCCGTTATAACCTTGGACTATAAATGGTTTGATTCTATTGTTTATTGATCTATAATACATAATTTACATAATATACAATATGTGTCTTTTCAATATTTATGATTTTCATCCTTGTGGTTGGTGTTAATGTTTAAGTCTTACTCCATTGGCATATTCTATTATTTGAATGTCATCTAATTTTCTTAATCTTACTAATCTTGATTCCACAATATCATGTATATAGTATGATCCTAGTTACCTTACCTTCAACTTACCTTGCTTTTTGAATTTATTTTTGTATAGAAGTACTAGGTCCCATATTTGAAAAATCTTATTGTGGAGGTTTCTATCATGTCAAGCTTTATATATTTTTCATTCTACTTGTTGGTTGTACAAGGCTATGAGCTTGTTCTCATCCAATTTTCCAAATCTTCTATCCTCTATGCTAGGGATTCATCATCATCCAACCACAATGTGAGTGCAATACATAGGTTAGGAACTATAAATCTCATGGGAACTATCACATTAGTTCCATATACTAATTGGAACAATGTAAACTTGTTCGTTCTTTTGTATAATGTGTGGTAGGCCTAGAGTATTGCAAGTATCTTTATATCCCAGTCTGACCTATTTCCTTCACACATTTTGGTAAGTGTTGTTCTAATTATCTTATTCATAGCTTCACTTACTCTATTTTCTTAGGGATGATATGGTGAGCTCGTATGTGTGTAATCATAAAATTATATAGGAGCTCTGAAATTACTTTATTGAAAAAAAAAAAATCCATAGTCACTTACTATACTTAGTGGACAACCATACCTAGTGATTATATTCTCATATAAAAATCTTATGGCAGTCTTTGTGGTACATTTCTTAGTAGGTTTTTCCTATGCCCACTTTGTTAAATATTCTACCCCTTTTATTATGAATCTTTCTCTTGAGTGTCTAGTAGGTGGATCTATGGGTCCTATAAAATCTATCACCCATTTTTCAAATGAGATCTATGCTAATACTAGTTTTAGGGTAATTTCATCCCTTGTAGTAGGTTCCCCACCCTTTGGCGAATGTCATAGCTATTTGTATGGCCTTTTGCATCTTTGTGTAGGGTTGGCAACTAAAGTCTCTCTAACTTAACTCATTTGGTTGTTGTTTCATCACAGTTGTGTCCTCTTACTATTCATTCATGTTCTCTCAAAATGCATTTTCTTTCATGTTTGTTGACAATTATTATAATTTTGTCCTATCCTATATGGTGTAATTCTCCTTCTATCAATGTCTAAGGTGGTTACTTCCACACTAGAGATTATTTATCTTGCAATGAGATATTTGGGAAATTCTCCTTTAGACAATAGTATATAAATATCTTGTAGCTCATCTAGTACCACATTTATTCTAAATTGATGTGCACTTGGTAGATATTCTAGTTGATCTTTTGGTTCTTGCCCTATTTCTATTCTTGATAAGTAATTAGGTCCTTGATTGTTCTTTCTTGGTTTTACCATTATCTTAAAATCAAATTATTGGAATAAGAGTAACCATCAACATATCCAGTCTTGTATGATAGGTCTATTAAGAAATTAATTTAATGGATAATGATCTTTAGAGAAAATGGTGTGGAAAAAAAATAGTGTATGAATTTTTGAAGTGCATAGACCATGGCCAGGGCTTCTTGTTTTGTAGTAGTATATTTTTTCTCTACTTTGGACAGTTTCTTACTTGCAAAGGCTATGGGATGATCCTTAGGGTTGGGCTAATAATAATCCTATTGCAATATAAAATGCATCTACATGTACAAGAAATGGTGTATTCCATTCTGGGAAGGCTAGTAGAGGGGCCTCCACAATTTTGTTTTCAATGTGTCAAATGTTATTTGGCATTCTTCATTCCATTCAATACTTCTAATTGTTTTCTTCTTCACTAGTTATGTAATACACATTGAATCTTTAAAAAGTTCAGTAATATGAAATTTAGTATTTTGAATCTAGTTTCCAAATATGTAATTTATCCTAATTGTATAGTTGTAAAATTGCACCCCTTGCAATTTCACATATATGCTTGTGTCCACTTTAGTGTCCACTCCTTTAGCATGTGTAGGATCATTTTTAGCCCTTGCATCAGCCTTTTTCCCTCTCAAGACACTCAAACTCTCACTTTTTAGTAGCTACCCTAGCGTGCTAGCTTCACTTCAAACTTTTCAATTTTCCCATTTGTATCATTTTGTAGCGTGATGTGTCTGGACACTAGCATGCTGCGCAGATGTCTGTGTGTCGTTCTAGCATCTTGTGACATTTCAACACTCAAATGACCATTTTCATGCATGCTTTCCACTTGTCATCTCCTTTGGTCAGTGGTAACAGCTCGAGATACCTTGTAACCACCCGGGAAGATTATTTTCCTTCCTTAAATGATATCCTTTCACTTCATTTGCAACTCTCTTCTGCTTCTAGATTCTCTCTTTGGATTTAGCCTTCTACACTCTAGCTCTTGCTTGTACAACTCCATATAGCTTGCTATAGTAGCTTCAAGCACTTTCAAGATCCCTTAGCTTCACTTTTGTAGCTTCATCTCCCTCATCTCATACTTGTGAGTATTCTAGGATTCCATATCCCCAGCTATTGCATCCTTACTTTGTGATACGAGTTCTCCTCCTCGAGTAGGGATTGCTTTTATCACCTCTTTTGTGATATGGGTTCTCCTCGAGCGGGGATTGCTTTTATCACTCCTCCTTGGTGGTACAGGTTCTACTCCTGAGCTAGTTTTTCTTTCACCACACGCTTTTTCCATTTTGGTTACACTCTCTCTTTCTATTTGGCTATCCATGGAGGTGGGAAAACCAAAATGAGGGTTTGACTAAGGAAAACCCCTATACAACCCCAACACTTTCTCTAGATCTTACATACATAGGTATTGAAGATATCTACTAGCTAAAGGTTTCATTACTTGGATTGTTGTGAGCATCTTCTTTACTTTCTTCTCTTTATATTTATCTTTTCTACTTTACTTTATTTCAGTTCTATTACATCCTATTACTTTTTTTGCATTCTAAAAGTTCCTAGAAATTGGAGTAGAAGTAGTCATTTATCTATTCTCTATGATATTCTCACTTTTTGGTTTGTACGAGACACCAGTGTGTCACACTGTCATCCGTTTCCCGCACTACCGTCCTTTGGCCGAGAGGTTGTCACTTTGTCTAGGGAATCTTCATGACCTGCTCTTTTTGATTCTAGAGCTCTAGCTGCTATTCCTTGAGGTAGTTTAGGGTAGTTCACCCCGTGATGCTCTATGAATGAAGAGAACTCATGAGTATCGAATCCCCCTTCTCAACATTTTGGTGAAGTTGATGTGAAGAAAGGGTATTTTTTTGAAAAGCTAGGAATTTATTTACCCCTACTTGGCGGGGTTATAACTTTTGACTCGGTGCTCAAAATTCAAAACCGTTTGTACTGTTGGAAAGGTCTCCTAGAGAACTAGTTCAGTCCCTAAATATTGTTCCTTCAATACCCAAATTTTAAGGACTAATGCAAGTTCCAACCTCAAATTCTGCTTTGAAGGCCTCTAGAAATGTGAATTACTAGAACTTAGAAAATACCTAAAAAATTAGAAAATCTAGATTTTTTATTTTTCTTAGTTCTGTCACCAAAATGAATTTAATATCCTCTTTTATGAGTTCAGTATTTGATTTTATTCAAAACATTAATGATGTTCCATTTAATGCATGTGATGGTGACTTGGCTTTGCCTATGTCACTTGATATCTTTGATCCTTTTCACGAAATTCCTCTTGCTTCAGAGGATATTTTGTTGCAAGAAGATGAAATCATTGATACTTTTCTTAATGTTACTCTACCTTCTCTTCATTCCAATGCAATATCTTCTAGAGATGATGTATTTGTGAAAGATGAATCTAGCCTTCATTCTAATGCACTCTCTTCTAGATACATTGCATTGGTGAATGATGAATCTCATCTTTGTTTTGATGTGCACTCTCTTCTAGAGACATTGCATTGGTGAATGATGAATATCATCTTTGTTCTGATGCACTCTCTTCTAGAGATGATGCATTATAAAATGATGAACCTCCTTCCACATCTAATCCTCCTTGGATCGATATTGAGAATATGTCTTCAAATAATTATTCTACTAGTTGTGATGATTCTGTAAATGTAATCTATGTCTCTGCTACCCCTCAAAGGCCTTAGAGACTGGTCATTTATGTGACTCCAACTAGTCCTTCTCCTAAAAGGGTTTGTTCTATTAATGGTGTTTCATTTGATAGTGATTCTCTTGATCTTTCTATGGCTCCCTCTTACATCTAGCAGTAGCCCATACTTATAAGAATAGAATGAATAAACAACCAAGTCTTCTTCAAGCACCTAAGCCTACAACTAAAGCACCTAGTGATTATGATCTTGTCGAGAAACCCCGTGTTACTCTGGCTAAGATCTCACTATGGGACTTGCTTTAGTCTACTCTATTTTATCAAGGTATGCTTTAGGAAGCCTTGCAAAAGATCCTCTTGCCTTCTTTTGCTAGGTCGATGGATGTTGATGCATTGTTAGCTTATATTCGTGTGGATTCACTGAATATTACGTTCTATCTATAGGAACTTCTACCCCCAGATGTGCAGAAGCAAGCAGACCCTCTAATGATTATAGTTAACATTAATAATATTGGCATTAGATGTGCTCTTGTTGCTGTTGGTTTAGTGCTCAATGTGTGCAGTATTGATTTATTTCCTAAGATTAAAATTGATTCATCTTCCCTTAATGTTTCTTCTATTGTCATTCATGGGTTTGATAATGTTGGTTAACAAGCCCTAGGCATGATAGTCTTACCTTTAAAGCTGGGACCCATTACTGTACCTACCTTTTTATATGTTATGCCAAAAAAATTACCATATAACCTTCTTCTTGGTAGACCATGGATTCATTCTATGGGTGCAGTCCAGTCTAGCTTGCATAAATGTATTAAGTTTATTTGTAATAATAAAGTAGTCACAGTCAAGGCTAATCCTAATGCTATGCACTTATGTGAGATGGCAGCTGCCAATTAGGTTTCGATTGTGCCTACTCTTATCCCTTCAGTATCTTCTAATGTGTTAGTGTTTACTCCAGTAGTACCTACTACAAAGGATACTCTTGAGATGAATGTCCCTGGAGAAGATCCTTTTGAAGCAAGAAATCCTAAGTCTACTCCTCAAAAGAATGCATGTATTGGTGATGATTGGGATTCCTTAGACTTTACAGGCTCCTTCATTGGAGAATATAAAGTTGACCCAATCCACTTAGACCTTTTGATAACATCATCTGAACTTGTTATCAAATATGGTCATTCTTCTATATTGCAGGATAAAGTGAATACAAATTGTAATGTTCTTAGTGTTGATCCTCCTTCTGAGGAAGATTATCACAATTATGTTAAAGAGGATAATGTTGGAATTCTTATCAATAAATATGATGGCAATCTCGTAGAGGAGTGTGATCCCCTTTGCTAGAATAATACTCTCCATATAGATCCTCCATTGTCTTCTATCTTTGTATCTTCTTAGTGTGAGTAGTCAAACTTTTCTCCACAAGAGAAAGGGTTGCTTCCTACTTCTCATCCTCTATCTGAGCAAGAGTGTATTTTTTTGTGGCTTCTGAAAGCCTGCTTAATCACTCTTCCTCCTCCTACACACAAGAAATCTCATAAAAAAGAAAAAAAATCTTTCTATGCATGCCATCGAGTGCTTGGCCATTCCACTAGTGAATGTAAGGCCTTAAAGGATAAAATACAACAAATTCTTGATACAGCTGCCATCAAACTCCCATTTGATTGATACACCTGCCTTTACTTCACATGACAAGTGATATCAAGGTTTACCTCTATCTTGCATGTTCTAAGTATCTTGCATGATTCTCCTCCCCTATATGTTGGGGGTAGTGATAACTCATCTTGGTGATGTGTTTCCTTTTTAAGGACCCCCTCTCTTCTCTCTATCTTTCATATAAAGCATCTCTTGAGTGGATCCCTTTCTCTCTTGAAGGGTTCCCAAGGGACCCCCTTTGAAAGTCTTTATCTGAAATAAATTATTTTCATCTACCTTGGGGGCAGTGTGAATAGACCTCGCTTTTCAAACAACACGTCCCTTGAGAGGACCCCTCTTCTTTTGAAGGGTTCCTGAGGGACCCATTTGAAAGCCTTCCAATTTGATTGATTTCTCACGTTGCCACTTTTGGACACGTTCTATCTACAAGTAAACATGTCACTTTGCAGGTGCACCTATGAAGCCACTTTCTGACTTTGTGGAGTCCCCTTCCTTTGGTTTCCTCCATGTGAGAGATCTTGGGGGATACCTCCTTGTAGATCTATGGGTCTACGGGGTACTTCTTCTAAGATTCCTCCATGCGAGAGATATTGGGCGTCACTCCCCTACAAGTCTATAAATCTGTAGGGTGCTTTCTTGGGGTTTCCTTCAAGTGAGAGATCTTGGAGGACACCTTTGTTGTAGGTTTACGAGCCTATAAGGTGCTTTCATCTTGGTTTCCTCCATGTGAGAGATCTTGGGTGATACCTTCTTGTAGGTCTATAGGCCTATAAGGTGCATACTTCATAGGGCTCCCTTCTTGTGAGAGATTTTGGGGGTTGCCTCCTTGCAAGTCTGCGAGCCTGTGAGACTCTTTAATCCTACGAGATTTTTCTATCGTTGGTCTGCAGGCCTTTAGTGTACTTTGTTCAAGCTCTCCTTGGGTTTGAGGACCCATGGAGCCATCTCTCTTAGAATTCTCATTCCTTTCTAACTTCTCCCTCTTGAATTCTCTTCTCTTCTCTTTTGTATATACCGGATCGAAGATCTGTATCTTCTTCATCCTAAGTATATTCCCTTCTTCTCTCCATTTTATAATTATTTTATGTGTTCTTAATTTGGGGACAACACATAGTACTGAGACAACCTTCTACATGGAGGTTTCTTTACTTTGCTAACTTGAATCCTTTAGCTTTTTATGTTCTAACATTATTGTCTAGTGCAGGTTTTTCTTGTCTAATGCATTTGTTTTGTATGTCTTCAGCCTGGGGGCATGCTTTTGTGGTTTGAAGAGTTATCTACTTCCTCTACAATATCCTTTTGGCATATGATGTTATTTATGTTTAGTATATTTCTTTTAGTGTGCATATTAGTGTAGATTCATATGCCCGCTAAAGTGGGGGAAAAATATATATCATAAAATTGCATACCTTGCAATTTCACATACATTCTTGCATTTCCTATAGTGCCCACTCCTTTAGCATTTGTGTAGGCTCATTTTTAGCCCCTACATCAGCCTTTTTCCCTCTTAGGATGCTTAAAGGATCACTTTTCAGCAGCTACCCTCACGTTCCAACTTCACGTCAAACTTTGCAATTTTCTCATTTGTGTCATTTTGTAGCGTGATATGTTCAGACACTAGCATGTTGCACAGATGTCTGCACATTGTGCTAGCATATTATGACATTTCAACACTCAAACGATCATTTTCGTGCATGTTTTCCACTTGTCATCTCCTTGGTGGTGTAGGTTCTACTCTTGAGTGGGTTTTTCTTTTGCCACATGCTTTGTCCATTTTGATTACACTCTCTCTCTCTATTTGGTTGTCCATGGAGGTGGGAACACCAAAATTGGGGTTTGACTGAGGAAAACCCCTATACAACCCCAACACTTTCTCTAGCTCTTATAGACATAGGTATTGAAGATATCTACTAGCTGGAGGCTTCATTACTTGGACTGTTGTGAGCATCTTCTTTCCTTTCTTCTCTAAATTATATTTATCTTTTCTACTTTACTTTATTTTAGTTCTATTAGATCTTGTTACTTTTTTTGCATTCTAAAAGTTCCTAGAAATTGGATTAGAAGTAGTCATTTAGCCATTCTCTATGATATTCTTGCTTTCTAGTATGTACAAGACACCAATGTGCCTCTAGGACACTAGCGCATTGTGCTATCATTTGTTTCTCATGCTACCATCCTTTGGCCGAGAGCTTGTTAGTTTGTCTAGGGAATCTTTGTGACCTGCTCTTTCTGATTCTAGAAATCTCATCATTGTTCCTTGAGGTATTTTAGGGTGTTTCTCCCCGTGAGGCTTTTTGAATGAAGAGAACTCATGAGTAGCGAATCCCCCTTCTCTATACTAATACCCAGATGATACAAATTAATTTTTAATGGTCACACATAAAAACCACTTTTTAAAAGTCACTTTTTAGGATGATACCATGCACTTGTATGGACACCATAATTGACCTAAATAAAAATAATTTTCTAATTCCTTTTGGGGAAAGATGTGTAACAAATTGAAGATTGATGAGAATATTTTTTTATAATTTTTTTGTAAATATTTTTTTATTAATTTTTTATTGGCCCTAATTGTTGTTTTTAAAAGCCCTCATGTATGGACACCATAATTCGACCTAAAATAATCATTTTTTAATTATTTTTTCATTGTGTAGAGAATTATTTATAGATTTATTTCATATAAAAAAAATTACAAAAAATTAACAAATTAAAAGTTATTAAAATTTTAAAAAAGCCTAACGTTTCAAGTTTATGGACTAGTTCCTTTAGAAATTAATTAAAAACAAAGAAAAATACAATCATATAAAAAATTATATATTTGAAAACTAGATATTGTGATCTATAATAGTTTCTAATTTCATAAACCAATTCTTAAAAAACCCATCAGGCCAAACTCAGTTATTTCTCTTGACATTGCCATAGTCTTAGTTATAGGTCCAAGGTTAAGGGTGTTCAACAACACAACGAAGTAGTGGGGTGAATCAATTGTCACAAATTTAATATTTTAATTCAATCGTTAGAACTAATTCTTAACACTACTTAAATGATTAATCAACAAATGCTAATGTAGAAACTTAAATCCAACACATAAACACATTAACACCATATTTATATGGAAAACCCAATAAGGGAAAAACCATGGTGAGGATTAACTCACACTATAGAGAATATCAAAACCAATTACAAGAGGCTCACTACTTGAGAAACAAGGCTCAATACCAAAATAAGGACTCACTATCCAATAGGGCTATCAACCTAGAGGACTCACTACCATTGAGATAGAAAGAAGACAAAGAATACTTGTTACAAAGAGAAGAAAATCTCAATGCAACAGAGGTTTCCACCACAATTACTCGCAGACATGCATGAATGATAGAGTTCACCTTCTACTCACTACATCTAGAAACTCAACATTTAGGTTTCACACTAATCTACCACACTCACATCACACTCACTCACTAGATAGCATCAATGTCACATCTATCTTCTCTTTTTCTTTTCACTTATCTCTCTCCTTCGCTCTTGTATATTTTCCACCACTAAATCATCCTATATTTATACTATCTTCAACTTTGAGACATATCCAAATTCGACTATCCAAATTTGAATTCAAATTAGGTTAGTGCCAAAACATCCTACGATGGAATTAGAATGAGGGTGACCCAAACACACGCTTTATAGGGACCCAAATAGATCCAACATGCTTCATCAACTTGAAAAGTAGTGTTCCACACAAGGTTGGCCAAACTCGCGTAAAACGCATAGAACCATTAAGCACGAACCTTCTAGATGTCAAAATTTTCTTCCACTCAATCAAGGCAACTCAACTCTAGAACCACAAGTCATAAGACTTCATCAAAGAGAAATCTAGACCAACAACATTCCTCTTGGACCTCAACTAGAAACATAGAAAACCATAGTTCACAACTAGTGAACATAACTCGCATTGTGCAATGAATCAACAATCTAGATATAACATCTTTCAACAACCATGATCAATATATTTGAACTACACAAACATAAGAGCAAATCTATTTTAGTGTAATTAATTATTTATTACACTAGCATAATTTAACTTAGGTCTTGCATTTCTTTAGTCCTAGGTTGCATAAATTAGAAAATCATTAATAATGGGGTAATTTCCCTTTCCATGTCTGTAGGGGATAAGATTCCTTCTAGAAGATGAGTTGTCCTTCTAGAACTTATTTCAATAATTTATCATTTCCTAGGTAGGGTTCACATGTTGTCACGCGTTGTTAGATCATGACACATGGAAACATCATATTGCATCTTGTATCTCATTCATGCATATATATTCAAGGCATTTGTACATTTGTAATCATCTTCTAGATCAATCAAGTAATCTCTATTTGAATGCCCTTAGTTGCAACACTTTCTGTGTGGTTGAATTTCTTCTTGGAAAAGGTCCTCTTAAAGGCTGTAGCTTCAAGGACATTGTGCATCCATCATTCCAACATGGTATCAAAGCCATTCCATTGAGATTTCATCCCAAGATCAGGAAAGTTGGGCAAGGGAGATTCATTACAAGCTTGAAGGTTTCCATTGTAGGCTACTTGACTCCACCCAGAGACCAAGCTAATTTCTGAAGCAGATTGAGTTAGATCTGAGCTTTCCATTATCTTCAAAAGGCCTCAAAACCCTAGGATCACCTGTTCATTCATCAAATTCAGATTCATCAACCTGAGAGCCATCAGAGGTATTTTTGGGTTTGTAAAATCAATTGGTATGATCCATACAAATTTGTAGTAAAAAATCATCCCTTACAGTTGTCCTCTAAGGAAAATTTCTTTTTAGCACCATGCACTTTTCTTTTTCAAAAAAATCAGGTCTAATCTCTAATTTGTTTGGCAAAAAATATTCAAGCTTTTCTATAGTTTGCAAAAAAATCAAGTGACCTGCAATTTTATTTATCGATTGGCATAAAATGTGTTTGATTTTTTAAATTATGCAACTATAATTTATCTTTGTTGGCATAGGGTTTGATTCTCATATTAACATCAAAATATTCTGCATATTTTTCTTATATTATTCTCTAGTCGACATATTTGAAAATATTTGTTTGATTTTTAATTGCCCTTAAGGAAATATTAAAAATCAAATTTTCTTTAGTCGGCTATCACATTCTACTATCTGCAAAAAAGGTTTAGTCATCCTATTTGTTGGAATTTACTCCATTGTACACTAGCCCATCACATCCATGTTTCCATTGACCACTTGTCGATCCGGCCATCCCCTACCGGTTGTTTGTCACCGGTGCTGAACTGTCCAAACCCGCCAATGTCCTCTTTTTGACTTCAGGTTCTTATCTGTAGCAAGCTGGTTGTTCTTACTTCTCCACCAGTGTTCATTATTTCCTGACCTTTGGAATCTTGGATTTCCAAGATATTCTTGGGATCTTCATTGTGCGCTAAAATTTTTGTTGGATTTCATTGCTTTTTCCACAGAATTTATGGTCGTTGGTTTATGTCTATTGACGGTTTTATCAAAGACCGATGGTACCACTATAGAAGCGGTGTCACTCCATCCAAACCTACTCCACTAGTTCCACAGTCCCTCTGCCACTCCTAGGAGGAGAGTCTCTTTTTTTTTCCTCAAATCACACCGTGGTCATATCAATGACCAAGTGCTACTGCCCAACGGGATTTCTTTTGCCCCTATTTAACCTGCCAAGTGCCTAATCTAGGCCTTTTTTTCATTTTTTCATAACTTTTCACCACAATGTTGAAAATTAGTAAACAAGATACCGCTGGAAAGAAGATTTGTTCTACTCTCTAGTGGTGTCATCCATTCTATAGATTTTTTTTTTCTTGAAAATTCTACACTCAACTGAAGTCAAAACCCTAGTTTGGACATAAAGGATCATATCTTCTCATTAGATTGTCAAATTTTGATGATTCCAGTGGCATTAGGAAGGCAATTCAAAGCTTTTTTCATTAGTCCATTCACTTTCATCAGTTTCAGCTCCAGGTACTCTTGCATTTATTTTGTTCAATTTGGTGCATTTTTTCAATAACTTGGATATCCTGAAGCTTGGGAAAAGGATTTTTGATTTGGGTGGCATCACTTTAGTTGTACATCATCTTTGGAAGTCTCTATTTGCCATTGAAGGTCATTGTCTTTGTGATTTTGGAGAAATTTGATAGTACATTATGGGGCTTGCATATACTCCTCCTCTGACTATGTTGCACAAGGGAAACTATAAACAATGGCAGGACGGGATCGTACACCATCTCCAATCACTTGATTTATTGCCACATTTTTATGGTATAGTTCCCCATCCAAGTGAAGGTATTCATGATTTTTATTGGAGTTACAATAGATACATAGTCTTGGAGATCATTTCAATGCATGTTGATTGTGATGTTTTGAATACTATTGATCATTGTGATTGTCCTCATATCCTTTGGACTAAGCTTTGGGGGCTATTTGGAGATTTAGACACTCCACCCTTCCCCAATGATCATGATTCAGAATGTCATTCCTCATATTAGGTACCCCATGATGATATTGTTATGCAAGAGATTGATTGCCTTGAATCTTTCGAAGAGGTTTACAAGGTATCTTCAGATGCTTCTTCTACATTAGAGACAATTATTATCCCTTCACATTCAATGATTCCTTGTCCAAATTCATTGATTGAGGCTTCCATCATCATTCATCAAGACACATTCAGTTTTCCAGACTTGGTATCACACAATGGCTTTGTTTCAGGTATTGCAACCTTGGCTATCTCTATAGGTTTGGAGGACATTCTTGAGGGGATATCACTTCTCTATTTAGATCCTACTTTGGAGAGTTCTCTTGAGTCTCCTCATTCCTTTTTATCAACCTTGATTGGAGATCCAAAGACTATATTGGAGGCACTTGTTTTCTCTTTAGATATTTCATATATGAGACTTCTTCCCTCTCATTTCATTCAGGAGTTGGAGTTTCTTCAACATCTACCATTGGATTTGCTTCTTCCTAGTGAGAGACATGTGGTTTGGACACCTTTGTTGCTTCAGACTTCCTTTAGTGGTTTTGAGGACACTTCATTCTATAGGGGAAATCTAGTCTCCATCGCATTCATTGCATTGCAGTCTTTGGATATTGTTTAGCATCAATTTCCACATCATCCTGATTTCTTCACCTTCTTCATTGCTTGGGCATGTACCTAAGTTTATTGTGTCATCTTCATCTTCAGTGATAGAGGAGACATTTGAGAAGATTTCAGAGACATCATCGACATCATTCACATTCATCCTACCTTCCTTCAATTCCTATTCAGAATGGGAAGCATCTCAACACTTGCACTTGTTTTTGTTTCTTCTGAAAGGGAGACAAGTTGTTTGTCAACATTGGATCTTGTTTTGTCTTTATAAACTTACCATTTTTGTAGGTGATCATATTTTCTAGGGGGGCTATATAGTCTTTATTTCCTCCCTATGGGGGGGCCATTGATTGTATTGTATCCATGTGTCAAATGGTGTACTTGGGGTTATTTGGGAGTCCTCCATCCTTCCCATCCTTTCTCACTTCTCTGCATTTCATCTCCTTTTTGGAGAGGGGTTTTCTTCCCACTGGGTTTTCCCCTTTTCTCTGTTTGTGGGAGATTAGCTGCATTTTTATATCATTTTGTGAATGGGTACCTAATATGGCCATCATGTAGCCAGGACCCATCATCCGTCATCAACTTTGCGTAATCATTGCATTTCCTCCCTAAGTTGCACTTATGGGGGGTGTTAGTGTAATTAATTATTTATTACACTAGCATAAGTTAACTTAGGTCTTGCATTTATTTAGTCCTAGGTTGCATAAATTAGAAAATCATTAATAATGGGGTGATTCCCCTTTCCATGCTTGTAGGGGATAAGATTCCTTCTAGAAGATGAGTTGTCCTTCTAGAACTTATCTCAATATTTTATCATTTCCTAGGTAGGGTTCACATGTTGTCACATGTTTTTATATCATGACACATTGCAACATCATATTACATTTTGTATCTCATTCATGCCTATATATTCAAGGAATTTGTACATTTGTAATCATATTCTAGATCAGTCAAGTAATCTCTATTTGCATGCCCTTAGTTGCAACACTTTCTGTGTGGTTGAATTTCTTCTTAGAAAAGGTCCTCTTGAAGGCTGAAACTTCAAGGACATTGTACTTCCATCATTTCAACAATCTAGAGAAAAACCCGAAGCAACCACTCAACATATCTTCATCACAATTTTCTCAATATCCTTGACATATATATCTGACAACAACTAGTTAATAACTAGCTGATCGGTTGACATCAATGACAACACCTTCAATCTTTCCATTCTTGCAACAATCTCCCCCTTTGTCATTGATGGAAACACATGATGTGAAAAACCATCAAAAACACCATACTAGCTCTAAATACACTTCTCCATATTTTCTTTTTGTTTCTCCCCCATAGTAGATAATCTCTTGTATTCTTCCTTTTTTTCTTCACATGCTTCCTCTCCCCCTTTGACATCAATGGAAAAGGAAAAATATATTTTACATTTATTTCTCCTTTGACATGAAAAATAGAATACTCACAATGACAACACCTGACACTAGCTGCTCCCCTTGAGAGGTAGCCACCAAAATATCAATCCAAAATAAAGATAGATCCATAGATCCATCAGACTGATGCATCTCCATATGCATCTAGTTCAAGAAAGGGGGGGAAATGACCCCTAACTTCTCCTGGAGATACTCAAAAGTATCATTAGGAAGAGCCTTCATGAAAATATCAGCCACTTGATCCTTTGTCAGAACATACTCAAGTTTTACTTCATTCTCCATGACCTTCTCTCTCAAGAAATGATATATGATAGATATATGCTTCATCCTCAAGTGCATAAAAAAGATTATTTTAAATTTTAATTACACTTTTATTACCATAAAAATAGATATAGGAACATCATACACTACTGTGATGTCTTTCAATGTCTATTTTATCCATAGAACTTGTGTACAGTAAGATGCAACAACAATATATTCAGGTTCAACAGTAGAAAAGGAGACTGAATCTTGCTTTTTGCTTAACCATGCCACCAATTTGCATCCAAGAAAGAGTGCACCACTTCTTGTACTTTTTCTATCATCTACATATGCAACCCAATCTGCATTTGTATAAGCACTAAGTATAAAGTCAGTATCTTTAGCATACCATAATCCATAATCTAGAATGCCATTCAAATATCTGAAAATTCTTTTAACAACATGTGTTTCCTTAGGATCTTCTTGAAATCTAGCCACAAGACAAGCAACATGCATAATATCTGGTCTAGTAGAAGTCAAATATAATAGTCCACCAATCATAGATCTATACTTGCTCTAATCAGCCTTAGGTGAATCGCCATCTTTACCCAATTTGCAACCAGTCACCATAGGAGTACTTACCAATTTGGAACCATCCATCCCAAACTTTTTCAACATCTCTCTCACTTACTTAGACTATAAAATAAATATTCCTTTCTTTTTTTGATTAATCTATAGCCCAAGAAAGAAATTTATCTCTCCAAACATAGAAATTTCAAATTCTTTTTGCATCTCTTTCACAAACATCTTGCGCATATTTTCATTTCCTCCAAAGATAATTGCATCAACATACACAACTACAATCACTATATTGTCATTTTCAATCTTAAAATATAGATTACTATCTGTTGTACCTTTGTTGAAACCTCATTGATTCAAGTACCTGTCCAACCTTTCATACCAAGCTCTAGGAGCTTGCTTCAATCCATATAAAGTTTTCTTGAATCTGCACACCATATACGATTGATATAGCAACTAAAATCCTTTTGATTGTTCCATGTAGACTTCTTCTAGCTCACCATTCAAAAATTTTGAATTGACGTAAATTTGATAGAACTTAAAATATTTATGAGCAAAAAATGCTAAGAACATCCTTATAGCTTCTATTCTTTCTGCTAGGGAAAATTTTTCTTGAAAAACTATGCCTTCTACTTATGAGTAACCTTTACACACAAGCCTTACTTTGTTTCTAATAACTTCTCCATTCTCATTCAACTTATTTTTGAATTCCCACTTTGATCCAATGATTTTTTTATCTGTCAGTTTTGGGACCAATTCCCAAGTTTGATTCTTCTCAATCTGTATAAGTTCTCTTCTTTCATGGCTTCCATCCAATATTTATCTTTACAAGCTTCACTTATAGTCTTCGGTTCAATCTCATAAAATAAACACATATTCACTTCAATATCAACTTTGCTTCTAGTTAATACACCTTTTGTCTTGTCACCAATAGTCTAACTTTTTGAATGATTATTTTGTAAATATCTAGGTGTCTTAGGAGACACCACTAGAGCTTCTTCTTCTCTTTCATTATGTTCATCCTGCTTCTCTTGCTCATCCTTTTCCTATTCTTCAATCTCTTCTATTCTTACACAATCAAGTTTATCACATACATATCCATCAATGTCAACAAAATTCTTCATTATCTCATAAACCTTGAAATTTGCACTCTCTATAATCTTTCTCAGTCTTTTCTTGAAACATTTGTATGCCTTGCTATTAGTAGAATGTCCAAGGAAAATTCCTTCATTACTTCTTGCATCAAACTTTCCCAAATTTTCTTCATCTCTTATGATATAACATTCAGTTATGAATACCTTGAAATACTTAACAATAAGAATTCTTCCAAACCATAGCTCATAGGGAGTATTTTTACTATTTTCTCTTGCTTGAACACAATAGTATGAATAACTTCTTTCTAGTAAACTTTCGGTAAACCAGCCTTAGTAATAATCGATCTAGCAACCTCTTGAATTGTTCTGTTTTTCCTTTCAACAACTCCATTATGCTGAGGAGTTCTCGGGGTAGATAACTTTCTATTTATTCCATGCACTTCACAAAACATATTAAACTCATGGGAGGTGAATTCTCCATCTCTTTCATACCTTAAGCCTTTTTTCTTTAATTTTACTTAATTTTCAATTATAGCTTTGAATGTTTTAAATCTATCTAATGCATTTGATTTCTCTCTAAGAAATGTAACCCATGTATATCTAGAATAATCATCAATTAAAAACAGAAATTTCCTTTCACCAAGTAGACTTTTCACCCTTTTAGGATCACAAATATGTGTATGAAATAAATCCAATAGTCTGGTAGTAGGTTGTTCCTTTGATTTGTAATGATTTCTTGCTTTCTTTCTAAGCTGGCAATTCCTACACATAGCATTAAAAGTCTTTATAATTCTTGGTAAATCTCTCATGGCCTTAAAAACACTTATCCTCATTAAGTTATCAAAATTCATGTGACACATTCTCTAATTCCATAACCATCTATCATTAATATAAGTCATAAAGCATTGTCCATCATCACCCTTAAGTTGATAGATATTTCCTTCATATTTCTTTCCAACAACAATCAATGCTTTAGATCCTTTCTAGATTTCACATCTCTCATCCTTGAACACAAGATCATATCCCTAAATGCACATTTTACCCACACTCAAGAGAGTATGCCTTAAACCCTTAACATAGTAGACATCATCAGTATGATGCTTGCCATCAAAACTTACTAAACCTATGGACCACAAATTTTAGCACCAGTATCATCTCCAAACATAACCAATCCTCCATCATATTTTTCAAGCTTAACAAACTTACTTTTATCACCAATCATGTGATGTGAACAACCACAATCAACTACCCAATAATTATTTTATTGTTTAGCATGTAGGGAAGAGATAAATGTACCTTAATTTTTCTCCTTCTCCAGAGGGCTTTCCTTTACCTATTTTTCAGAATTAGTAGAAGTAGGTTCATCCTTAATCACTAAGAACAAGCATTCACTGTCATCAGGATCTTCATACTCATAATCTTCATTAGATATGCTAGCATTCTCATTCAAATAATATGCTTTTCTAATCTTCTTTCCTTTCTTTTCTTTCTCATATCTTTGTTTATTCTTTTTAGCTCTTTCTAGACACTTTGTAGCATAATGACCTATTTCTCCACAACTAAATCACTTAAAGGGTAACTTACCTTCATACTTCCTGAAGCCTTTCCTCATCCTTTTTACAAAGTTAGCTTCTATTTCATCAAAATTTTCTTCATCTGAATCTTCATCTTTTGTAGCCTTAAAATCAGTCTCTGATTTTCATCCATTCCTTAGATTTGACTTCCTCATCTCATAAGATGTCAAAAATCCCAACAGAAAATATTTAGTACATGTCTTATAATCTATACTCTATTCAGTAGCACACACCCTCTCACTATAAGCATCAGGGATAGTTCTGAGAATATTCTTTATAAACCTGGTTTCATCTATAGTAGCACCAAGTCCTTGCATTTTGACCACTATCTCATCCAATCTTTGTGCATAAGTTTTAACATTCTCATCTTTAGACATATGTAGAAGCTCAAATTGTGTCTCCAAATTCTTCAAATTCACCTCTTTAACTCTCTCATCACATTCATGTGCTCTTTCCAAAGCATCCCAGACTTCCTTAGCAGTCTTCAAATTCTAAACCTTACTAAACCTGAAATGTACTAGATTGTTCTTCAAGATGTACTTCACCTTATTGTTTGATCTCTTCGAGCATACTTAGACCATTATTAGGAGTGTAAGGATTCTTCTAAGATTTCTCCATATCATATCCATAATACTCTAGATATTCTTCCATCAATATTTTCCAGATAGCATAATTAGTTCCGTCAAACCTTAGATAATCATAAATAATTTTTCCAACCATCCCAAACCTACCTCAAGTGGTTAAACTCTTCACCAAGGAACCATGCTCTGATACCAATTATTGAATAGGAAAACTGAGATGGGGGGTGAATCAGTTGTCATAGATTTAATCTTTTAATTCAATCACCAGAACAAATTTTTAACACTACTTAAATGATTAATCATCAAATGCTAATGCAAAAATTTAAATCCAACAAATAAACACAATAACACAATATTTATGTGGAATACCCAATAAGGGAAAAACCACAACGAGGATTAACTCACACTATAGAAAATATCAAAATCGATTAAAAGAGGCTCACTACCTGAGAAACAAGGATCACTACCAAAATAAGGACTCACTGTCCAACATGGATATCAACTCGGAGGGCTCACTACCACAGAGATACAAAGAAGACTTGTTACAAAGAAAAGACAATCTCAATGCAACAAAGGATTCCACCATAATCACTCACAAACATGCATGAATGATAGAGTTTACCTTTTTCTCATTGCATCCAAAAACTCAACATTTAGGCTTCGCACTAATTTCCCACACACTCACTAGATAGCATCAATTTCGCATTCATTTATCTCTCTTCTTCACTCTTGTATATTTTTCACCACTAACTCATCCTATATTTATACTATCTTCAACTTTGAAACATATCCAAAGTTGGTTATTCAAATTTAAATTCAAATTAGGTTGGCACCAAAAAATCCTAGGGTGGAATTAGAATGAGGGAGATCCAAACACACACTTCATAGGGACCCAAATAGATCCAACACGCTTCATCAACTTTGAAAGTAGTGTTCCACACAAGGTTGGAAAAACTAGTATAAAACAATTAGAACCATTAATTACAAACCTTCTAGATGTAAAAATTATCTTCAATACAATCAAGGAAAATCAACTCTAGAACCGCAAATCATAAGACTTCATCAAAGAGAAATCTGGACCAACAACATTCCTCCCAGACCTCAACTAGAAACACAAAAAACCACAGTTCACAACTGGTGAACATAAATCACACTGTACAATGAATCAATAGCCAAAAATATGGATATAGAATCTTCCAACAACCATGATCAACATATATGAACCACACAAACATAGGAGAAAATCCGAAGAAAAACTTGGAGCAACCACTCAACATATTTTCATTAAAGTTTTCTCAATATCCTCAACATATACAACCAACAACAACCAATAGATCGATTGACATCAATGACAACACCTTCAATCTTTCCATTCTTGCAACAAAGGGTTGGCTAACAAAACCTTTCTTGAGCCTAAAACCAAAGAAAAATATGCCTTAGAAATTCAAACTTTATAGAATGAGAACTTATTTTGAAATGCTTACCCATTCCTAATTTTCTTGTTTGGAAAATGCAATGGGTACTAGTTTTGAAACAAGTACCTATTCTAGTTTATAATGGGATATTGCTATAAAATAGAATGGGCGCCCATTTCTATTATACTCGCTATTTCCAAATTTGGAAAAAAATGACTTACCACTTTTTTTCTACAACATTCTCTTTCTATAGTACATATCGACAACAATATTTTCTATGATTTTTTATTCAATTTTATCTTGTGCAATCTCTTAACAAGTCATATTCTATTCAATTTCTTGAAGGATTCGATCACAAGTTGATTATGCTAAAGTAGAATCAAGTACAAGGACTTTTCTCAAGAGTAAGAAGAGGGTTTTTGATATTCATATTTATTTGTACTTTAAAGTTTATAGAAAAAAGGATCTGCATATAGTTTTATTTCAAAATTCTATGCAAGTAGCAATTTGAAAATAAGTTAAAAATCATGTTTTTTATCAAGAGGGTTTTTTAATCATGGGATCAAATCAAAGACAAATAAAAAATGTAGGAAGCTCATGACACCTAAAGAAATTGAAGCAAATAGAGAGATGAAGGCAAAATGACAAAGAGATAGAAGACCAAGGATTTGTCAAATGAAAAAAATTGAAGCATCTAGTTCCATGACTCTTGAAGAGGAGACCATGAAGGATGGGATAAGTTTAGATGATTCAAATGTGAAAATGGTGAATATGGAATAAAATGTGATTATAGAGACAAACCCAACTATTTCTTCAAATTCAGCTTTGAATGATATGAAAATAGTGACAATACAAACAACTTCAGGTATGTCTTCAAATCCACCTTTTAATGAAATGGAAAATTTAACTATTCAAACAAATCCAAGTATGTCTTCAAACCCACATCTTGACAAAATTGCTATTAATTATTTAAATTAAGCTAGATATACCTACAATGATATCAACTATACTAGTGAAATAATGGAAACACAAAATAAAAATGAAACCCCTTGTATGAGTGAAAATGAGAATGAAATCCCTTGTATTTATGAAAATGAGAATGAAATCCCTTCTATGGATGAAAGTGAATGAAATCCCTTGTATGGATAAAAATGAAAATGTTTTTTTTTTGCAATTGAAAGAAATGTTTTAGATAACCTTCCTAGTAAAATTTCTTGGATACAAATGAGAACCCATGGAAATAGATTATATAAAATGTTTTTATAGAAAAAAACTAGGATTTCAATGTCAAATCATGATGCAATTGATGAAAATGTGGAAAATGAGAAAAATGATGAAAAAATTAGGCATTTTTAAAAAATTAAAAAATAAAGATGATTCAATAAAAAATCCATATCTATTGTTTTTTTTATCGGTAATAAGGGTTTTTTATATTATTAAAATTTAAAATAAGAATACATCAAAATTTCAAAATAGAAGATACCCACCCCAGTACACCAGATGCCACAAAGTTACAATTCCAACCACAAAACCCTAAAAAAAACCTATTAACAGGTTTAAACCTTAAAAGAGCAGCTTGGTCTTTCTTTGGTCTATGACCGAAGGACCATAGCAAAATTTCTCTTCTTGAAGTTCTTATCTTTCCTCCCTTTCATGACTTGCCAGTCGTCCTCCACCTTCATAGCCTCCTTTTGCTAGTCATAAGAATTCTTCCACTCAACAAGCCCCCCTTCCTTCCTTTTTTCCATCTCATTCAGCCAATCATCTGAAACATCATGCTGCTGCCATGATGCTTCATGTTCTTCAACCATTGCTTGCCTATTTTGTCCATCTCCTACACCATTATGCTCCCCAATTTTCTACACCTTTGACATGCCTGATTTCTCCCTACATTTTGGAGTTTTAGCACGATGATTGTTTTGCTCTACTTCATCTTTCTTTGCTCTTCCTTCTCCAGCACTGTTCGAGGTGAGCCTCTCTATATTACCCACCCCCCACCTAATTTGAAGACTCAGGCAGTACAAAATTTCCCACTGCCTAGATGTTGTTCTTGACTTGCTCTTCCTTGCTTCCTCTTTGCTTCTCCACCGCATAGTGTTTGTGTGAGACATTTTGCCACCAAGTTGTTGGTTTTGACCATCTAGGCTTTGTACACTTTGTAGCAATATGTCTAGTCTGGAAACATCTCTTGCATCGAAAAGGTACCCCTTCATAATCCAAGGGTTGTACCCAACATCCTTTAGAGGTTTTTATTGAGACCTCTTCAGGGAGTTCCATTGAAACGTCCATCTCCACCAAAATATGTGAATAGGTGGAGTGCATAAGATTTGAGGAGCCCTCACAACCATCAAAAAATCCCCTAAAGAGTTTCCAATAGCCCCTAGGCAAGACTCAAACCAAAAATGTAGAGGAAATTTTAAGATTCTTACCCAAAGAGGGGGTTTTTCAAAGGTCTCTATTGCAGGGTTAAAATTCGGATGCTAGGGCTTCGGGGATAATGCATATTTCTCCTTCCAACTCTAGAAGAAATCACACAAAAATTTATTCCTATTAGCCACTTTTTCAAAAACAACAATAAACAAACCCCTGGCAGCTGGGTAGATTTGTATGTATGCATCCACAATAGCTTCCCAGTGCTCAAAAATCCACTTGTGTAAATCACATAGATTCGGCCAAAAGCCTTTGAAACATCCTATTAGACCTAATTGAGAGAAAAATTTAACATTATGCATTACCTCTTCCTCAAGCTCCTCTTACAAGAGGACTGGCAGTTTATTGGTTCTAGTAGCTTTAGATGTCATTCTCATTTTTTGAAGGAGAGGCTCCTTAGGTACTTTCACATCCTCTAACTAGCTTCCTCCAACCTTCCCTTTGGTTCCCATCTCACCCTTGCTTCCACTGCTCTCTATGCCAGAAGGTTTCTGACTGACGCACAAAGCCACCTCCCAGCGGCTCTGTAAAGAAAGACCCATTGCAACCCTTATCTCCACACACAACAATTGAGAAACACTCACATTTCATTCCCCAAAAGAGGGCATTTTTTCCCCCTTTGCAATAACATCCCCCCTAGGATGTCGATGCCCAATTGACTTCCTTGTTTTTTGCCTTTGACTAGAACAGGGTCACGACCACATCATCCAAAGAGCTTTCTAGCTTGGCATTTTTTACCACCCCTTGCCTCCAACTCACTGTTGCAATCTCCTCCAAAGCAATGACCTCCATTCTTCTCCTGGTGAACCAATCTCAATGGGATTGTGCCAATTGAAACCCTAGCCACACCGCCACTATGCTGCAAATGACCGTTGTTTGCCATCCTCGTTGTTTCAGAAATATTTAAATTGTATTTTTTATATCTAGTGTTGTTAATGTTATTAATTCTATAGGAAAAAATTTTGATCTAAAGATAATAATGCAACACGACTTTCTAAAACAACTACTTTAGTTAATAAATCAACTTCAAATAAAATAATGTTAAGTAAGATTAGTGAATTTATAAAAGTAAATCCTAAAACTTTGATAAGAGCAAAAAAGAGGAGAGAAAGTATTGAAAATGATCCAATTAACCAATGTTGGAGTTTTAGTGGTAGACTCCCAAGGTATAACATGAAATTAAATAATGAAATCAAATATTTAATTGAAAGATATTGGCATGATAATACAAGAGTATCATCTAATACTAGAGATGTTTTCAAATTAAGATCGGGATCAAAAATTCGTGACCCTCAACCAAAAAATCTATTAGTTATGACTCACAAAATTTTATTAAAAAATTTAGATGATTCCATCTTACCAAATATTAGAATAAGTCAAAGATCATTTGAAAAATGTAAACCTTGGTATGTTAAAATTAATAAACAATGAATCTTTTATTGTAAAACTCATGTACAATTTTGTCATTATTATGAATTTTTTTGATATATATGTACTTTGCATACAAATGAAATTATGGAGGAATGTGGTATTATTATGCCACCTAAAACAATTAAGGAGTTTATAGCAAGTTTGTTTTGTGAACCATCTAATGGACAATAATTTTATTTAAATGCATGTATTTCTAGACAATGTAATAGATGTTGCAACCTTTCATTGTTAGAAGAATATATGCATAAAAATAGTTTACATGATTTTGGACAACAACTAGTGGATGTTAAAAGATTCAAAAATGTTGAATATTCTTTGAAGGATGGAAAGTTTGGAAAATTTTGTGAGCTAATTGTAGAAAAAATTAGTGTGCATGCATTCATTAGAAAATTTAAAGATATGATTGTACCCAAATATGTGAAACATTCTCAATATGCTCAATGGCTTGATGGTCAATTTTGTACATGTAAAAACACATTTCTCTTTGGAACTATATTATTAATTGTTGACTTTGCAAAAAACTATACTCTTGCTCCACAAGAGGAAATTCAATCCCAATATTATAATTCAATGCAAGTTACCATATTTATTCATATTGTATATAGTAATGCAAATGATAGTACATAAGATAATAGATTTTTTTTGAGGGAGTACCATTTCTATTTGAGTGATAATCGGGTACACTCATCAAAGTCTATTCAATATTGTTTCAATATATTTTATAAAGATTTAAAAGAAATGAGAGAACATCTCATATGTTATATAATTATACGGGACAATTCAATAATGATAGAATGCTTTATTGGTTATGTAGAGCTCACAAGGAAAATAATATCCAACACATGTGGAGTTTCCTTGAATCTGGAAATGGTAAAGGAAAGCATGATGGAGTTGGAGTATGTGTGAAAAGAGTTCTTGCTAGAGAGCTACTAAAATTTGAGGATGCAACAAAATTTAGTGATGCACAAACAATTGTAGATTGGTGTAATATAAAATTATCTATAGGATCAAGTGAGAATTCAATAATTCGACAATTCTTTTGGTTATTTGAAGAAGAGAATATTATTACTCAACATGATTGTGAGACAATTAATGGATCAACAAAATGACATTCATTTAAGTGTTTAAATGCGAACATGTGGACACTATGGACAAGGTAGCTTGCATTTTTTTTAATCAATTTTAGGTGATTATGAAGCCTATGAAAATATAGAATGGGTTGAAGAATGGAAACAAAGAGCCTTAACACCTACACCAACACATGATCAACATGAAACAAAAATTGAAGAAGATAATGAAGTGTTTGTATCAGATTATTATGATTTTGTTTCAAACCTTGTACAAGAAGGTATTTTAATTTAATTTATTTCTTTATACATTATTTTGTAATATATATAATACTATATGTAAGTATGTTTATATGTGAATTATATGCCACACTTTATTGAATTAAATATTTTTTTACAGGACATGTGTATGTTAGTATTGCACCTAAGGGGAATGAAAAGGAGATAGGGTATTGGTTGGTTCGATGTATTGCTCCAAGACTAAACATAAGTTGGTACATCCTAGAGTGGATGATGATAACTATGAGTATCCAATTGTTTTTATGGTTTTTGTTGGCACCTCACTACAAAAATATCTAATAATAAAGAATGTTTTGCCTACATTTGAAGACTATGAAAGACATAAGAAGATTATACATTACTCACATTTGGTTGGGGAAACCAATATAAAAATAGTTATATATCAAGGGAGACTTGATACTAAAATGTTATAGACACTTTTTATGGAAGAGCATGAGATACTTATAGATGCATTACAAAAAAGAGAGGATGCAGATGGTACAACAAAATAAATAAATAAAGGTAAGTATGTAGTTGTATATATTTAATTGATATTCTATATATGGTTAAAAATTTCTCACATGACTTAGGGTCAAGGCTCATGTGTATCTCCCCTTAATCCATCTTCGTATGTTAGTATTAAGTCATTTCCTAATTATAGTCAATAATTTTTGTTTCACGTCTCCCACAACTAGATGGCATTGGTGACCACTACTTTTGTATTCAACAACTTATGACAAATGTAGTAGATCATTTTCCCTATGGTCGGCATCACTTGAATTTGTAAGAAATTTCTAAGATCCAATTTTCTAAATTTTATAAAATTTCAATTTCCTTGCATGACTTGGAGTTATGACCCATAAAATGTATAGTTAATTTGTACTTACATTCATTATTTTTGTAGTTCCCCTACTATTAGATCAACCATGATTGTCACTACAAATTTTCATCATAGATGCATTACAAAAAAGAGAGGATGTAGATGTTATAATGAAATTTGAATAAATGTAGGTAACTATATATAGCCTATATATTTAATTAATATTCAAATATAAAGAAAATTAATTCATTGTTATTTTATAAAAAAAAATAAAAGTTATTGCATATCCCCTTAAGCCATATCCTCTTAGGTATCCTATTTATAGAACTAATTTTCTCACATGACATAATTTGAGTCAAGGCTCTTATATCTCCTCTTAAGAAATCCTCTTAGGACCCCTTAATCCATCATCTTAGGACCCATTAATTCATCCTCTTAGATACCCTAAATCCATCCTCTTGCATCCTCTTAATTAATTCTCTTAACTCACATTAATCCATCCTCTTATCTACCCTAAATCTACCCTCTTGTGTCCCCTCAAGTCATTCTCTTAACTCCACTTAGCCATCCTCTTAGTAACCCTTAAGTCATCCTCTTAATTACCCTAAATACATCCTCTTGCATCCTCTTAATTCATTCTCTTAACTCCCATTAATCCATCCTCTGAGGACCCATTAATCCATTCTCTTAGCTACCCTAAATCCATCCTCTTGTGTCCTCTTAAGTCATTCTATTAACTTCCCTTAAGACATACTCTTAGGAACCCTTAATTCATCCTATTAACTACCCTAAATCCATCCTCTTGCATCCTCTTAATTCATTCTCTTAACTCACATTAATCCATCCTCTTAGGACCCCTAATCCATCCTCTTACATTCCCTTAAGTCATTCTCTTAACTCCCCTTAATCCATCCTCTTAGGAACACTTAAGTAATCCTCTTAGCTACCCTAAATCCATCTTCTTGTGTCCTCTTAATTCATTCTCTTAACTCCAATTAAGCTATCCTCTTAGGACCCCTTAATCCATCCTCTTAGCTACCCTAAATCCATCTCTTGTTTCCCCTTAAATAATTATCTTAACTTCTCTTAAGCCACCTCTTAACTCATCCTCTTAGCTAACCTAAATCCATCCTCTTGTGTCCCCTTTATTCATTTTCTCTTAACTCCCCTTAATCCATCCTCTCACCCCCTCTTAATTAATCTTCTAATTATAGCTAAATTTCGCACATGACATAGAGTTAAGGCTAATGTGTATCTAGTCATAAGTCATTTCCTAATTATAGTTAATAATTTTTATTTTAGGTCTCCCATGACTAGATGGAATCATGAGCACTAGTTGTGCATTCAACAACTCATGACAAAACATAGAAGACAATTTTCCATATTGTATACATCACTTGAATTTGTAAGGAATTTCTAAGATCCAATTTTATAACTATTATTAAATTGTAATTTCCTTGCATGACTTGGATTTATGACTCATAAAATGTATAGTTAATTTATACTTATATTCATTATTTTGTAGTTCCACCATGATTGTTACTACAAATTTTCATCATAGATGCATTACAAAAAAGAGAGGATGCAAATGTTACAATGGAATTTGAATAAATAAAGGTAAATATATAGTTCTATATATTTAATTGATATTCAAAATATAAAGTTAATTAATTCGTTTTCATTTTATAAAAATTTTAGAAGTGATTTCATGTCTCCTTAAGTCATATCCTCTTAAGTCTCCATAAGCAATCCTATATTACGTACCCTTTTAACCCATATCCTAATTATATAACTAATTTTCTTACATGCCACATAATTTGAGTCAAGGCTCTTGTATCTACCCTTAATCCATCTGAGTATTAGGACCCCTTAAATCATCCCTCTCTTAATTCATCTTATAATTATACCTAAATTTCTCACATAACTTCGATTCAAGGCTCATGTGTATCTCACCTTAATCCATCATCTTATGTCACCTTAAGTCATTTCATAATTTTCTCACATGACACATAGTTTTAGTCAAGGCTCTTGTATCTCTCTTAATCCATCATGTTAGGACCCCTTAATTCATCCTCTTAGCTACCCTAATTTCATTATCTTTCATCCCCTTAAGTCAATCATCCACTTAACTCCCCTGAAACCTAGAAAATGGCGGTTTTATGTTTTTAGGACATAGAACAAACAATTTTCTACAAGTTTCACTCAAGGAAACCTTAGAGATCTCAATGAAGGGATAAATGATGGAAATATATCTATAATAAGGTGTCTGAGGGTGTGATTAAAGACTAAAAGGGGGGGTCACCTCCAAGCTAGGGCTTGGAAAGATAAGGAATGTAAATGATATGCAAGACTTAAGTAAATGATCTAGAAATGAAGTTAAACCAAAATAGTAAACTGAGAAAGTACAAATGTGCACTTGGAAACATAAAGAGGTTTGGGATAAGGTATGAAATCCTAAAAATGATGACTTTAATGCTCACTAGGACTCATATGCTAGGTTGGCTGATTTAGTCCTAGATTAGGGTTTTTGGGTAGAAACTAGATTATGGCTATGACAAGTTTGAATCCTTTGAAACTTGAAAAAAGTGCTATTCCTAGACTCATACGCCACAAGTGGCATATCAGTTATGTTATATTTTTTTAGAAATTCAAGACTTGAATCTGCTCTTCCTTCCAAACCTAATTTTTGGATCTGAACCTACTAAAAAGACCCACAAAATAAAATATTGTATTAATTTTCTTATGGGGGGTTTTCCTCACTCAAACCCATAGTTTTTTAATTAAACCTCGATAGAAACAATGGATCTTGAAAGTAAATGTGAATGCAAAGCCTAATATTAAGTGTATCTAAGATTAGGAGATCTAAGGTGCAATGAAACCCTGTTCTAATGCGTTAGAATAAGATGCATGAATGAAGCATAAAGATGATGACTCACTTTGGTAGATCTCTAATCACCCTAATAAGTCACAATAATGTATGTACCTTCCTTTGGGTTGAAATTATAATGATAATGGAGGATGCAATCACTTAGGAAACAAGTCATTAGGCTTGGTTTGATGGCTAGTTGCATCTCTCCAACCTAGAATCCATCATGATTCTCCATAGGAAACCATCATCAATCCTTGAAAATTCTAGATCTTGAATGAAAGTGAGCTTGAAGACTTGCAAACACACTATTATTCTGCTCCAAGACTTCAACTTTGCTTGCTAATTGCTCTTGAATTCTCTTATGAAAGAATGCGTAAGTGATCAAGTTGGTATTATGAATTCTTAGGCTTGCTTAGGTGAAATAATGATTTGAAACCTTGTTTATTTATCATTTATTAGATCTCAAATATCAACATCAACCAAAAATTTGAATTAAAAACTTTAATTTCTTGCTTAAACCCTAAAAAGGGGCCACACGGGACTCATACACCACTTGTGGTGTATGGGTCTCACTTAGGGAGACTCATACACCAAAGGCGGTGTATGAGTCTCACCCTAGCTTTTCAAGGTGAGTAAATGTTGAGTTGATACATATTTGAATGCATTTATTGATTTTGTCAGAATTTTAGTCAAAATAAGCCTTCAGATCCAAAATAAAGGATCTTAGGGGCCTATTAATGATGATTTAAAGGGTCATAAATGCAAGGATGCTAAAATAGGTCCAAAGTAAGTGTGAAATTGTACCATCTCCAAGAAGGGAGTAAAATTTTCTACACTACATTTAGCCCCCACTTTAGCACCCATATGACTACTTGTATATGCAAGCTAAAGGAATCTGAATAATAAACTTTATTTCATAAAAGGATACTCATATGGATTCATTTGCAAACATGGGGGAATGAAGTCCCCATTGTAGCTATTTGAAAAACCACAATGTTAGGAACCTCATCCTGCACCACAAATTCATTAGTTGTTCAAAAATCCTCTTATCTAACATCTTCTAGAAATAAAATTTGAGGGTAGATATATGTCCCCCCTTGATTCCACTTACTTTATGGAGGTGGAATCAAGGTAGAAATCTAGCCACATTGAATTAGATAAGTCGTATCATAGGGTATTTCCAATTACCATACTATATAGCGATAGAAATTTGATGAGAATGAGATCAGAATCATGAATCCAACACAACAAACAATGTGGAAAATGGAGCTCTCTAGCCCCTGGTATGCTATTTTGAGTGAAAAGGGAACTTTTAACCCTAATATGCTAAAGAGATAATTTGTGTTGGCAACACAAGGGCACACAACTGAGAGAGGGGGTGAATCAGTTGTCCCAGATTTTTAAAAATTGTTCAATTTATAACCTTATTCTCATATCTAAGTAATAACCATGAACACATAAATCATTAACACATCAAAAACAAGCATAACACCAAAAAAAATTGACGTGGAAACCCTGTTAGGGGAAAAACCACGCTGGAGGTCAGTATACCCTATTAAAGTATAAAGAAATGAAATATGGGGAATGCACATGCATTCAGGCACACTATCTAGAGCTCACTACTCAATCACAAGGATAATCTCCCAAAGTAAGACACACTATGTTACCGAACGAATTAGATTACATCCGTAGGGATTTGAACTAATAAAATAACATCTATTAATGTCGGATCATAGTTTCAGTTAAGCACATGAACATTTCTTCACTCTTCTTCACACTATGCTCTTCCTTTGAATGATTAGAACTTTATTTGCACATACACACACTCGACATCCACTGGCATACTTCAACTCAAATAAATAATCACTTATATATATATATATATATCCACAACAAGAAATTTCATCCCTACATGTCAGTTTCAACCAAATAATAAAATGAATATAAACTATCAGCCCAAACACTAAAGATTATTAATGTGAATCAACCAAGGTTAGCCAAAACTTAGTGAAGATCCAAATCAACATCTCCAACATGAAAAAACTTCAATTAATTACTCCTCGAAGATCCACAACACACTATAAGCACCATGTCAGCCAAGAACAAGAAAAACATGAACACACAAGAGAAAATCACAAACCACGAGCACAATGATCAATAAGAACATGCAAAAAAGATAGAGAAGGATATAGAAACATCCACAAACATCGTGAATCACTAGAGAAGCATCCACAACAACTGAACTAACTGAAATCACATCATCTTCAATTAGTAACACCAATTGAATCAACAAAAAAATTGTCAGAATATAAATCTTCATAACTCGATCAAATTTTCACATGGATCCCTAAAACTCGACATGGATAAACTAGATACACTCAGAAACAAACCCTTTAGTCCAAAACCTCTAATCATCAATGTACAAAACTTACAAACATACTGAACTTTACCTCACCACTGACGACCTGCAACTCATTCCATTACAATTTTCTCAATATCCTCAACATATATAGCTTCTAATGAATTAATTCTAATAGTGTTGACATCATTGACAACCACATATCAATAGCACAACCACAACATCCAACAATCTCCCCCTTTGGCATTGATGGCAACACATGATGTGAAAAACACCATCAATGCAACTAACTCTTGACACTTACTCCTCTTAGGTTCTAACTCATTTTCTCCTCAACTCTTTCTCATGATCTTCTTTCCCATATGACTCTTCTTCCTAGAATTTTTTTCATGTGATCTTCTTTCTCATAGGGCTCTTCTTCCCAGAAATTTTTTCACATGATCTCCCCCTTTAACATCAATGACAAATATATCTAAGCTCCAAACAAACTCTAAGCCACATATCTAAGCATTTGAACATATGACTACTCCCCCTAAGTAGCAACCACCACAACATCAATCCGGATTAAGATATAACTATGAAATGCATAAATTGATGCAATGCAATGCATCCTTAGTTCTGATTAGGAGGGGTAATCACCCCTAACTTCACTGTGAGATACTCAAAAGTATCCTTAGGGAATGGCTTGGTAAAGATGTCTACAATCTTCTCCTTAGTAGGCACATACTCCAGTCTGACTTCCTTTTCATTCACCTTTTCTCTCAAAAAGTGAAACTTAATAGATATATGCTTTGTATTTGAATGCAACATCAAATTCTTAGAAATGTTAATAGCACTTGAATTATCATTGAATATAGCAATAGGCTCATTATGCACAACTCTGATATCCTTCAACATCTGCTTCATCCATAGGACTTGAGTACAATTGTTAGCAACAACAATGTATTTGGCCTCTACAATAGATACGGAAATTGCATTCTACTTCTTACTTAACCATAAAATCAACTTCTTACCCAAGAAAAATGCTCCACCACTAGTACTTTTCCTGTCATTTACATCTCCTTCCCAATCAGCATCTGTAAAAGCACTCAAAGTAATATCATCATCTTTAGGATACCGTAGTCCAAAGTTAACTATTCCCTTCAAATATCTAAAAATTCTCTTCAAAGTAGTCACATGAGATTCCTTCAAATCAACTTGAAATCTTGCAACAATACAAAAACATTCATGATATTATTCCTAGTTTGAGTTAAATACAACAATCCACCAATCATTGATCTATATCTAGTCTGGTTTTCTTTTGGAGAATCATCTTTTGTTGTTAACTTGCATCTGATCACCATGGGTGTACCGATTGGCTTTGAATCTTCCATACCAAACTTCTTCAACAATTCCTTTACATACTTGGATTGAGATATAAAAATCCCTTTATCTTACTGAGTAATTTGCAATCCCAAAAATAATTTCATCTCACCAATCATTGAAATCTCAAATTCATTATGCATCTCATTAGCAAAATTCATGCACAAACCATCATCTCCTCCAAAAATGATAGCATCAACAAATACTTCAACAATCAAATCTTTATCATCATTCTTGAAATATAGATTACTATCAGTAGTACCTTTGTTAAATCCAAGCTTCAACAAATTCTTGTCCAATCTGGCATACCACTCTCTAGGGGCTTGCTTTAGTCCATACAATTCTTTCTTCAACCGACACACCATATCTCTCTTACCAGTTAATTGAAATCCATTAGGTTGCTCAACATACACCTCTTCTTCCAATTTTCCATTTAGAAAAGCTAACTTGACATCCATCTAATAAAATTTGTAGTTCTTGTAAGTAGCATAGGAAAGGAATAATCTTATAGCTTCAATTCTAGCAACAGGGGAAAAAGTCTCTTCAAAATCAATTCCTTCCATCTGAGAATATCCTTTGCATACCAGTCTTTCTTTGTTTCTAACCACTTCACCTTGCTCATTTAGTTTGTTTCTAAAGACCCATTTAGTTCCAATGAAATTATTATCCTTAGGTTTGGGAACAATAATCCATGTATCATTCTTTTCAATCTACTTTAGCTCCTCTTTCATTGCTTCAACCCAATGTTTATCTTTACATTCTTCATTCACACTAGCAGGCTCAATCTTTGATATCAAGCAATATTTTTCAGCAATCTTTCTCCTAGTTTGGACACCTTTGTTCTTGTCACCTATAATCTAATCTTTTGAATGATTCAATCTTAAATACCATGGAGTCTTCTTAGGATGTTCTTCTACTTTAGGCTCTTTTGATCTCTCTTTTTCTCTTTCACTAATTTCTCCTTCCTCTTGATCTTCTTGATTCACCAGAATGATTTGAACTTGATTTGTAGTCTAAACTTGCTTTCCTTTGTTTGTATTGTCATTTAATCATCAAAGTCATATCCACAATTTCTGGATGGTGTACCTAATTCTTCATCAACCTTGAAATTTGCATGTTCAACCATTTTCCTCAATCTTTTTTTGTAACACCGGTAGGCCTTACTTTTAGTCGAATAACCCAAAAAGATACCTTCATCACTCCTAGCATCAAACTTTCCTATATCTTCATCTCTCTTGATATAACATTTTCTTCCAAATATCTAAAAATATTTAACAGTAGGCTTTTGACCAGTCCATAGCTCAAAATGGGTCATACCAGTATCACCTTTGATTTGTACCCAGTTGAGTGTGTACATTGTAGTCACAAATTTTCTCCAGTAGATATGAGGTACATTTCCTTCCAACATCATAGTTCTAGCAACATCTTCAATTATTTTGTTCTTCCTTTCCACAACTCCATTTTGTTGAGGGGTCCGCAGTGCAAATAATTGTCTCTTTATTCCATGTTCTTCACAAAAAGAATTGAATTCATTGGAAGTGAATTCGCCACTTCTATCTAATCTTAGACATTTAATCTTTAGACCTGTCTCTATCTCAATCATAGCCTTAAAGATCTTGAACTTTCTAGTGCTTCAAATTTCTCCCTTAAGAAACCAACCCACACCATTCTAGAATAATCATCAATAAGTAGCATGAAATACCTGTAACCTTGTAAAATCTTGACCTTAGAGAGACCACACAAATTAGTATGCACAAGCTCCAACAATTCTTTTGAATAGTGTTGTTTGCTTCGAAATGAAATTATAGTTTTCTTTCCTAACTAACATTCCTTGCATATGGCATTAGTAGGTTTCACCAACTTAGGTAGATCTCTCACAACCTTAGTAGAACTTATCTTGACAATATTATCAAAGTTAACATGGCACATTCTCCTATTCCATAACCAACTTTCATCAACTTGAGCAATCAAACATCTTTTGCTAGCAGCACTCAAGTGAAAGATGTTACCTTTTTTTTGTACCTAATGAAATTTCATTTCCGAAACTCAATATTCTACACTTTCCATTCTTGAACTGAAGATTGTATCCCTTATCAACCATTTGACCAACACTTAAAATATTATGCTTCAATCCTTCCACATATAGGACATCAAGAGAAATGCATCCTCTACCACAGATCACACCAGTTGTATTATCACCAAATCTCACAACACCACCATCATACTTTTCCAAGCTTACAACTTACTTTTATCTCCTATCATATGATGTGAACATTCATTTTCAATCACCCATTCATCTTTCTCTTCGACTCAAGAAGCTAGGGCTTTCTCCACATTTGTACAACTAGTAGATTTAGTAGATACATGATTATTTTCCTTGATAGAAATAAATACCCATTCATCATCACTTCTATTTCCTTTATAAGATTCATCATCTGTCACACCTTCATCAGCAGCATATTAACACTTATTTTGAAATCTAGGCTTGTTATGTTTTGGTTTAGGAGCTCTTTCTGGACACCTTGATGCAAAATGACCTATCTTATTGCAAGAAAAACATTTAAAAGGTAATTTTCCTTCATACTTATCTTTTCCTCTTGGTACTCTTTTGACAATAAGTGCTTCCAGCTCTTCCAATTCTCTTTCTTCTTCAATCTATTTGATTTCATCCTCATACTTGAATTTCTTTCTAGATGAACTCTCACTCGGATCATATCTATGTCTATCTCTTGTAGAAGTAGTAACCTTAAATGCATATTTAACCTTAGGAAGGGCATCACCAAATTCACTCAACTCAAAAGCAATAAGCTTACCAACCAACATATATCTAGTTACATTTGTTATAGTTTGGAGCTCTTCAATAGCACTAGCTTTGACTTTGTAAGAATTAGGCAAGGATCTAAGCACTTTAGCAACAATCTCTGATTCAGCTATCTGTCCACTAGCACATATAATTCTACACTCAAGTTCATTCACTCTTTTCATGAAAGTATTAATGTTCTCATCATCACCCATTCTCAACTTTTCATATTTCCCTTTCAAACTCTGCAACTTAGCAATCTTCACATTAGCATCAACTTCATAAAAGGTTTCCAACTTTTTCCAAAACTCATAAGCAGTCTTCATATCCTTAACATTTTTCATCTAAGAATCAGTCAAAGCACTTAACAAGGCTTCCTCAGCCCAGATATCATACTCAACATCTCTAATCTCAGCAGTAGTAGTAGGACCATATTGAGGTATAACATACCTATTACTTGTAATGCTCCAGTAGGGTTCAGCAATGCAACTCAGATGGAACTCCATTCAAGTCTTCCACAAAGAGTAATTTGTTCCATCAAATCTAGGACTATCCTTCATGTATGTCACCATCCCAGATCACCTCAAGCTATTAAAATTCTTCCAAGGAACTTGTTCTAATACCAATTGTTGGCAACACAAGGGCAAACAACTGAGAGGGGGGTGAATCAGTTGTCCCAGATATTTAAAACTTGTTCAATTTATTAACCTTATTCTTAGATATAAATAATAACCATGAAAGAATAAATCATTAACACATCAAAAACACACAACACCAAAAAAAAATTATGTGGAAACCCTGTTAGGGGGAAACCATAGTGGAGGTCAGTCCACAAGATTATACCCTATTAAAAGTATAAAGAAATGAAATATGGGGAATGCACATGAATTTAGGCACACTACCTAGAGCTCACCGCTTAGTTACAACAAGGCTAACCGCCCAAAGGAAGACACTCTATCTTACAGAAAGAATCAGATTACATCTGCAGGGATTTGAACTAATAAAATAGCATCTGCTAATGCCTCATCACAATTCTAGTTAAGCACATGAACATTTCTTCACTCTTCTTCACACTCTGCTCTAACTTTGAATGATTAGAACTTTATTCGCACATACACACACACTCGACATCGACTAGCATACTTCAGTTTGAATAAAAAATCACTTATATATACCCACAACAAGAAATTTCATCCCTACATGTCGGCTTCAACAAAATAATAAAATGAATATAAACTATCAGCCCAAAACACTAAACATTATTAATGCAAATCAACCAAGGTTGACCACAACTTAGTGAAGACCCAAATCAGCATATCCAACATGAAAAAACTTCAACTAATTACTCCTCAAAGATCCACAACACGCTATAAGCACCATGTTGGCCAAGAACAAGAAAAACATGAACATGCAAGAGAAAATCGCCAACCACAAGTACAATGATCAATGTAGACATGCAACAAAGATAGAGCAAATTCTAGAAAAATCCACAAACATCATGAATCACCAAAGAAGCATCCACAACAATTGAACTAATTGAAATCGCATCATCTTCAATCAATAACACCAACTAAAGCAACAAAAAAATTGTCAGAAAATAAATCTTCATAACTTGATCAAATCTTCACGCAGATCTCTGAAACTCAATGTGGATAAACTACATACACTCAGCAACAAACCCTTTATTCCACAACCTTTAATCATCAACATACAAAACTTATAGACATATTGAAATTTACTTCACCACTGATGAACTACAACTCATTCCATTACAATTTTTTGAATATCCTCGACATATACAACTTCTAATGAATTAATGCTAATAGTGTTGACATCAATGACAACCACATATCAGCAACACAATCACAACATCCAAAAATTTGAACATATATAATAGTAAAAAGTGTAGTAATTTGTAATCATTTTGTCTTTTACCTTCTTATAGTTTTATTTTATTGGAGAACAATTAAGGATGTTGAGCATACGAGAATACATCCCCCCAAGACTCAATAGCCTGTGTGAGGAGGTAGCACAAGGCGACCTACAACATCCAGTGAGTGGATTATTCTCTATGTTAGCCTCATTTTTACACATTCAATTTATGTTTTACACATTTCTAGATAGGTTTAGGACCTTGGAAGAAAAATTTGCAAAGCATCCATTTTTTTTGCAATGTGTCCCTTTTTTCCACAAAGTGTCCCCTTTTTTGCAAAGTGTCCCATTTCTCCGTGAAGTGTTCTAGAAAGGGAATAAAGTGTCTAGGACCCTTAGAAAAGTACCTTAGAGAAAATTTAGCACACTTTTTGATTATTGATGTATAGATTCAAGATTTTAGAATGCTTATAGGACATATTTTTGCTTCTTTATTAGATTCCTTTGCAATCACGACAGTGTCTTGGTGGTAGACTCTTCTGTCGCTTACAAGACATTGTCACAACAATATCAGAGGAGGATACAAATATTTTATAGGCTACTGGGATATATTGGGCATACCTCATTCCTCCCATGAGGTACCATGACGACATGCTCATGGAATTAGTAGAGAGATGGGATGCAGACACTTGCACATTTTTCCTACCTACAGGTGAGATGGTGATCACTCTAGAAGACGTACATCACATCCTTCAAATTCCCATTCAAGGTGAGACTCTCCATTTTGCAAAGGACCATAGCTATAGGCATATGAGAGTAGATATAGGATATTTCCTTGGAGGACTAGTTCAAGATGAGATCATGGGGCCACATATTGAGCTACAATGGCTACTCTATGCATGATCACCACTTTTGAGATGGATTATGATTTTCACCATAGCACTAGTACTAGTCCTAGATGGTCGAGGAGAACACATAGATGGAGGCCTAGTTCACATGATACGGGAGATGGAGCATCACGGGACCATCTATGCATGGGGTCGTAGCATGCTAGCACATCTTTACTATGATTTGGGATGATTCACTTATCACAAGATTGAGAGCATGGTACATTTTACACTACTACAGGTTTGGTGCCTAGAGCATATCACATGCACCAACCTAATAGGATTTCCATCTGTATGTACCCTATGATATCCATTATCCTTTAGTTATCCACTAAGATGAGCATGAAAGAATGGAGATTTGTTATTTTGGAGAGTCATATTTGATCAACTAGATGAGGAGATCTTGTGGAGACCCTACCAGTCGATACCACAATGGCTAGATGAGACCCGTCAGTCCATGTAGATGCAGAGAGACGGGGTTTTATTGGGGAGGCATGATTACATAGTAAGACCATTCTACTGTGATCATGTCATGATATAGTTCAAACAAGTAGAGGTACCACCAATAGCACAACCATTTTACAGGTGATTAGTGTAGAGTGCTCGAAGGCTAGGAGATATGAGATAACTCATAATCAACAATGTTGTATTTGGTGACTTAGATGAATCATATCTCAACACTCCCCCAATTTCCAATGTTGATAATGTCAATTCTATAGATGCATATGAGGAGTGGTGGGCCACAACATGACCAACTTCAGTATTTACTATGGATCAACCTATAGGCTTTGTGGGGCCTCTTCCAAATTAGAGGGATGAGGAGGAGGAGATAGGTGAGGATATAGGGGTTAGAGCGGTAGACCTATTTGTAGATGATGTAGAGGAGGCAGACTCAGACTATGAGGAGGAAGATGAGGATGAGGAGTTGATTAGTGAGGGTAGTGACTCAGTAGGTGAAGGTCCAATCACCCACAAGTGGAGAGATTCAGCTCTCACCCATGTTACTAGATCACAATCATCAGCTATAACATGTGCAAGCACTTATGAGCATGGAGATGCTAGCACAACTTCTATTCCTCTTATGTAGGATGAGGCTATTTTTATAGAGTTGGCTGAAGATCTTGGTGATGATACTTTATTTATGCTTATGGTTTATAATTATGCTTATGTTCATGATTTTAATTTGTATATATATCATGATGTGTACTAATTAGTTTATGATTTCTATCTTATAAGGTCTTTGAGAGAGTTGCATGATCTCTATTGATGAGTGGCCACAAATATAGTGCATCCTTCACTCAAAGATGAGACTATCGACATATACTACAACCTCCACCTATCACAAAGCAACATCCATATTTGTTCAAGCCTTTTGCAAGGCTGAGAGGAGCATACGAGGGTGCTACTAGGCATGATGATCGAGCTAAGGGTGATCTATCAACACTACATGCTACATATGAGGATCTTTAGTCATCTCAAGATCCAACAGAGGTCAAGAGACTTCATGCAAAGGTTTCCAGGCTATAGGAAGATAGAGACCGCATAGAGCGAGAGTGCCTAGAGGCTGTCAGATAGGATGCCATGGCTATTGGATGAGTAGGGGGACTATAGTATGCACTAGATTCTCTTATTAGTTCATGATTGCACGCTATTGTCTCTCAACGGATGTGATCACTAGGTCCCGAGGGATCTGGTAGCCATAGGACACACTAGCATTGTATATTTGATGACATGTACTAAAACTTTGTGATATATATATATATATATATAAGATCATTTATGTTTGATTGTTTATGCTTATGTGTTTAAGTTAGATGACAATGTGATTTATCAAATAATCTGTGTAAGACTATTTGATAAATGTCTCCATGATCTAACATGCTTTATGTGATCTAATTAAAACTATCCTAGTTTCTTTTAGATGCAACATTATGGTTAAGTATGTTATGCTAAATTAAATGCACATATGATCTAATTGTAGAACATTAAATGTATATAAGGATCTAATCTAACACAACATACAAGATTAACTTGAATAGTATGAAACCCAAAGTAACCACCTAAAATTAAGTTAAATAATTACTTTAGTATTCAAGACACATAAATGATTGTTTTTCAAGATTGAAGCAATGCGAGAGAACATAGAATTTCATCTAATAACTCTAACACCGCTCCTTTGAGCACTCACACTATTCAAGAGGACTAGACATAGTACCAACACAAATGTGCAGCATTAATAGGTTCTTTAAGAAGTGTACCATCCATTTTTGTTAACGTATATGCTCTAGACCCATAACTTTCTTCAATTATGTAAGGTCCTAACCAATTAGGGCTGAATTTTCCTTTTTCAGTCGAAGCGGCATGGATGTTACATTGATTCCCAAATAACACCAAATCACCTTTAGTAGATGCACGAGTGATGACATTATCATTGTAACTTCATTGCATTTTTCTAGAATAAGCTTGGAGATGCTCAAGAGAATTGATGCATTGTTCATCAAGCATTTCAAGCTAATGCAATTGTTGTCCCTTATAAGTATTGTCATCAATAAGTCCTTGAAGAGTGACCCTTAATGAACAAATTTGTAACTCTAAGGGAATTATTGCCTTGGTACCATAGAGTATGTCAACTGTGTGTGCCAATCCTTATTATGTTTGCTTACTATTTTCCTTAAGATTTGTTCAAGATTCTTATTAGTTGATTCAACTTGACCATTAGATTGTGGGTAGTAGGGTGTTGCAAAATGATGTTGAATGTTGAACATCTCTAAGAAGGTCTTCACGTCATTATTCTTAAATGGTGTCCCATTCTTTGAAACTAATGTGGAAGGAATTCCAAAGCGAGCAATAATTTGTTCCAATATGAAATGACATATTACATTGGTAGTTGTTGAACCAAGAGGAATGGCTTCTACCCATTTTGTGAAATAATTTGTTGTAGTAATTATGAATGTATGTCTAATAGAAGAAGGTGGTGATATTTTTCCAATAAGATCTAGACCCCACATTGAGAAAGGTCAGATAGGAATGAAGCTTGGGAGTAGGAGCATGAATCAAATTTCTATGCTCTTGACATTTGTGACATTTCTTAACATATTTAAAGCAATCTTGTTCCACTTTCCTCTAGTAGTATCCTACATGGATTAACTTTTAAACTTATGATCTTCCTCCAAAATGTTCTCCACAAGAAACTGCATGAGCTTCTGCAAGTGCTATGGGGATTTTGGATTGTTTAAGGCATCTAAGTAAAAGACCATCGAAGGACCTTCTATAGAGCACATCAGTGAGGATTATATATCTAGACACAAGTTTTTGAAGGCAAGCTCAAATATTCTTAGTTGTTGGCTCAAGAAAGGTACCTTCTTTTAAATAATTAAATATCAGTACATACCATTCACTAGAGCTTTCCATGGTGGTTGATAACACTTCTTCGAATTTGGATATGGTTTCATAATTTTATGTACAATGAATGTGAAATATTTTGAAGGATCTTGAGGAGATATTAGGGAAGTCACACTTGCCATTGCATCAACTTGTTGATTATCTTTTCGTGGGATGTTATCAATGATGTAAAAATCAAACTTGTCTAACAAAGTCATTGTGAGGTCCTTATATTTTGATAATTTTTCATGCTTTTCTTAATACGTTTCATTTATTTGCTTAATGACTAATTGTGAATCACTGAATATCCTAATGTCTTGTGCTCCCATAGTTAAAGTGGTGCGTAATCCAACAATTAACCCTTCATACTCTATTGTGTTGTTTATGCATAGGAAGTTTAAGTGATAAGGCAAGGGAATAGGATTTTCTTCAAGTGGGACTATTATAACCCCTACACCAGAGCCAATTCTACACTTAGAGCCATCAAAGTGTAACTCCCATTTATCCATTTCAATTGTCAACACATTATCGTTGGGGAATGAATCATTATTAGGTAATGCTCCAGGGGAGAAGGGGTGTCAAATAATTGGTTGATCAAAGCTTGTCCTTTAATTTCCTTTTGTGAGACAAACTTAAGGTCAAGCTTTGTTAACAACATAACCTACTTAGCTAGGCATCTCAACAAATCTATTTTAACGAAAAGATGTTATAAAGGATCTAATTTCACTATCACATGTATTTCAATATTTAGTAAGTAACATCTCAATTTACTAGTAGTGAATACAAGAGCCAAACATTTTTTTTCTATCATTGTGTATCGTGTTTCATAATCAATTAGAGTTTAGCTAAAGTAATAAACAAGATGTTCTTTACCATTTTCATCTTGTTGAGCCAACAATGTTATGAGAGCATGGGTTGATGCTACTGTATAACAAATGAATGGTTTTTCTTGCATAGCAGGTTATAAAATAGGTGGAGTGGCAAGGTAATCTTTTAAACTCTCAAAAGCCTATTTACAATCCTTATTCCAATTAAATTTAACCTCTTTCTTAAGAAGATGTGTAAATGGTAATGTTCGGTCAGCTAGGGATGCTACAAAATGATGAATAGCCTGAATTATTCCTTGTAAAGTGCACAATTCATAAATGTTTCGAGGAGGTGGCATGTTAACTATAGCATTTGTTTTCTTCGTGTCCACATCAATGCCTCTATGAGATACTATAAAACCTAAAACTTTTCCACTATCTATGCCAAAGAAACACTTTTTTGGATTCAATCTCATGTTATACTCTTGCATTCGCTCAAATATTTTTCAAAGAATATTCACATTGGCTTGTCGATTTAAAGATTTAGCTAAAATATCATCAATATAATCTTCCAAAATTTTATGTATGTAATTGTGAAATTGTTAAAAGGTGCAGGACAACTAAGAGGGGAGGGTGAATTAATTGTCACAAAATTCAAACTTAAAACTTCAATACTTATTAATTCCACAACCACACTATTCTATTATTAAGTATGAGCATGAAACACAAATAACAAAAAGTAAAATCAACACAATGAACACCAAATTTTTACATGGAAAATCCAATGAAGGAAAAACCATGGTGAGAATTAACTCACAATATAAAGTAGTTCCAAAACTGAATGTATAAGGCTCACTACCAAGGGCTCACTTCCCTGAAAGGACTCACTGTCCAGATACAAAAGTTCACTGCTTACAAGGAGGATTATTGCCTACAAAAATATTTACAAAGAAAAATTGGCCTTTACAACCAAGATGAATTGAAAAGAGTGCACCTAAAAAGTGTTGATATAGTTCTGGTGATGCTCAATAGATAGAATTAACACACTTCATCATTTTCACTCTTCTTCAACTTTCTACTCACAACTGCCTCATCAATTACACACGTTATCTTCAAAAACTATTCAACATATATATACTCAATCTATCTACAAGCATCAATTAGGTCAGCCTAATTAGATGCATTTCCTTGTTTATCAAAAATATCAACTTATCAGCTACAAACATTCACAAAATCTTCCCAAATGGAAATTCAAATGCTTAATATGCTACATCATGTCAGAATAGACCTAAGATAGGTTGCACATATATCCGCATAACAAAATTAATTCACCATATCATGACTTATCCAAGAAGTTGGCCAAAAATAGACTTCATTGCAAAAGGTAATCAACAAAATAATGTCAATGCATTGTACGAGCATTGGAGCACAATAGATTTGATCATACATGCCTTCAACATCCATAAACTGTTTTCCAAAACAACAAGCAACAACTATCAACTGCGGAGGATTGCAGACTAGAATACCAGAGTGTGTATTTTGAATACCAGTTAGATACTGGACCAAAATACTGGATCAAGCACTAAATTAAACTCACAATAAAAACATGGTGGCATCAATTAAAACACAATAGTGTAGAGATGGCCATTCTTCTTTATTCTTCCAACAATCTCCCCCTTTTTCATTGATGGCAACATGTGCCAAAATTTTCAAAACACAACATTCTCCTAGCTCACGTGTCTCTCTCCCCATAACTTTATACTCTAACTCTCTCCCCCTTTGACATCAATGACAAAGAGTGATCAAAAATATAGGGTGTAAACATATGTATATACACGAAATTTCTAGCTTCCCATTTCAAACATTTAGACAAGAATGACACTTTTTACAATAAATATTTTCTTATACCTCTCTCTTAAGATTGGAAGAATCTTTTCCATGCAAGCATAGTCGAATTCATTCTTGCACTCATACTTTCCAACAAAGATAACTGCATAAAAGAGGGTGTCTAATTAAAAGTTCACAATCTTCATCATCAGAGAGAATTCTAGAGAGATGATGTAATCAGACCTCAACAACTTGCTTAACGAACCAAAAGGTTCTAACCATATCTTCTCTTTTACTTTAAGTAGTCAACAATTCTACCTATAGTTCTCCAACTCTTATTCTCTATTTTCCATGAAGAAATCAAAGTTCTTTCCAATACTATTCATCTCAACTTCAATAGCTTCAATCTTGCTTCTAAAATTATCAACAGTTGGTGGCCACCAAAGATAATATATGTAGATATATGATATTTATTTCATGCATTATTTTGTGTCATTCATATGTTTAGATAGTACTTTCTTTGCTTTGTTACACCTTTCAATCATAACTTTGAATTTATGTCCTTTGGGTCCTTCCAACAATTTTCTCTCTTCAACAACCTCTACAAGATCATTTGGTAAAGAATATGACACATCTAAAACCAAAATACCTTTATTCAGCAAATAATCAATCAACACATCATCAATTTTAAGTTTCTCAAGCAAAGAGCATGCATTCCACATTTCACCAATCTTCTTCATCTCACCCATATCCAGTAACATCTGTATATCCTCTATATTAGATCTAGATAGGAATTCCTCTTCATTCTTCTCTTCCAAAACACCTGTTACAATAGTTTTCCTCTTTTTCAATTTTGAAGGAGACTCACCAATGATAACTTCCAAATCTCTATTACCGGAGGATGAACCCACTTCAAACTAACTCAGTGCTGACATACAAAAGCATAGATTTGTTCTTAAGGATATGAAATATGATTTGCACACACTTACATTATCTACTAATGATTCTAAGTATCTATAGACTTGTTTCCCAATAGGAATACAATATTCCCACACTACATTTTCTCTTCCTAATAGGGAGTTCAAAAAGTAAAAGGCCAAGCACACAAGCAAAGTCCAAACCAAAAGGGATAACCCTCAACCAATGACATTCAAGCATTCTCAAATAAATTTTCAAGTAATAGGCTACACAAATCAAATCTCCCTATTCTCCTTAACCATCATATGTGCAATATATGCAACAATAACCAATGTTGAGCCTTCACTATTTCTAAAAAAATATTTTATAGGAAATTCCATATGCAAAATACCTTATAGCCAAATCCGCAAGTGTGCTTATCAATAGAGCTTGAGGGTCTTTATTAATGCCAACAAGTTCCTCCACATCTTTGTATTTCATGATCCTCTTTCTAAGAAGATCCCCAATACTACATAAGCTAGTAATTGCTTTGATCACTTCCTTTGTAATTAGGTAGGGTTTGTCCAATACATTGTTACCGTTCTTGAAATGACTCAACAAGAACAAGATGAAATGTTTATTAGCAAACCAAGGAAATTCTCCCCATAAATCCATACCTAGGGTTTTTATGCTCTATAATTCATTTTCCTTCAACCCTAGCTTCATTTATTTCATCTTCCTATGATCAAATTCTTCAAATTCAACTCCTTTCATCTTCAGTGGAATGTCACCACTCGATCCTCTATCCATTTTCATGCTTAAATTTCTTGAATTTGTTAATGTTCAGTCAAGACTTCTTTTCCCTCATAGACAAAATAATTCCTGCATATTTGTAATAGTTTCTTCAGAAATGATTCAGATCACTTTGCAATTGCTCCAAGACACCTTTCAAACTCTTCAAATGCTCAATTGATTAAAAAGGATTACAAATTTTATCTTATACACCATTGATTTTCCCTAAAACACATTAAATTTGGCAAACATCAAAAAGTTACTAAAAACATTCTTCTCAACACAAAAAACCCTAATTCGATCTGCAAATTATCATTTCAACATGTTTTCTTCCAATTCCTTTTCCAAAACCTTTGATTATTCATTCTTCACATTCCATCCTCATGCCAGCCTCTGACATGCCATTCATCTAGGGGGTTTTTACAATTTTTTGATAATGCTCCCCCTAAGACCATGCTAGGTCTAATTCCTGAATAAATCATCTATACTAGATGAGGGCATAGACACATCAGAAGTTTTAGGTTCTTCCTCTTTCTTCTTCCATATCTTATTCATCTCTTGCTTCATCTCTTCTTTGTTGATCTTCTTTACCGATTTATTCTTCTCTATTGGAGCAGATTGCTTTCCCTTCTTACTTTTGTAAACCTTTGAGATATGTCCAGGTTTATTACAATTATAGCAGACAACACTTTTTTGATTGGTTTGACCTCCATTACTTCCTAATCTACATTGATTTGCTTTATGTCCATACTTGTTATAGGTATAGTAGTAGCCATTAAAATATTGATTCATTCTACCTCCATTAAACCTGTTCATCATCACCTGACTGATCATTCTCACATGAAATCTGCATTTAGTAGCTTTATGTCCAACCTTCTTACACAAAATATATTTTCCAGAGAAAAAACTAGGAAACTGTTTCATCCTGCTCTAGCATTCAATTGCCTTGTGACCATATTTATCACAGGAAAAAAAATACCATTGAAGGAGGGATACCTTTGTGCATTAGGTTGTCTCACAAGCGATCTCCTTGTAAACTTTCTTTTCTACTACCCTTTGTCTTGACTCTTCTAATTGTTCATTGTATTATGCACAGCTTTGGAACTTTCACCTGTATTAACTCCCAATCCACCTTTGTCTTTACTTGATTTTTGTCTTGCAACCAATTCTTCAAGCTTATCAGAACTAGATCTGAAATTATTCTCATAGAGTTTTTCCTTCTCTAGTTCTACTCTCAATTTTACTATCTCTTTCTTCAAGTCTAGAGCATTCATTAGACTTATTCTACACCATTGTATTCAAACATTCTTCAATTCTCTTATTTTCTTCTACAAGCACTTTCTATCCAATTATCTCTTATTTCAGCTACTCACTCACTTCTCTATGTCTTTCCTTGAATTTTTGTAATTGTTCCTTCACCTTTTGGACACATTCATTTGTATCATCAAGATTTTCTTTCAGATCTTTGTTTTAATTTTCAACTTTGTCAAGATCCTCAAGTGCAGTTTGGAGTTCTTCTTTATCATCCATTTGATCAACCTTCAAGATCTACCATAAGCAATTGAGCTCTAAACCAAGGAACCAAAGCTTTGATACCAATTGTTAAAAGGCGCAGGACAATTGAGGGGGGGTGAATTAGTTGTCACAAAATTCAAACTTAAAACTTCAATACTTATCAATTCCACAACCACACTATTCTGTAATTAATTATGAGCATGAAACACAAATAACAAGAAAGTAAAATCAACACAATGAACACCATATTTTTACGTGGAAAACCCAATGAGGAAAAAACCATGGTGAGAATTAACTCACAATAGAAAGTAGTTCCAAAACTGAATGTATAAGGCTCACTGCCCTGAAAGGACTCGCTATCTAGATACAAAAGCTTACTGCTTATAAGGAGGCTCACTACCTACAAAAATATTTACAAAGCAAAATTGGCTTTACAACCAAAATGAACTGAAAAGAGTGCACCTAACAAGCATTGATACATTTTCAATGATGCTCAATAGACAAAATTAACACACCATCATTTTCACTCTTTTTCAACTTTGTACTCATAACTACCTCATAGATTACACACATTATCTTCAAAAATTGTTCAACATATATATACTCGATCTATCTACAAGCATCAATTAGGTCAACCTAATTAGATGCATTTCCTTAATTATCAAAAATATCAACTTGTCGACTACAAGAATTCACAAAATCTTCCCAAATGGAAATTCAAACACTTAATATGCTACATCATGTCGGCATAGACCTAAGATAGGTCACACATATATCCACATAACAAAATTAATTCACCATATCATGACTTATCCAAGAAGTCAACCAAAAATAGACTTCAATGCAAAAAGTAATCAACAAAATAATGTCAATGCACCATACAAGCTCCAAAGTACAAGAGATTATGATCATACATGCCTTTAACATCCATAAACTGTTTCCCAAAACCACAAGCAACAACTTTCAACTACAAAGGATTGCAAACTAGAATACCAAAGTGTGTAGCTTGAATATCGATTCAAATACCAGACCAAAATACCAGATCAAGCACTAACTTAAACTTGCAATCATAACATGGTGATATCAATGATAGCACAAAACTATAGAGATGGCCATTCTTCTTAATTCTTCCAACAAAAATATCAATGCCATAGCTCATTGATATGTTGTGCCTGCGTTCTTCAATCCAAAAGGCATGACTACCCAACAAAATGTTCCCCAAGCTATAGTAAATGTTGTTTTTTTTTATCTTGAGGGTTAATGAAGATTTGATGATATCTCAAAAATCCATCCATGAACAACAACAATTTCCCACAATTGAGCCAACTATCATGTCAATATTAGGAAGGGGGAAATAATCTTTTAAAGATTATTTAAATCAAAATATTCCATACACATCCTAATACGATTATTAGGTTTCACAACTATGACAATGTTTCAGATCCAAGGGGAATAATTTATAGGGCATATAAAACAAACTTCGAGGAGTTTTTCAACCTCCACCTTAACTAATAAGGCTATCTTAGGATTCATCTTATGTATCTTTTATCTAACTAGTTTGGCATTTTCAACAAGGACTATGTTGTGTGTTACTATCTTAGCATCAATTCCTGACATATCCAAATAAGTTCAAGAAATTCATGAATTAAAGTTGCATGGTCTTCTTGTTCATCTTCATCAAGGAACTTTCCTATGCTAATCACTTTTTCTTCATTAATGATATCCATTGGTATGTTGATTGTATCTCCCAAAGGAAGTGTGGTTTTTTTGGGAATTTAGGATTGTATTCTTCATTGCCTTTATCAATCTCATTGCTTTTCTTTTCTCTTTCTTCTTGCTTATCACTAATCTTAGAACATGTAACTGGTTTTTTTTTAGGAGTAAATGGCTTATCATAAACTCCTAACATTTCTTTCAAGGCTTCATCATCTTCAAAGTACTCCAATGATTCTTCACAAGTTGTATCAATCAATTCAACATGCTTCAAGGTGGGAGTTGTTTTAGGATTGCACATGATGGTGTTGATGTTTAATGAGGTTCTTTTCATTTCTTGCATTATCTTAGAAGGGAAATATCCCAAACCACTTTCTGTTTCTTGTGTGTTAGGCTCTATAGGAACATGGATGCCTTGTTCTTTCCTTCTGCATCATTTTCCACTATGGCCAAGTTGTTTCATAAGCTCATAACCTTTTCCATAAAGTTTCTTCATTTATTTTAGGTTTGGTGGTTGTTGATAGTCTATCTCATCAAATTTTATTGTATAGCTTGTGTCTTCTTATAGAGTAGATGAGATAGATGCTTGTGATTTTTCTTCTAAATTCTGCGTTGACATTACCATTTGTTGCTTTTATTTTTTGGTTTCTTTTGTTTTGGTTTTGTATTCTCCCATAAACGAAGGTGTGAACTCTAAGGAACCCCAATCAGCTTTTAATAACTTTGACACTTTTTCCATCACTGGTTTCTCTTCTTTTATAGATTCTATGTTCAATATTGGAATTACTGTGTTCAGAGGGCTTGTCATCCCTTTTTCAACTTGTAAGCAACTTTCAAGCTCGAGGTATATTTCAACTTGGTATGCTTTATTGTTATAGACATACTTCATGATACGATGAAGAGTTGAAGGCACAACACGTATCTCATGAATCCAAGGTCTTCCTAAAAGAAGATTGTATGAAAGATCATGAGGCATAACATGAATAGGAGTTTGTAAGGTAGCCATTCCAACCATAATATGCAAAGTAATCACACCAAGTGGTTGATTTCCTACATTGTAAAATCCTTGAATCGATAAGGATTTAGGTTCAATTTTGATTTATCCATGCAAATTCTATCCAAAAGGGTCACACTACACGCATTAAGGGCATAGCCATTTTCAACAAGGGTTCTTTTTATTCCCCACCCATCATAGGTATCTATTATCATGAAGGCATCATTCTTGTTTCCTATTTCCAAAGGGGGTAACTCATGTTGATGAAAAGTAATGTCTATGTTAATCACATCATTCCTTGAATTAGAGCTACCACATCATTTGCAATTGTACTAGAAGGAACCACTACTTGTTGCAAGGTGGTTTGAAGCATAGTATGATAATTAGTTGAATTTTGAATTAGATCCCATAGGGATATTTTCATTGGAGTATTCTTAAGTTGTTCAACAAGATCATACTCCTTCCCACTATTTGAAGCCAAACAAGGAGCACTAGGCAAGATGGGTTGAGGTAAGGGTAGAGAGGTTGGAGTTGTTTTTTTGGTTGTGGATTGTTTCTAGTGTTATATGTATGAGCAATGTTATTATAACTTGATTGTTGTGAAAAATTATTCTTAGGTGGTTCAAGGATGAAAATGGGTTTGTTTTGAGTTTGAGGTTTGTTTGAGGGTGGGTAAAGGATTAGTTAAGGTTGAATCACATTAACTTCTCTTTGTTTCAATTTGTTGTAACAAGCATTAGTGGATGAACCTTTTAAGATGAATTCCTCAAGGAATTCATCTAACATGTCAAATTCATCAATAATAAAAGGCTTGAGAGTTAGGTTAACTTGGAAAAAGAGATTTGACATACTCAAATAACTATGCTTTTTCCAAGTGGTTCATCAATTTATAGGTGTTTTTGGTTTTGTTTTCTAATTAATTCCAAATATAATCTAATCTTATTGAGCTGTGAACTAATGCTAGAAATGGAAGTTGCAATAATCTAATTCTATCCATAATTTTAACTAAAACTAAATTAAGCTAGATCCAATGAAATGCATGAAATAGGGATTGAGTAAACTAAAACAAAAATATAACAACAACAAACAAAAGTAGATAAACAAGGTTTTAAATGTTGTAAAATATAATTTCAAATCTAACATGGGACTAAATCACCCAAATAGGTGTATGAGTCCCATTTAGGGATTATAAGGGATTCAAATGTTGATAAATAGTCAACACAAAATACCCAGAAATCAGGTAAAACAACATGCACTGGGACTAAATTGCCTAGAGGGGCTTATGAGTCACGGATTAGGGTTTTTGCACTAATTTCAAAAAATTATGATTGAATGTTAGATTTTCTAGTTTGAATGATGTCTAGACTAAGTGAAATTATAGATTTTAAGTGAATTTCAATGATGAAAGATGCAAAAATGCAACCTATATGCACTTTCACTAATGCAAGATTTATAAACCCTAGATGCAAAGTTAATGTAAGCTAGATATAGGACTATTATGCACTCCAAATCAGAAATAAGGTGTTCTAAAGGCTAGGTTCACCAAAATGAAACGCAGAAAATGGTGGTTTTTATGTTTTTAGGACATAAAACAACCAATTTTCTACAAGTTTCACTCAAGGAAACCTTAGAGATCTCAATCAAGGGATAGAGTGATGGAAATAGATTTGCAATAAGGTATCCTAGGGTGTGATTAAAGACTAAAAGGGGGGGTTCACCACCGAGCTAGGGCTTGGAAAGACAAGGAATGTAAATGATATGCAAGACTTAAGTAAATGACCTAGAAATGAACTCAAATCAGAACAGTAAATTGAGAAAGTACAGAGGTGCACCTAGAAACTTGAATAGGCTTGGGATAAGGTCTAAAATCCTGAAAGTGCTAAATTTAATGCTCACTAGGACTCATACACTAGGCTAGGTGATTTAGTCCCAGATTAGGGTTTCTAGGTAGAAACTAGAATCTAGCAATGATAAGTCTAAATCCTTCAAAACCTAAAAAAAGTGTTATTCCAAGACTCATATGCCACAAGTGGCATATAAGTTTTGTTGGTGTTCCAAATTGATAAAAAAACAAATGAATCCTAAAGACTAGCCAATTTCTTATGCTCAAATTCAAAGATGGATTTGGCCAACGGATAGGAAATTGAATTAACACACATTTCCCCTGCACTTCAAGCTCTGTAAGACCTAGAGGTTGGCACTTTAGCAACACCTAAAGATTTAGACACAGAATTAACAAAATATTGCTTAACAGATGATGATTACACCAAATTATGCTAAGAAACATAAAATTTCATTCAACATTGGCTATGACATTGAATGAATTTCATCAACCAACATGGAGAACATGACACACATAACTTAGAATACAAAATTGAAAGGGTTTTTGATTTAAAGAATTGGGACCAAACTGAAAACAACAGAATCATAAATATTGGCTAGTGTCAAGATGAAGGCTATGGAGTCATACAACGAGCACTTCATCCTACAATGTTGAACATGTTATGAAGATCTTTGCAATTGTTGTCACATTATGACAACAAGATCACTGAAGCTTTATCTAGTAACCATTCTTACAAATCCACCTGAAACATAACACTCTTGTCACATTTGTTAAAGAAATTACTCCATCCTTAGAAAAAAAGGCAATAACATATTCACTTGATATTAGTTCAAGAAATTACACTATTCACATAACAAAAGGAAATAACGACTGTAACTCCAATGCAACAATTGTACATGAAAGAGCTCAACTAATCTTTGATTATCGAATTCAAAATAGCATTGCATTTTAGCCATGGAGATAATTAATAGATAAAATATAAACATGAAGCTCAATTCAAAACAAAAACACCTTAGATTGATGACTAATAGTCATAATTAACCCTAGCTTTACAAAGTTACCCAGAGCTTCTGCCTGCCTTACAGAGCTTTCAGAAAATGGAACCCCCATAATGAGAAGAGAAAAAAAAAAAAGAAAGAAACAACAATAGCTCAAGAATCACTCCATTGATGCCATCTAGAAGCTTCATCCACCATTAATGAACAACCAACAAAGCATCTCTCCTCTCTCTTCCCTTGTAATCAAAATTGCCTCTCAATTTTTCCTTTGCTCAAGTTGTTCAACAACAGAAAATTTCCCCATGTGGAGTATCTCCATTTTACCCAACAGCTAAAAAATGTCTTTGCCCATGAAAAATCCCATGAAATCCTTTTATTTCTACTCTTTATTATGCTGCATATTTCACCTTCACTTTATACTTTACCTTTAGCAAGTAAAGCATTCTTACTTTGCATTTTTAAATATTTTGCCTCAAAATATTTTTACCTTCAGCAAATAATATTATCTGACTTAATAAGGTGGCTTGATTTATTCCCACCAGGTTGCAAAATGATTTTCCTCATGTAGCAAATAAAAAATTCAACTTTTAGCTTATAATGGCATCTTAGACAGTGAATATTTAATTCACTTGATAAAATTATCTCTATGCCATTATTTAAAGTATTCCCCTATGTTGTACCTTATATTTAAAATATATTTGAAAATTTCAAATATAATCTCAAATACAAGATACCTACCCTTTAAAAACAAAGGCTATTAAAATTTTTACGTTTGCCCATGCTTTTATTTTTGCCACCAACTCATTAAACTTTCATAGGGGCATATTTTATTCTTTTTAAATTCTTTTTCTTTTAAAAGAAAAATGAAAACTTTTAAAATCATAAGCCCTTGAGCCTTGCACTTCAAGAAATCCGCATGGCTTCCTCTTTCCCACCCCATGGAGTTAATAGGCGTGCAACTTGGACACATGAGCTAGCAAGCAATGGTCTGGATGTTGTTGCATTGTCATCTCTTTGCCTACTGTTGGATCTTCTTGTTGCCCTAACTCTTCACTCACCACTCTACAATTTATTTTCATGCATTCATGGTGGCCTCATCTTCCTGAGCAATTTTGATGCATTTCACTATAGGCTTGCCGCTGCTCACTCCATTCACACTTGCTTCAAAGTTTCAGAGGACTTTTTCAACAAATCCACTTTATGCAGTGCACTGCAAGTATAATCGACCCTTGTGCCAGAAAAAAGATGCTTTTCCTTAAACAGTCTTGATTGCACTTTCTTGCGTGCACCTAAAGTCATCAAAGCATTGAGCCCTTAATTTTCTAAGCCTCCTCCATTCTCAAACAGCTTGAGGCACTTCATCTGATGGCATCTCCTTGGTTCGTACCCTAGTTTGCGCAATGGTTCCCCATCTTGTGCATTAGTTGTAGCCATAGCATCCCATAAGAACCACATTTGAAAAATATTGTGTAACAAAGCCACACACCTTGTTTGTGTTGGAACCCCACAACATGCTCCTTTGTTTTTGCTGAAATCTTTTCAACAAATTCATTTTGTGTATCACTAGGCAATGATGGTGTTTCATGCAGGTATTCTATCTATTGATAGAATCATTCAAAGATATAACTTTGTGAAGCAATCAAGATCCACTTTATCTGGTTGAAAGGTCCTTACAAATAGATACCTACCATATAGCTATCGATCCCCTTTAATGTACACAATAGTTGTGCCAAAAAGAAATTCTTCAAACAATTGTGACATATTGTCACTGGAAATGCAGATAGCCATGATGCATTTGAGCTTTTACATAGGGCACCTGATTTAATTTGTGCAGTTACAAATGTCTCTTCATGCTTCGAGCTAGTCATCTACCTTAAGACACCATACTCTATTGTCTCAGTATAACATTACATGGCTTCCATTGATAGCTTTGTGAGAAGTGGCATCAGGACTAGGTTGGGATCTTTTGTTTTTTATGATATTTGTCCCAGAACAATTGTTCTTATCAATATACTCTTTACATCCTTGGATTAATTAAAAAACTTCTTCAATCAGTAGGCATAGATGACATGGGTCAAATATGTTAGTTCTAAGTTTACTATATCCTCTGACAGTTCCTTATTATCATGGGATGAAATTTCATTACAACTGGAGAAAGGTGAATGATACAATCCAATTTGAAACCAAATTCCTTTAGTACCTTCTCAATTTCAACAAAATAGTTCCTCTTGTCTAGGTGAATGAATGCATTAACATAATATTCAAAGTATAAAACCCATCAATGTAAAATTTTCTCATTAAAAATAAAGAGTAGATTGACAATCCTTAAAGCATGCTATGGAACCTTTCATCTAGAAATTTCATTTGCACAATTTGTACTGGAACACTAATCTCACCAAAAATAGGAAACCTCTAAGCTTTCAGAATAATTCATTAAGCTCAGACAAGTTGGAAAGATCAAATGGTGTCGTGACTTTGTTCCATGATGACATAAAAGTAAAATATCAATTTCTTCATTTTATATTGGAAGGAGCTTATGACACTGAAAAAGGAGAAACCCTGACTAACTGTGTGACGCATGTCAGGTCCCCTTATGGGCCCGACTAAAAAAAAAAATGGTTTCAAACAAATTCCATGTTGAACTTATCTGGGGAAAATTTGAATGGATCAGAACTAAAAATATGAAATAGGTTTTCATTAAAACCTGCTTTAAGGCATTTTTGCATAATGGTCAAAACTGACCAAGTAGGCTCTGGAATTGCCTCAAAAAACCAATCAAATGATCTCTCAGAGCCATGAAAAATTGCAAGCATGTAGATATTTGTCTCGAGAATGGGGTGCAATAGACAGTTCAAAAAAGAGATCATGAAGTGAAAGATATTAACTATCAAAGTTGCTCAGTTGAACTTTTTGCAACAATAGCCTATTTAGAACCAATTAAAACTCACCAAAGTCACCATTTTGAAAAATACCAAATCATCTCTTGGTGAGTTACCACTGGGCATAGTAGATCATTTTGGTACACTGAGCATGTGTGCAAGAGGAGTTTTCTTGAATCATCATTCATCAAAATATATTGAAGGTCAAAGTTGACCTTGAAAGGTTTTAGAAAATGCAAGTGTAAAACTGAACGAATTGTGTTTGCTTTTGGCCTAGAAAAAATAGCAAATCAGATCATGAGACTCTGAAACCTAACATGGGAAAACATTAGGTATGGAGAATGGAGAGAAACAATCATTTTCTCTTGACAATCATCCATTTGTAAAATGCAGGCTTGAACAGGAGGCCACTTTGCAAAACTGAAAGTTTGCAACTAGCAGAAAAGTGCCAAAACCCTCCAGCTTCACTTTTCAAAACTCAGTCAAAACTCATCACGGAAAGCTAAAAATTGACATGCAAGTTCACATATGTCACATGAGTAGGTCTATAAATGGGTTTTTTATGAAAACCAACAAGCACTGAAATATGACCCTCCAAAGTAGGTCATTCAGGGAGATTTTTTAGGTGCACTTCTAAGAGTGCAGAGGCAAAATTTTTGAAATGGGTACTTCAAATTTGCAAAATTTGAAAGTCCCAATAGTGGATCCAACTGGGGATGTATGCCCCCTATGGTCATAGCAAGATTCCAAGTCTCTAAGGAGTAGACCAAATGTTGAGTCCATCAGGTGTCCACATGTTGCTCCTTTATTCATTCTTCTTTTTCAACTTCACTCGGTGACCCCAAGCCACCAAATGAAAAAGGGGAGTCAGTATTTACCTCTATCAAACACCAATCTAATAAAAGAACTAATCTCCCTCAACTCATGCTTGCTTTTTTCAAACCACAACAACATGAATGAATGCATTGTTGCAAAAAAAAAGTATCCAACTGCCTTTGTGTAAGTGGAAACTTGCTCTCTGTTCATATTTTTCATTAAGTGGCAACCAAATCAAATAGGCCATATCTCTTCCAACCTCTTCATTTTTATGATTTTGTACCATGTGGCAACATATGAGGATAGTGATCAAGACCACATGGAAACTCGGTCTGATCACATTCACTAATCCCTGCATAATGATCATGCTCAAAGAAGGTATCATGCTTCAAAAGCAAGGTGAAATCATCTTGAGTGTTAAGCAAATATTGCTCACAGATTTGATAATATTTCCATTCAATTGCATCACAAGTTAGTTTATCATCATTCCACAACTCAATCACATTATCATGTGTCTCAAGGTTTTGCAAATCATATTTATCAAAACCCAAAATACTTTCATCTTCATTCAAATCATGGCATTCAACCAAAATTTCAGCATCCAATGCATAAGCAGTATTCTCTATCTCAAGCTCACACATGATGTCAGTATTCAACATGTTATCACAAATAGAAGCATTAAAAATAGCTTCATATGAATTAGAACTTTTATCTACAATAAATTCATCATAGTGAGTGTTCAAAACACTTTCACCAATGCAAAGAGCATCACATTCAACACTATTTCTTGTTGTTCCAACCTAAAAATCCGAAGTATACTACTCATGAGAAGAACTATGAATTGCAGATCCAGGAAAAAGGTTTTCATATGCATCTATGTGATAGACACAATCATATTCTTCATGTGTAAACTCATCATAAAGAACTTTATCAACTATACCAGTATTTGTTTCTACCTTTTCAATTTCACATACAACCACATTTGTGCTATTCTCATGCAAACATTTAGTGATAACTTCAAAATTAGTAAAAGGAATGGAAGAAGGTGAAGAGTCAAACAATAAAGGAGTTCCTTGTTCATCGCTTACATTACCAACATATGTGTACTCATCATAATCAACTAACTAAACTGATTCATCCAATGAATCTCTTGCACACATATCCTCTTCTTTATCCATACTGCTACAACAATCAGCACAGTCACATTCCTTACTGTCAGACTAAAAATCATTGCTTATTTCTTCATTGCAGTTGTTTGTGGATGTTTCCTCCAACTAAAACTCATTGCACACTTTTTCATTTGTATTTGATACACTAATATTCTCAAAAGCATTATGTAAATTAGAAAACTCATTTGTCTTATCATCAAGACTTGTATCAAAACTACACTCAACAAACGTAGAATTGACATGATCAATTGTATTATAAGATTGTTGATCACATATCTCTTCTTCAAAGAGAAAATTCAATTCATATCCCTTGTCATGTTCTTGGCTCAAAAAACTTGAAATCCCATTGTTCTTCACAACATCACATTCATTGATTAAAGGGAAAATTTCATCAACATAATGCAAATTGAGATGATTACTCAAGAAATTATCTGCATCATTGCAACCTTTAATTGCTACAAAAAAATTGCTCTTTGTTTTTGCATTTTCTAAGGAGATAGAAGAAACTTCAAATGTTTCATTTCTCTCATCATGTCTTTCATCATTATGGCTGCAATTTTCATCTAGATTTCCTTTCTCTATGAGCTGATCAGAAAAATAATCTTCAACAACACATGATGCATCATCATTGTCCTCTACTATTGCATCCACCTCAATTTGGTCAAGTTTATAAAAGTTTCCCTCACATAGATTAATCAGGAAACCACTTCCAAACTGTTCTATCATTTCCACAATCATTGAAATCCATTGATACAAACACTTAAAGCAAGGGGGCTTCAAGTTAACTGGTATGGTACTCAGACTTGGCTTGTAATTCTCACAAAATAAATCAATGCAAAATGCTTTGTCAGGTCTTTCTGACTCTAGTATAGCAAGCAAAACTTCCATGAATCTATCATGAAATTCATGAGGGGATTCATCCTTAAATATCTTTATATCACATAGTGCATCAATAGGTGACATGGATCCAACTTTTCTTTCAGATTGTTGTTCAAATTCCTCTTGGATATGAAAATCCCTATTGTCTAACAGGTACACATTGTATGTTGATATTCCTTCAAACTGGTCAATGAAAAGTATCTTAAACTCTCTCCATGAACATATGGAATTCCTTGGAAAGCTAGAAAGCCAATGTTCTTCAATACTTTCTAAAGTTCTGACAAACAACTTCATGATAGCATCTTCATGACATATTTGATAAGAATTTATCAAATTAATGAAACTTTGTAAATGTTGTGATGTTGATTCATACTTTTCACCCTTGAATTTTGGTATGTTATGTATGAATTTGGAGGAAATGACATTTAGGTAACCACTAATGCCACTGAAATCAAGGGGTCTATATATTTTAGTGTTAAAACCTCTTTGCAAAACTGGTTGGGGTTGATCATATACCATAGTTGCACTTGAAACCATACAAGGATGCAATTATTGGTGCATTTTGATACACCTCTTTCAAATTTCACATATCAACTCTATAGTTGATCATTCATTGCCCTATTTCTAGGTTTCATCATGACCTTAGAATACCACAATGCATAATTCAAATGCATCTAAGCCTAAGATCTGTTTAGTGGGAAAATTTAAAACAAACATACTTCTCCAACACAATACATAGGCTGAAAATTACAATTGAGAAGTATGCAAACTAAATATTATTGTCCTTCCCCTTTCTTAATGCTAATCACTCAATAGGGAACCAAATTTTTGTCCTAAGTTGTTAAAATATGGTTTTCACACACACTTTTCTTGAAAACCAAAAGCGAAGAATACCTGGAAACGTTGTAGCTATTGCAAATTATTTTGGAAATATTGTAGATCTAGAATTGTATTCACCTCTTCAACAGGTTCTTTTGACAGAGTCATCGTCTCTCTTCACAGAGGACTAAACTTCAAATAGCAAGAAGTTCCTTCATAGATAAATTTATTTCTCATGAGTTACTTTCACCATCAAAGCACCACAAATCATGAAATCTTTAGGTTCATTGCAAAAAATTATTTCTCTAGGTTTAAATTCCTTCAATATTTGAACCAAATTCATAATGGAAAACAATGACTCTGTAATTATAAAGTTTTCACTTGGAGATTTAAATTTCTCCCTAGTAGATTTTCCATTCTGTTGGTGTTTCAAATTAACTAGTCCAATGAATCCTAAAGAATTATCCAATTTCTTATACTCAAACTCAAAGAGGGATTTGGCCAACTAACAAGATTTGGTCAAAGATTGACATATTCTGCACTTCTGGCTCTACAGGACCAAGGTGGGTCAACCTATACAATGCCTAAATATTTAATTCGATTACACATATACATTGATTTTTATAGCAGATAATTCCCAATTCAATTATACCAAGGAGAGTACCGACAACCTCAAATATGGTTGCATTCTTGGTATTTCAACACTCAACAGTTGGGAAGTAGAACTCAACACTAAACCTCAACCGAACAACATGGATTTAAAATTATTTTTGAATTTAAACTTGTTTCTGGGATACATTAAGTTGAATAACATATTAGTGCCTAATTTTGGGCCATGGAGTCAAATGCATAAAGATAATTTCATCAGCAAATGGATTTCAACTAGTGGATTTACAACTATTAATGTCTTACACCAACAGGTCCACTCTTGTTGTCAATCAAACTCTTCTTATCAAATCCAACTTGCACACTTGAAATCACAATTATCTGCTCAAAGTAGTTTAACCATTTCATTGAAATAGAACCATGAACAGACAAAACAATCTCATGAAATTTGAGATGACAAACTCAAACATACTTTGTATTATTAAATTCATATGACTTAAACTATACAAATTTGGAGAAAATTTAATGACATTCCTGATTTATTTGCACAAACCGGTTGATATTTACTTATGAAATCAACAATTACATCTTTACAGACTCAATTCGTGACTTTAACTCAACATTTTCTATCTACCCAACCCCACACAAGAATTCAGAACCCTTTACAATGAGAGAAGAATGAGAAGATATAGAAGAAAGGAAAGCTCCAGAAGTTGATCTGTTGAAGACACCATACTCTATTGTCTTAGTACAACATTAAATGGCTTCCATTGATAGCTTTGTGAGAAGTGACATCAGGACTAGGTTGGGATGTTGTGTTTCTCATGATATTTTTCCTAGAACCATTGTTCTCATCGATATACTATTTACATCCTTGGAGTAATTGAAAAAATTATCCAATCAGTAGGCATAGAAAACATGGGTCAAATATGTCAGTTCTAATTTTACTATATCCTCTGACAGTTCCTTATTATCATGGGATGAAATTTCATTACAACTCGAGAAAGGTGAATGAAACAATCCAATTTGAAACAAAATTCCTTAAGGACCTTCTCAATTTCAACAAAACAGTTCCTCTTTTCCAAGTGAATGAATGCATTAACATAATATTCAAAGTGAAAAACCCATCAATGTAATATTTTCTCATTGCAAAACAAGAGTAGATTGACAATCCCTGAAGCATGCTATGGAGCCTTGCATCTAGAAATTTCATTTGCACAATTTCTACTAGAACATTGATCTCACTAGAAATAGGAAACCTCTAAGCTTCCATAATATCCCATTGAGCTCAAACAACTTGGCAAGATCAAATGGTGTGGTGACTTTGTTACATGGTAACATAAAATTCAAATGTCAATTTCTTCATTTTGTATCGGAAGGAACTTATGACACTGAAAAAGGAGAAACCTTGACTAGCTGTGTGATGCATGTCAGGTCCCCTTGTGGGCCAAATTAAAAAAAAAAAATTGTTTTCAAAAAAATTCCATGTTGAACTGATCTAGGGAAGCTTTTGAATGCATCAAAACTGAAAAGACGAACTAGGTTTTCATTAAAACTTGCTTTTAGGCATTTTTGCACAATGGTCAAAACTGGCCAAGTAGATTGTGGAATCGCCTTAGAAAACTAGTCAAATGATCTCCTAGATCCATGAACTTGTAGGCATGTAGACATTTGTCTCGAGAATGGGGTACAATAGACAGTCTGAAAAAATAGATCACGAAGTGAAATATATTAACTGTCAAAGTTGCTCAGTTGAACTTTCTGCAACAGCCCATTCAAAACCAATTAAAACTCACCAAAGTCGCCATTTTGAAAAATACCAAATCAAATCCCGGTGAGCTACCACTGGGCATAGTAGATCATTTCGGTACACTAAGCATGTGTGCAAGAGGAATTTTCTTGAATCATCATTCATCAAAAGATATTGAAGGTCAAATTTGACCTCCTTGAAAGGTTTCAGAAAATATAGGTGCAAAACTGAACAAATTATGTTTTCTTTTGGCCTAGAAAAAATAGCAAATTAGATCATGAGGCTCTAAAACCTAACATGGGAACACATTTAGGTATGGAGAATGGAGAGAAACAATCATTTTCTCTTGACAATCATCCATTTGTGAAATGCAGGCTCGAATAGGAGGCCACTTTGCAAAATTGAAAGTTTGCAAATAGTACAAAGTGCTAAAACCCTCCAACTTCACTTTTTGAAACTTAGTCAAAACTCATCATGGGAAGCTAAAAATTGACATGCACATTCACATATGTGACATGAGTGATTCTACAAATGGTTTTGCACAAAAAACCAACAGGCACCAAAATATGACCCTCCAAAGTAGGTCATTCAGGGAGATTTTTCAAGTGCACTTCTGAGAGTGCAGAGGCAAAATTTTTGAAATGGGCACTTCAAATTTGCAAAATTTGAAAGTCCCAACAAGTTTTGTTCTACTTTTTCAGAAATTCAAGACCTGAATCTGTTCTTCTATCTTTTCTCTTCCTTGCAAACTTGATTTCTAGATCTGAACCTGCTAAAAAGACCCGCAAAACATAATATTGTATTAATTTTCTTATGGCAGGTTTTCCTCAATAAAACCCCTAGTTTGGTAATTAAACCTTGATAGAAACAATGGATCTTGAAAGTAAATGTGAATGCAAACCCTAATCTTAAGTTTATCTAAGATTAGGAGATCTAAGGTGCAATGAAACCCTATTCTAATGTGTTAGAATAAGATGCATGAATGAAGCATAAAGATGATGACTCACTTTGGGAGATCTCTAATCACCCTAATAAGTCACAATAATGTATGTACCTTCCTTTAGGCTGAAAAAAGAATGATAATGGAGGATCGAATCACTTAGGAAACAAGTCATTAGGCTTGGTTTGATGGCTAGTTGCATCTCTCCAACCTAGAATCCATCATGATTCTCCATAGGAAACCATCATCAATCCTTGAAAATGCTAAATCTTAAATGAAACTAAGCTTGAGGACCTACAAAAACACTATTATGCTACTCCAAGACTTCAAATTTGCTTGCTACTTGCTCTTGAATGCTCTTGTGAAATAATGCTTAAGTGTTCGTGTTGGTATTATGAATGCTTAGGCTTGCTTAGGTAAAATAATGATTTAAAACCTTGTTTATATAGGCACTTCATCTAACCATTTATTAGATCTCAAATGTTGACATCAACCAAAAATTTGAATTGAAAACCTTAATTTCCCACTCAAACCATGAAAAGGGGCCACATGGGACTCATATACCACTTGTGGCATATGGGTCCCACCTATGGGGGGCTCATACACCCAAGGTGGCATATGAGTCCCACCCTTTTCGAGGTGAGTGAATGTCAGGTTGTTAGAAATATGAATGTATTTATTGATTTTGTTGGGATTTTAGTCGAAATAAGCCTTGATCCAAAATAAGGGTCTTAGGGGCCTATAAATGGTGATTTAAAGGGTCATAAATGCAAGGGTGCTAAAATAGCTCCAAGGTAAGTGTGAAATTGTACCATCTCCAAGAAGGTAGTACAATTTTTTACACTACATCCCCTTAAGGAATTTCTAAGATATATTTTTCCAACTTTATTTGAATTGTACAATTTTCTCACATGACTTAGAGTTAAATGACTTGTAAAATATATAGTTTTTGATTACTGGTAAAATAGGTTTTATAGGGACCTAAAACTCTTTACAAAGGAAAAAAGTTGCTCAAAGATAAAAACAGGATACAAGAAGTAGCCAAAAAGAAGCAAAAAAGAAAAAAACCATACGACAACAAGCAACAGCCTATTTCAGGTTCTTCAGGATCTTTGTTGCCTCAAACTTCTTAGGTATGATATGCTCGTGAATTTCAACAATGTCAATCATAACATATTTTGAAGCCTCAATAGGCTTCTTCACATAACTACGTGTCCTAATACTAATTCCACTAGCAGCAACAACCACCTTTTTACCCTTATTGACACCTTCATTGCCAATAGCCATTTCCTTTACCCTATTACTCCCCTCCTTATCATTCCCCTTATCCATCTTATCACTGAGAAGGGTAAGCTCAAAACATTATTGATCTTAACTAGCAGATCAATATTTTCATACACTTTAACAATTCTTTCCTCCAAGATTGAGATCCTATTTTCATGCTCATCTTTAAGATTAATGACATCATTGGTAACCATATTGAGAATCTTCATCATTTCATTCTCTTGACCAGTGGCCCCCTTCTCAATAGAGTTCATCTCATTAATGTTCTATAGGGCACAAATCTTTATGCTCAATTGGTTGAGCTCGGTAAAAAACAATTTAAAAATTTTAAAGTAGTTAACAACATTAGCCATCACCAAGCCCAGAACATCAGGAATTTCCTCTCTATTGCATTTGAAGATGTTTAAATATTTAAAAAAAATAGACACAAGGTTATCCTGATTATCAACCTATTCCTCCATGGAATCTTTACCTTTAAGAATTTGTAACTCTTTCCCCTACATATCCATCAACTTAATGGGGTTGAACCCTTCCTTAACACCCTCAACTGACTTGTTTGCATCATCTAGCTTCCCATCACTAGAAACCATCTTAGGAGCCACCTTATTTTTCTTGGAAACAAAAACCTTATCCTTGCCACTAACTTTCACCAAGCTCTTTCTCTTCTCAACAAATGAAATCACTTCCTCACCACCCTCACAAACCACTTTAACAAGCTTATCCTTAGCCTCAAAGCCCTTACCACTCTCTTTCACAGAGCTCTTTAATTTCCTAGTAGACCTGGGTAAAGGCATACTCAAACTCTTCACAACAGAGTATGGTACTTCCTCACCATCCTCACCATCCTCACAAGCCTTAGTATCAGACAACTCCACATCCGCACAACCCTTACCACTCTCTTTCAGAATACTTTTTCTTTTCCTAAGACTCCTAAGCACCTCCTCACTTCCTACACAGGTCCCCTTAACTACCTTTCTCTTCTTATTAACAAGGGGAGGGTTATACTCCTGATCTTCACTGTCAGTATGAGAATCCTCCAAGCAAAAAGGCTAAGGATTATTCTTTTGGGTCTTCTTAGATTTCAAAAGTACAACTGGGGGATCTAAAAACACCTCCATTGAGGTCTTAGCATTATCCTCAACACCCACTTGAGCATCCTCATCATTTGTGCTAGTATTATACCTGAACTCCATGTCCTTTCCATGGTTGGTCTTTGAGATTCTCCTAGGTTTCAAAGGAACAGAAAAGCACTTTGCATATTCCATGATTAGTATAATCAATCCTTCATGAATAATTGGGGCTTGAGGGTTTTTCTAACCTCTTTAATACCATTTTGCAATGAAGTTAGTAAATAATATAGGAAAGAGATTCATTTCTTATGCCTAAAATGGTTAAGAAGCATAAAATGATACCCAAAAAGAGAGGTAAACCACCCATTAAGAGTGAAATACCTCATGATTGCTTCATCTATCTCAACCTAGATAGCTTTGATAGAATTTTAGGCATAACCATCATAAGACGTTCTCATCAAATCATCCCTCTTGTTGTCTTTAAAGAAGATATTAAGAGAAACATCAAAAGTTTTATTTTCCTTGAAAAGATTTCTACCCACAATGGACAAACGATAAATCATACCAATAAAATCTTCAGTAATATCAATCTTAACACCATTCACAATAAAAACCTTGTTCTTCCACCTTGCCATGAACACCTTGTAAATTTGAGGATCAAACCCATGGAGGCATTTGATATACTGGGTGATACCACCTTTGATAAGAATTATCCACACCCTCTTGTTGTTTTTAGTATCATCACATTATACAGGCTCAACCCTACTCCTCCCCCCCCATATTCTCCAGATAGCAAAGCATAGAGTACCCAACACAGATGAAGTACTAGAAACAAGATAACCACAAAACCCCACCAAAAATGGAAGAAAATGGTCTGAAAAGCACCTAGAAACCATGTAAGTTGCCACTTAATAAGACAAGCAGTAATCATAATGCAGAACAACTGCATAAGCTCAAGCTTGTTGTAGTCCTTCAAAATCATAAGAATAACATCACAGGAGAGATGCCACCCCATAAACATAAAAGTAACCATCGTTACAATGCTATTTACATTCATGAGAAATGATGTTTTGAACATCAAATAGGAGCACATCAAAAGACCCCCATTCTCTAGGCACCCCCATCACCCCTAAGTTAGCAAAGAGGTCGGCAACCCTATTACCCTCCTGGTAAATATGGGATATAAAGTAAGCATCAAAGGAATTAAGAATAGAAATGGATTCCCTTATTAAATACTCAATAGACCAACAAGAAGGTTGCAAATATTTGAGAGTTTATGATATTAAGAGAGTCTCCCTTGAGCCACACTCTTTTGAACCCTTTCGAATGAGCTAATTTGAGGCCATGATAAGCTGTAAAAGTAAAATATATAGTTAATTTACTTACATCCATTATTTTTGTAGGTTCCCATCAAGTATATCCACCATGATTGTCACTATAACAATTTTTCATCATATAAATTATGTTATATGAATTTTGTGGTCTTGAACTAAAAGTGGACAAGCTAATTGTATTTATATACGCATATGTTTCATCATGTTATAGTTGTATTAAAAACATCAAATTGTTAAATGTGTCTTCAATGTAAAACAATAATTTCTTAAATGAATAGGTGAAGGATGAATAATTAACATGGAAAAAATATTTAAGAACTCATAGAAATAATGAGGAAGTGATTCATATGAATGACACATTGACACACATGATGAGAAAGGTGTTAAAATTTTAAATTACTAAATTTGTGTATTGCAATTAATTTTCCTACATATAAGTATTTAGAACTAGTCATTGACTTTCAAGAAATCATAAGTAATTATTTTAATGGGCTATATGGACATGTGGACAATTTGTAGATTGGGGTACTTAAGTGGATTTATTTAGATGTAAAGAAAATTATAACTATAACCAATAATAAAAATAGGATATGTACCTAGGCATACATTTATTTTCCCATGAGTCATCATGGAAATATTTGTGTTAGGAGTGAAGATATATGACTCTAAATTTTCTAGAATGTAGCCTAGGATCTAAAATGATAAAGTGTGCATGAGATTTTTATTATGAACATAGGGCTGATTGTAAGCATGGAAAACTAAGAGAACCTTTAGACAAAATATAATCTATAATGTACATACATAGAAGATTGCACACTAATTTTAGAATGCTTTGTGTTGAATTTTTTAGATAATAGCATATATATGTATATTAGAATTTAATAAGTCATATTAAATGTATCAAAAAATTATTATCAATAGGAGTATATATATCTAGTTAGTTTTAGGGCTTTATTTTTTATGTCTAGGTTAGGTTTTGGTTTCTATATCTTTTAGGAGATATTATTATTTACAAGTTTTTTTACATGGATTGAATATATTTAAATAGAAATGGGTTTTATGAGATATAAAATTCCTTCTAATTATAAGATTAAAATAACCTAAAATACAAACCATATAATTTCAAACAATAGATGCTAAATTATATACCTAAAATATAAACCCTACTTAAAAACTATAAATGTTAAATATATAGCAAAAAATTTACAAATCCTAACCCAAAGGCCACTAAAACTCGCTACGTGCACAAGGGAGGAGGTGGTCAGCATGGTCTAGAGGTATAAATAGCTCCAAAAATGGATACCCATTTCACCCTAGCTTCTCTTCCGTGGAAGTGTAGGGAAAAATGAATGGCAAACATATTTTTTAAAAATAAATAGCTTTACAAAATGGGTACCCGCAGTGTAAGGGGTACCAATTTGAATTTGGATCAATATCAGGTTGATATTTTTTTATTGAAACTTCCTCTCTTTGTGGACCCAACTTCTTGCACTTACCCAACCATGAAGCACCATCAACATTACACACTCTAACTATCCTTCCCCTAGTATAGATAAGTTCTAATCCTTTTTCTACATGGGTACCCTAGAAAAATTAAATAGCTTTACAAAATGGGTACTTGAAGTGTAAAGGGTACCAGTTTAGATTTTGGATCGGGATCCCATTCTTTTAAATAATTTTTTATTGAAACTTCCCCTCTTTGTGGAACCAACTTTTTGCACTTACCCAACCATGAAGCACCATCAACATTACAAACTCTAAGTATCCTTCCCCTAGTATAGATAAATTCTAAGCCTTTTTCTACATGGGCTCTATCTTTTGTAGCAAGATAGATACTTGAATCGACAACTTCTCATCATATGACACATTCCTATGACCAATACTTCACATATTGTATTGAAGTATTTTATATGACTTTTAATTTTGGGATCAAATACCATTCATTTAGAGGATGGTTGCATTCAAGATATAATGTTGGTTCCTCATATTTTAGCCAACCTCCTTTTCATTTTGGCACTAATAAGAAAGTTGAGTTCTCACCTCATGATGTTATTTGGGAGCTTCATGATCTTGAGATTGTTGTGGATTCAAGAAGTGTTGGTCATACATCTCACTTATACAAGTATCAATAAAAAATTAGCACACAAGAAGTAGTGATAGGTCTACCTAAGAGCCATGCAATAAGGGAATTTGTTGAGGTTGTTCACTTATTAAATATCACTAGGATTATTTTCCTAAAGTTAAGGCCATGTATGTGAAGGCACGTTTACAGTTGGTACATAGTGATTTTGTGTCATTTTTAAATCCTTCTTTTTTAGGGGCCAAGTATGTGCTCATTTTTATTGATGATTTATGTAGACATATATGGGTGTACTTTCTTAAGTACAAGAGTGAGATATTCAATATTTTTAAGACTGAGAAGAAATTTGTGGAGAAGCAATTTGTTCTTTCCATTAAGAGGATATACATAGAGCATTGCATTCAACATCAACTTATAATTCCCTACATCCCTTAGTAGAATAGTTTAGCTAAGAGAAAGAATAGAACTTTATGAGAGATGGCAAATTGTATGCTTCATTCACAAAATATGGATTCTATCTTTTGAGTTGAAGTAGTCAATTGTGTCAATTACATGTCACATAAGGAAATGTGAAATATGGTCCTCTTGAGGAGGCTTGGTCCCATGTCAAGCTAGATGTATCTTCATTCTAAGTATTTGGTAGTGAGGCTTCAAAATATATTTCAAATAATGAATGAAAAGTCATGGAGAAGAAAATTCAACCACTCATATTTATTAGCTATCATGAGGATATTAAGGCTTACAATTTAGTTGATCATGCTTCCAAACACATCTTTTGCAAGTAGGATATCTAATTAGATGATAATTTTTTTCCAATAGATTCTCTATCACCAACTTTTCCCTCAGTACCTACTTTTCCTTCATCTCTTGAGGATTTTTTATTTCTAGAGGATGAGGATGTTGTTCCAAGTCCACCAACACCAATTACATGGACTTTTCCCTAATGGAATCACATGATTCTTGATGCAATAAGATATTTGGCTTATGATCCTTTAGATTCTTATTATACTCATTCACAAACATTAGGTGTTAAAATTTTAAATTCATGCCATTTTGAATGATCCTCAAAAGTTTTTAGATGTGATAGATATGCTTGAGTGGGATATAGTTATTGTAGAGGAGTATTCTTTTTTAATGAAGAATCATACTTGAGATTTAGTTTCTATTGATGCAAGTGGGTGTAGCACACCAAATATATATAGTCGATGGTTCTGTTGATAAGTATAAGTCTTGTCATATGGTGAAGGGGTTTTCAAAAATCAACATAATTGACTATTATGTGATGTTTGCTCCTATTGTCAAGATGGATTCCATACATCTTGTACTTTCACTTGTTGCATCACAGGGATGGTTAGTTTATTATATAGATGTGAAGAGTTCCTTTTTGTATAGTGATCTTCATGAGGAGGTTTATATGGAGTAGCCTCCAACTTTGTGTAGGAATCTTCACTTGTTTGTAGGATTCATTATTCATTATATGGTATCAAACAAGCCCCTTGAGCGTGGTATGAGAATATGGATCATTTCTTTATTTCTTCTAGTTTCACTCACTACCATTTTGATCCCATAGTTTATACTCAAAGACAAGGAAATGATATTTTGATTCTTGTGCTCTCTATGGATGACTTTGATTCTTATAGGTAGTTCATATTCCATGATTTGAATTGTACAACAAGCATTGATGGAGAAATTTAAAATGATAGAACTTGGAATTATACATTACTTTCTTGGTTTATAATTTATTTAGTCTTCAAATGGGATTATTATTTTTAGCAGAAGTATGATCTTGATTTTCTTTAGATATTAAGCATGCTTGATTTCAAGCTTGATCCCACTCCATTCTGGTCATGTGTTGTATCATCTTTTAGTTAATCCACTCCTAAAATTGATTCCATGATGTACATATAGTTGGTTGGAAATCTTTTGTACCTAACACATTCTTGTCATGATATTTCTTTTTGGGTTGGCCTTGTCTTCCACTTCTCTTAGGATCCACATGAGAGTCATTGGAAGGTTTTCAAATGTATTTTGAGATAGATTTAGGGCATCTCACATTTTTGTATTCACTATGCATCTGGAGACTCTCAAGTTATTAGCTACATTGACTCAGATTGGGCTAGTGATGTTGATGATATGAAGTCTACTTTCAGTTTTATCTTTTTCCTTGGTTTTGGCCCCATTGAATGGTCTTGCAAGAAGAAATATTTTATTTTATTATCATCTACAAAGATAGAGTATCAAGAAGCAATTCTAGACAACCAGGAGATTCTTTGGATTTGATAGTTGTTGACCAAGTTTGGATTTCATACTAATAGTCTCACCATTCTTTGGTGTGATAATTAGAGTGCCATAAACATTTCTCATAACCTAGTGAAACGTCAAAAAAACTAACCATATTGATATCCACATGTACTTCATATGACAGCTCATCCATAATGGTTTTCTTAGCTTGGATTAATTTCCTATGAAGGACTAGGTTGCAGACATCTTCACTAAGTCTTTAGTACCACTTCATTATCTTTAGTTGTGATTGATGTTTGGGGTGAATGAAGTTATCCTTTGGGTGTCTTATTGAGTCATCCTTCCTTCACATTTCAATGTTTTCCTTTCACTTGTGTTTCTCTTTTGAGAATAGTTTTTTCTCAAAAGGTTTTCTCATTTTTTTTATTTGTAAGATATATCTTTTGTACATGGGTACCTCATGGCCTAGTTGTTGTTGGGGGGCGGGGGAGGGGGCGCATCTTTGTTTTTCATGCATTATTTTGTGCACTTAAGGGGGTTTTTGGTGTGAATGAGATACTTTATCTAGCCAATTACACTTGAGGACTTGTTCACACAAGTTATATCTTAAGCTTACTTAGATCATTTTCTTTTGTGTCTCATTTCATAAGGTTTAGACACATGACATGATTTGAGTATGTCTTAAGGTTATATCCTTGCCCATATAGCAAGGTCATCTTATTTTATTGTGTTCATACTGTATTCATTTATTATGTGGCAATATAGTAGTTCTCTCTTTCTATCTCTTTCTCTCTGAAGGGTTTTTGGCTTTGCTAATAGATTGGTGTACCTGTGAATTTTTTTGTATCTCCAAAAAAAATATTTAAAAGATTCAAAAGATATATTTTGCCTCAAGATTAATATTTTGATATATTTTAGATAGATGCACTTAAGATATTAGTTTATTAGGTTTATCAAATTTGATGTGTAAATGAACATTTTTTCCACTCACTCCATTACAACTCTCTTTCTATCATCATAATTAAACCCTTTATAAACCTTTATAAATTAAAATGATTATAAAATACAATGTTCAACCCTTTCTAAAAATATAAACATCTCATGTTTTAGAAATACACACGGTACTATAATTTTAAAATTATTTATATTATAAATTTAAAAGTTAATATATTATTTTTCATTCTTATTATAAAAACATATCACTTTGTAAACCATATTATATTGTTATGCAAACCTCTTCCTATAAAAAACGATAGATTTATCAAAGTAAAGCATTCTTATATACTTTATTACTACAAAACAATTTAAATTATATATATATATATATATATATATATATATATATATATATGTAGGTTGTGATGCATATTATTTGCACTAAACCTCATCACCTAACAAAATCAAAATCATATCTAAATTAATCTTTTCAATTATAAAACAAGTAATATTATTACAATACTTTTAAAAAAGAAAAAAAAATAAAAATAAAAATTACTCACCACTATATAACACATATTTTTCCTTTTCCTTTAATGTATTATCTTCATGCATATTATATTCTTCTTTTAAAAAAGAAAGTTTATCTCGTTATCTCCTTGAAAATTTTGCAAGAATTTTTTTTTCTTTGGCATATATCTTAAATGGATTTGGATATAAAGAAGCTATCCTTGATGATAAAAGGTATTCCTTTTGTTTTCCTTAATGCTTAACACGTATGAAGGTAGGGACGAATCAAAAGATGACACATATTCCACATGCATAAAAGTCTTAAAGTTTTGGAGATTATTTGAGAAAGGTGAAGTCTAAATCTATAAAGTTGATGGACTTAGATCTCTATGTAAATATGATAAAATCTTTGATAACAATCGAATTCTCTTTATAATTTTTTTATTGGATATTGTTGAAATAATGTGATAGGATAATCATTTTATAAGAGAATAATTGTGAAAAAAATATAGTTTATGCAGTGTTATTGGTATGGAAAGTTTGATTAGATTTAAGATTAGTAGCTTTACAGTTATGCTTTGTAGATTTTTTTATGGGAATAATATTAAATATTTTATAGGTTTGTAAACAAGTTAAAAGATTTTGTATGACTTTATATTGGTGTTGATAATTAAGATAGAAATATAGTAAAGATATGTGTATTATATGAATATTTTAATATAGATTTAGTATATTTATTTTAGTTATATATAATAAAATAGACCAATGCTATAAAAATTATTTTAGGGTAAATAATATCTATTATATTTGTATATCTTATTGTATAACTATTTTAGATATATTATATTATGATATGTCTTATAGTCATTTAGTATTTTATTTTATTTGAGTTATTCATATACTACATTGAAAAGTGTACATATAGACAAAATCCAAATTGTATTAAATGATTTATATGGCGAAATTCCAATGAACTTTAAGAAGAATTAGTAATACATTTATTTATAAATGTGTGTATTGATATACACAAGCATCATGCAACCATTTGTTTGCAAATATTTTGTAGGTATGGCTCAACCATGGTTGAATTTTAAAAATGAGATAACAAAAGAATATCAAAAAGAATATTGAAGGAAATAATGAAGACAATGTAAAAAATAAATAGATGCACAAAGAGAGGAACAAAGAAAACATGTCAAAATGATTATGATAAAGAAAGAGTTGTTAAACATATGACCAAATTGTCTATTGAAGGATTGAACATATAAAATTAAGAACATGTAGATATGATGAGAAGAAGTCATGCACGAGCATCTCAAATGATCAACATGTATTAAAAAGTAGAATACAAAGAAAAATGCATTTAGATAAAATTATTGAGTTTAAGAGATAAGAAAGATAAGAACGTCATGAAGTGGCTTAAAGGAATTATCATTGCTATATTGGTAATATTGGTAATATTGATGTTAATTCTAAAGAATTAAATTCAATACTGATAAAGTGTGCTTGAAACCCCAAGGAGTGTACTTCAAGATACAATGGATGTAGATGTTGAAAATAATGTACAAAATAAATATTTACAAGAGGATTCAAAATCACAACCAAGAAGAAGAACATGAATGTAATATTCACAAAGTGATAGAGAACAAAATATGCATAATCCCAATGGAATGCTTGAGAGATATTTCAATGCTTTCCAAATATTTTTTTGACATGGTTTAGGATCATTTTGCTTCACCAAACATGTTTTATATTTGTCAATAATGCTACTTTGGAATAAAATTTTATTAAACACCTCAAGGCCTCATATGTAGTAGATGCCAACAAGAGAAAGACAATAATTAATGCTATGCATCAAATAATATGGATCCTAGGCCACAACCACCAAAAATTTCAATTTTTCATATAGTATGTATCTTGGTGTAAAAAAAACCTCATGGTTGAGCTAAGAAGACCCAAAAACCTATAAATTGATATAAAACTTAATAGGGTTTGGCATCATAAAATAAACAACCATTTTATAGGGTTTGTAGAATTCGTTAAAAAATATGGCTATACAAATTTATATAGATCTATATGGGTGTATAGTCATCATCAACATGTACAATTAAAAAAGAAAGGCAATCTAATCCCTAGATTGCAAAGCCCCTAATCACACTTAAGCTAGGGGCTACACACTACAAATAACACTTTTATACCACCCCCCCCCCACATCACCATTGCCTTTACTAGCTTGACCTTTACTCTTCAACTACCACCACTCTGCTTAGATTAGCTCCACCACCAAGGCTCTGCCCAAATAGTGGTGTGCTATTTTTTAAGCATAAAAGAGGACTTCTTTTGGAGAAGCCATAACTTGGACATACGATATCAAATTTTCACAAATAAGTAGGCATTGAAAAGATGGTCTCATGTAATTCATAGCCACCTCTCTAGCTTTTCCTAATTTTTCCTCAAGTGCCTATTATTTCAAATTGAAGTATTTTTTTTTTGTTTTAACTTGTACACTTCAAATATTTTACAAAATAGGGGTCATTTTATATGCTACTTAATTTCCAATTTCATATTTTTTATCTATATTCTATATATGAATCTCATATGTAATTATAATATCACTTTTTAATTCATCCTTCCATAATGACCTTGAAAAAAGAGAACTATAAGTCTTAGCAAGAAAACATCTTGAAACATCTTAGGTGGCTTCATCTCTTTTTCTATCTCTATTTACTTGTCCCTAAACTACTTACACTTTATTAGAAGATATAATGGTGGGGAAATGACCATGTCCTTAGATTGATTAGAAGTAATGTTAATTTTGGCACTGTGTTCCATCTCACATATTGAGTTCTCACACACTCTTTGGACCAAAATTTAGATCTATGGAGACCCACATTACTCTATATTTCCAAATGGTGGTCATGTCTTTATTATATATATTTTGGAGAATGGAGGGATCCATAAAACAATATGTCAATGTTATTCAATGGTGCAATGATATTTTTTTAATCAAACTAAAAATTTACTAGACCCATGGTCATGTCATATAACTTTACCTTTATTTGTAAATTGAAGACCAATGAGAACCACCAATAGTGATGTGGAAAGTGTCAACCAATAGCACAATAGATCTTGGATTTATTATACTAACAACTCCTTTAAAATATGCCAATTGTTTATTTAAACAATGATTAAATGATTTTGAACCACATCAATCCTATAAATAAGAAATTTTTGAGGTGTGACAAAACACATGTACAAAGATAAAATAGGAACTTAGAAAGAAAATGAGTCCATTCCCAATCCTTAAAAATCACATAAAATTATAAATACCTATAGTTGAAGGAAAAAATATATATTGAGGAAGATGGCATTGTAGGTAGAGTAGAACCAAAAAGAGAGGTAGCATGACACTTCACCTACAAGAAAGAAGATGATGCAATTCTAGGGTGGACAAGAAAAAGTTCCAATAAAGGGTATAGTTGGGGATGTTTTCCTATTACAAGAACAACAAGAATCTAGATAGATATTTAGGAGTGGACCAAAATACACACCCACATATGTAAAATAAAAAGAAACAAAAAGGGGATATGTGCAAGGTAGAAATAACTTACATCTAATGAAATGAAGGCACAACTAGAATTGAGATTGTAAGAATGCAAATATAATTTTGAAAATGTTTACAAGTTATATCCTATAAAGAAGATTCATGGCACAAGGCCATAGATAAATTGTCACAAACCCCTTGCCTCTATTAAAAAAATTGGATGAAGGAGATGAGCACCCTCAAAATGATGATGTATTTCCCACTAAGTTTCAATGAAATGTATGCCTTCTCAAGCATTCATGCATAGTATGGATGTCAAGAGAATCATGTTGAGGTTGGAAATGACAACTATCATGGCATGATAACCACAAATAGAAGGATCCATCACCATGCTCATTCATAGGGTCATGTATAAATTCAATTTTCATGATGGCAAGGTCCTCATTTTGAAAAGCATCCAAATCAACATGAAGGGGAATTATCCTAAAATTCACATTGAGAAATCTCTTGCTCAAGTGTACCATAGGCTTGGAAATATTAGGTGAGTACTCAAGTTTATCTAATACTTGTAACTTATTGTTACCATAATGTTTTTGTTCTTCCCCATGATTGAATCATATGCATGACTTAAATTAATATCTACAATTTTAGCATAAAAACTAGAAGTTTGAGGTTCAAATTTATATGAAGAATAAAAATCTTCAAATTATGCCTCCCTTTTGATATCATCTAGCCACTAGTTATATAATTATCATAAGAAAATACATCAAAAAAATTCTACTATCTTACTGGCTATCAATTCCACATATAAAATCATAAGAATTTGATGTTGAACCAACATCAACAATAACATTGTATTCCTCCATGGTATCATATATAGTATTCTCTTCTTGAAATGGTCGACAACTATCAACCCAAGGGTATGATTCATCATATGAAGGCATCTGATTCTCAAAGTTAACCAAAAAACCAATTTTTTTATATGAACACATTCACCTACATGCATTTCATTATAAGCCACAAAATATGTAGAAATTAATAGCCTTGAGATCCTTTGAAACCTCAATATGCTTAGCCAAGTGTAAGTCCTCAAAGGAATTAGAATATTCATGTGCTTTAAAGGACAAGCAATATTATCATAAATAGTTATGATATATATTCTCACATAGATGAATTCCTCAAGGTTGATAAGTTCAATAATATCCTTTAGTACACCCCAAAATAGTCTTAAACTCATAAATAGGGTCTTTATTATACCTTAACACAAGATAGGACATACGAGAACTTTAAGTAAAGGGCTTGGGTTTTTAGTTGTAGGTATTTTTTCTAGTTCTTTTATCCTTTTTGTAATGGTATTCATATCCTATTGATTGAACATTGCTTATTCCATGTTGAAAATAGGATATATTAGAGGATACCTAAAATAAATTAACAACATATGAATCTTCCCCACTAATATACCCTAGGTCCTCAAAATATTGAAAATGAAACAACTTAGGGATACATATAAATTGATGCAAATAAAAGGCCTAGATAACACTCCCAAACTAAGGCCAAATAGTCACCCATACCTTTATGATTCACACTTATTCTAAAAATATGCTCACGTAACTAGCTATCAAAAATAATACAACCATGTACATATTTTTATGCAAAGAGAAGGGAAGAAAAATTATGCACTTGTAATGTTGCTAAATTGAAACATGTAGATGTAGAAACCACAACCGACACTAACAACACTAGAGAAAGTTAGGAGCAATGTAGAGTCACCACCTTATTAAACAAGGAAATATTTAGAGTATAAAGAACCATTAAGGCTAAAAATTATGAGTCCTTCCACTTAAAAAGTATTGAACGAACTTAGACCCTTTAATATATCTTTGGGAATAGTTCCATTCTATAGGTATATATTAATGGGATACCAACACTCCACAAAGAAAAATAGAATTGCTACAAAAAAATTTATGAAATCGAAGTGGTATTAAATATGGAAACCGATGTTACTTCTTCCCCAACAATGGTGCTATTTTGTTAGCTCTCAAACATGTAACTCCATAGACCCTAAAGACTTATCCCAAATGCTAAGGTCAATGATGTTTCAACAAAGATGATAGGAAATTCTTATGAACAAAAAATGGCATGAATGGAGCAATGGTTGTGAGTAGTAAAATTACCTTCATTTTTAGGCTCTATAATGATAAGAGGGTGTTTCCTAAGGTCCTTATAAAAGAATAGAGAAATACAAAATGAGACATAAGATCCTTAAGCAACCATACCCAAAAGATATGAACCCCAAGATTTATCACTAAGCTCATGTCAATATTGACTACATATGGACCTACAATACCTCTAACAAGTAGATAAAAAATCTTAGACATGTGTCATAAAATATATTAATATTATTTCTAATGAATGAATCCACTTAAAATTTCATGCAATTGTATGAGAGGGAGAAATATATAAGTTTGACTCTCATAGAATATCTTAGGTTTAGGTCAGTTAGGATGAAACACAAATTACAATACTAAATCAGACAAGCATGGTGATACCTAAAAACTACTATAGCTAATAATATATTTATGATTAAATTTGAAATATGTTTTTCCTATAACCAATTATTCCATTGCTAATCTATTGGGAATAGATTCAATCTTGCAAAGAGGATGATAATGGGCCTACAAACTAGCAATAGAACAATGATTACACATACATAACTCAAAAAATTAAAAAAATATTTAAATGAACATGCTTAGTTATCCATCACAAATAAGTAATACCCCACATGTAATAAGAAAATATCATCACAAAAATGTTTACAAGTCCTTATAATGCATTTCATACATTAATCTAATTGTATTACAATCATGCTAGCAAATGTGGCAAATAAGAGATGATAACTAGGTTTAAAGCCCTTCCTAATATATTGGAGCCTATCATAAAGACATTAACTTGTAAGAAAAGACTTACTATATTACCCGTTCCCATAGTTTATAAGCATGCATCACCATTTATAGATATGTATTTGCATAACTTGATGTCCTAAAATAACTTTCAATACATAATGTAATCAAGAAATTAGCTCGATGAACAACACTTATTAAATCTTAGAAATATGTATTTATAGTATTTCATGTTATATAGTATTATATTTGATGGGAAAGAAAGAAGAAGTTTGCAAGTCAAAGAAAAAAATCTACTAGGTCAAAAATCCGAACAAAAAAATCCTAAATTAATTATTGGATGTCCTAGGGAAGTTATAATATTATTCCTACACTCAAAGAATATAACATGTACCCATTTGTAGGCTTGTAAGTAGTTTTTGTTTATGAAATTTAGGTTGTCATATACTTGTTTTTTATCATCCTCACATAGATTTGAACTTGGATGTATGCATTTGGGGAGTTTAATATTGGTTTGATAGGATCTAGATGGTCATGCATGATCTCCACATTTAATTGTCAACCCACATTACTGTTTGCCAATGGCATAGTGCCAATTTTTTACAATACTGACATATTATTTTGGAATACACTAAGATGCCACATGGAAATGTTTATTTCATGGCCTTTCCTTTATTATATGTAAGTTGGAGAATGGAGGGCCCTACCTCATGATGACATCCTATTATTGGTCAATGACATAGCCAAAAAACTTGGTGTGAAAACCTACCACATGTCCACATTTGTGTCATCTAACTTTTCCTTTACTTTACAAACTAAAGACCAATGGGAATCATTATATGGTGTTGTTGAAAGTGCCAACCAATAATACAATAGAAAGAAATCAAAAAACTAATAACTCCTTAGAGATGTTCTAACCATTGATTTAGACAATTATTTATTAGTTCTTAACCACCTTAAGACTGTAAAAGTAACCTCTCAAGGTGGAACAAAACACATGCACAAAGATAAATAAGGAACCTAAAAAATTAAAAAGGTATATCCCCAAGCTTGAAAATCAAATGAAAATTTAAGAAATCTTATTAGTTGAAAGGAAAAAATATGATGAGGAAGATGCTTCCAAAGAATACATAAGCACTAAAAAAAGAAGTATCCCAACAACACTTCACTTGTGAGGAAGAAAATGATACAATTTTGGGGAAAACAAGAGCTCAAGTGCCAAGAATATTATTATGAGATAGAACTTCATTTCTAGAATATTTTGCATGGTATCATGTGTGCATGGTTCTTAGGGAAACACCAAGTCCAATTCCATGATGAATTATTCATCATGGTTCCAATTACACCATCTTTTATAAGTCAATTATGCTTGCATACATTAAGGGGGGTTAGACTAATTCAAATGTTAAAATTTCCTTATGTCTCATGATCTCTTCTACACCTCACCATATATTTATAATTTTTGGGTCTCATAATGGTTCCAATTTCACAATGTTCAATACATTATGGAATATACAACATTAAATTAAATGTACATAATTTTTGCTTCATGTTCATAATATAATGATACACAATTAAAAAATTTACAATAACATTGTTTGTAGGTCCAACTAATGACATTGTGTGTAAGTGTGGAGGATAGTGTGTTTCTATAAGTACAAGAAAATCTTCAAGCATCATCTAATAGTATATCTTGGGTTTTCTTGTTTATTTCATTTATTACATATTTTATTTTAGTGTGTGTGATTCATGTGGCTTCACATGCACACTAAAATGGGGGAAAATGTAAGGGATAAGTGCATATTTTGTATTGGAGCATCCAAGTCCACAAGTAATCTTGTATCACCCAACAATAGAATAAAGGTGGTCCCAAGAAATTTTTGGCTTGGTGTGTTGGTTTTGGTCAAGCTTAGAGGAGTTTTGAGGAGAAATAACATTCTAGTTGAATTTTACAAAAAAATAAAATCATAGTTGCAATCTTCTATATAACAAGATAATTAATTTGTTAGCCTATTGTTCATATTGTTAGCTCTTATACCTATTTTTGATTTTTTTAGCTTCTTCTTAAGTCATGTTGTCAACATCTATTTATGTGAATTCTAACATGCAAAGAATTTTTTCATGAACTATGATCTTCATTAGTAGTAGGGACAACTTAAAAAACCTAAGGATCAACTTCAATAACTTCTTGGATGTCACTGCATTAGCATTTGACCTCAACAACAAGGGAATTCAAGAGCATATGGAATAAGTTTGAATCAACAAGGAATGTGGGATCAAGTCGAAGGTTTTATTAGATCAATTATCATTAACTTTGGTATATAATCAATAATAGCATGTATGAGTTACAAATTTTATAATGATAGATGGTGAACATGTCCTTATTGGGTCATGAAGTTTCTTTTCTTGGTGGTCCTTCCTTTGCAATCAACTATCTCCATTTTTTAGGTTATGTGTTTATTCCCTTCACAATCTTCTTTGCATTTGTTGTGACTATATATTCTTATGATGTGGTAGTTGCACATTATTTGTTTAGGTAACCTCTTTCTTGGTTGGTGACAATTTTTTTGCTAGAATGTGAGTGCATCAATTAGGGATTTGCTAACTTATCAAGAATAGTAGATTCTTGCTAGCAACCAATTTATTAGGTCATGATAATTCTTTTTTTTTGTGTAGTTGCATATACTTTTTCTTCATGTTCAACTATTTTCCTATTTTTCCTGGATTTCATTTCGTTGCACTAGTTGTTCTTGGTCATTTTGGTTGATAATAATTATTTTTTCTTGGATCATTGATGATTATGTGATAACTCTAACGAGCTAATAAAAGCACCAAATTATCTTGTGTAAGGTAGTAGATAACATGAGGGAAAATATGGATTCTTCACTCAAAAAGGGCTTAGGTAGGGGATAATTGACACAGGGAGAGGAAATAAGGGAATACATAGGATTTGAGAGGAAAATAATGAAACTCCTTTTTTTTTTTAGGTTATAGTTCATAGGGAATATGGGAATGCATATGGGTAGAGAGTTAGGCTTCTTATCAACCCATTGTAGCCTATAAAGGCATATTATTTTAAGTCAATAAAATAGTAATGTTTTAGCTTCCACATGGTGGCAATATTGTAACACAAGCAATCCTTCATTGGACCTTGTTGCGTAGATTGCATTAGCATATGTTACACTTTTGCACCACTTTTGGTATTGACGTGCTCAACTTATCATTCTTGAGACACAAACTAAACCTAATCCTAAATACATCTCCATATTCACAACCTTAGTCAAGATTGATTTGATCCTCTAAGTCTACAACCATCATAAACTAGGCCACATAACACAACTATTTCCATGCACTAGGTTACACTACATGATCCAATTTGCCTAATTTACAATTAGAACCTATTATTCTTGAGCTAACTTTTACCATAGCTGTTTTTATTGTCAACTTGCATGAAAAATATTTATAGTTGATTGACTAGGAACATGCATCTATAAATAATCTTAGACTATGAGAAAACTATCCCAAAATATTCTTTAAAATGCATTAATATGTTTGGTAGAGCATTTGAAAGATAGCATACAACATATTTGGTTGTATCACTTCAAAGCATCTATATTACTAGGCATTATCACATTGTTTTGCTTAATTATGTTTGTAGAACTTGTACACCAAATCTTAAGAGCTTGACTACTAGTGATGAAGTCATAAATCTTCTCTTCATCATGCATCAAGTCTCATAATACTTGTCAACACAACCAACTCTCAAAGGTAAGTACAAAATACACAAATACAATATAAGAGGTCACACTAATAATTGATCAAGCTACAACAAATAACTAGAACTACATGATACAATCTAATCAAAAGCCAAAGTTGCACAATGCAACCTAATCTCTATCAAAATAAACTTTATCCAAAATTCATGAGAAATTCCTAATACCCAATCTAATCCTAAATTCACATCCAAGGTATTAATTACAATTAACATTAAAAACATGAAATTTCCACAATCCACGAAATCAATATAATGATTTTTCTGAATTTAGACTGTGTAACATTTTTTATCATCAAAATTTTAGATCTCACTCCATGATCCACCATTAAGAAGAGTTAAAAGCAGAGAAGAAAATATGATAGATCATAAATTGTGATCTGAAACATTGATAATAAAAATGTTACACAATCAAAATCTAGAAATATTACTATATTGATACAATTAACATTGAAAACGATTTCAACTAGATCACTACTCAATATTTGACTATTATATTGAGAAACTAAGAATCACTTTATTTCTACACAAGCAAGAGATCTCCTAGGATATCCAACCCTTAGAAATTGCATAATCCAATATCTAAGATACTATAAACAACCCTTGGTGAGGATGATTAGGTATGTATATCTTGGCTCCAAGTCTATCTAAGCTACCTATGTAAGAGGGAAAGTTGCGTAGATTTCTTTGTTTACTAACCAAAGCCATAGGGGTCAGAAAGTATAGGTAATCTTAGAACCGAATTGAAGACAAAATGCTTGGGAACAGACAAATCTCTCCTGCCTAGATAGACTGGGTCCAAAAGGGGGACCAAAATTTACGATTAATAACGCAGAAAGTTCCAGAATACGTCTAGAAAATGGTTATTTTACATTTCGGATTCCAAATATTATTGGCCACGTTTACCTACTCAAAATTTGCGTTCCCAAATCGCGTACAGGTCGCATTTGCAGGCACTGTCACAAGAAAAACGTGAACAAAACTAATTTGACTTCACGAGTTCTCGATTAAAATTTGATATAATTGAACAGGACCAAATTTAATAAAGGTTTTTCTGACTTTGGAAGCTGTGCTGTTATTTCGCTTTCTTGAGGCCGTTGGAGATCTATTTAAGCGTCTTCATGGCGTCCATTAGAACTCCCCCTCGATCTCTAGAACAATCTTTGTTTGCAGGCATACAATTTTTGCGCATTTTCCATCCTTCTCTCTTTTCGCGTATAACCGCGTTGCTTTGTAGTACCAACATTGGTTTCAGACTGTATTGTTTTAGGGAGGATTTATTGTCTGGACTTTTCTGTTCTGTATTTGAACAATGGAGCTTGACGAGAGACGTGTGACAGAGAAGAGGCCTCGTTATGAATGCCTTCTCTTCGGTGGGTATATCCAAAATCCAATCTTTGTTTAGGAAAATCAATACCCAATTTGATTCTGTGTCTTGTGTGCCCCTTTTCGTTTTCAAAGCTTTCTGATTTGTTGGTGTTTGTTTCAGATCTTGATGACACATTGTACCCCTTAAGTTCAGGACTTGCAGCAGCATGCGCCAAGAATATTCGAGGTACTATTGTGGCTGAAAAATTCAGTGCTAGCTGTTTGTATGAGATCTGTGCAATAATTTTTCTGTTCATATTTTATGATGGTTCTTGTTACTTTTCTGTTTTCTGTGAAGTTTTAAGGCCTAAATTGTGGGTATGACAGATTATGCGGTTCAAAGACTTGGAGTCGATGCGAAGAAAGTGACAGATTTTTGTGGAGAACTGTATAAAACTTATGGGACAACCATGGCTGGACTCAGGGTTAGTATTCATTTCCCTCCCTTGTTTGATGGAATTTTTCTATGCATTTGAGTTCCCTTTGAATGTGGAATAACGGGATTTTAAGATTGAGATCATAGATGAATCAGAGAATGTGCAATTTAAATTACTTATTTAGTGATTAAATTGACAGTTGTCTTCAGGGGAAACTGTGGTGATTTCTTTTGTAGATTTAGGAAATAGTTCATATGATATCTGGGAAATATGATTTTTCTCTCCATTCTAATAATAGAAATGAACATTAGTTAGAAATGAACATTAGTTACTTAGTATATGATTTTTGGATGTGATTGGAATCTATGATACATAAACATATACAATTGATTTTACAAGCAATTTTTTGAATTTCTTATTCATTTATATGGATCTATACAGGCAATGGGCTATGACTTTGATTATGATGATTATCACAGGTATATAAAAGTCATATCTGCTTGTTTGTGATGTATTTTCAAATTTATTTTCGAGCTATATTTTTGCAAAATGTTTTTTAAATTGATTTTAATGTTCACTTTTAACTCAAATTCTTTGTTTTTTTCTTTAAATTATTACTCATAATTAATCATTTCTGCAGTTTTGTTCATGGAAGATTGCCATATGAGAACCTTAAACCGGATCCAATTTTGAAGAGCTTATTATTAAGCATGCCTCAACGAAAAATTGTAAGTTTATATTGTTCAAGATATTTGGATTCTTAAAAGCTGAAAGCAATTTTAAATGTCCTGGTTCTTGAGAATCCATGGAATTCTTTGAAATTTGAAAGCATACCACTCAACCCTTTATTTATACTGTTTTGTACTGTGAAACAGATATTTACAAATGGTGACAAAGTTCATGCTGCAAAAGTGTTGAGCAGACTTGGGTTAGAAGATTGTTTTGAAGGTGTGATATGCTTTGAAACACTCAATTCTCATCCAGAGACTGCTGAGAATAGTAACACATGGGATGCGCCCATTTCTGTTGTCCCCAAGACACCCATTCTTTGCAAGCCCTCAAAAGAGGCTATGAAGCGTGCTCTCCTCCTTGCCAATGCTGATCCCAAAAGAACAGTATGTACTAATCAGTTTTCTTCTAGTTTATGTTGTCATTTTAGCATCCTTTATAAGTTTACTAAGTTTGTTGTTTTACCCTGCAGATTTTCTTTGATGACAGTCCTAGAAATATAGCAGCAGGAAAACAAGTGGGCTTAAATACTGTTTTGGTAGGATTCTTTGACATGAATTTGATAAATTATAAAAAAAATAAAGAAATCGTTCTTTTTTTATTTAGCTATATAAATTTGATGTGGTTTTTGGATGTCTTAATAGGTTGGCACTCCAATTCGGACAGAAGGAGCAGACTTTGCACTTGAAAGCATTCACAATATAAAGGAAGCCTTGCCTGAGATTTGGGAAGAAAATGAGAGCTCTCAAAATGTTGAGCACTCAAGAAGAGTAGTTGCTATTGAAACTGTTGTAAATGCATAAAATATCTCATTGTAGAGAATGGATCATTGTTATGTAGGGTTTTTGTCTCCCCACTAGAGGAACATCTTCTTCATTTCTTTGAACTTGAATGGTGTAAAATCTTTGGGGATGACAACCCTTCCATGTAGCATCTTTTTAGATCTAATCCATGTAAAATTGATGTTATCAATTGATAAACTTTTCATATACGAAATTTTATCCTCTTAAAGAAAAGATCAAATGCCTTTTGCCCTCTCTACTTTATGTTCTCCCCAAAGCACCTTACTATATGGTGACCAAATGATTTGTTCTTTAACAATAAAGAATTTCTTAAAGGTTTTGATATGGTTGGTCGTGCTCTTACTAAAATAAGATGGGTTGTAGTGCTATTACTAAAAACAAAGAATGTACCTGAAATTGTGCTGCTACTAAATGGCAACATGCCTAAAGAGAGAAAACAAGTGTCATGTAACAAGAAACAACAAATGAACAAAGATATGCAAGAACAAAGGTTTCAACATAAATAAGAAAGCTAATGAGTATGGACAAATAGAAGAGTTAGAGCACAAAAAAATTGGGTTAAGCAAGATATATGTAGTCTCAATATTATGACAAGGATAATCTTATTGTCCTACGACAACATCCAAAGTAATATGAAACTATAGATGAGCAAAATGGAGTTAATCTCAATGTCATGTATTAGTATCCAAAGTAACAAAAAAGAAATGGAATATCTAAAATGTTGGGTTGGCAAGATAGAGGTAATTCTTGATGTTATACATCATTCCCAAAATATATAAGCGTACACTCATAAAGGAATAGCATACCAATATAGTTACAAATCACATAGAAGTATTAATAACATATGCATACTTACACAAAGTCTATGTAACAGGAAGACAATGGTTGATAGCATGTGTAATATTGGCAAAAGACATGCCACAACGTTTTTTGGTTTAGATACCAAATTAATGTCATCATCATATGACAAAGGGAGGGCTACATTATTAGAAGAGAGTGATGGCACCTATATCAATTAGGTGTTGTATATATGTTTTAGTGCTTGACATTGATTAGTGGAATGACCTAACACTTAATGATCTACACAAGAGAGGTGTTGAATGACTATGCTTAGGACCTTTCTTATTTGTAGGAGGAAGTACAATGATCAATTGAGATTCTAAAAGAATGGGTAGGATATGTTTTAGGAAGTTCACCATGATGTGTGTAGGATCATTGCTATGTTTGGATGAAATCAAAGAAGGTTCGTTACTTGGGAGGGACTCACAATGATCAAAAGGTATTATTTCCAAAAAAGGAAATGGTACCAAAGGGGTAGTTGGTAAATAGGGTGGAGCAATGAAATGATGAGGAGCTATGTCAATAAGAGGTGGCTTAGATACAAGAATAATAGATGGTTGAATGGTATCATGCAAGGGATTGAAGTCTAGGATAATTGTCTCAAATATTGGAGAAGAAATGGTTCAAAAAGATGTGTAAGAAGAGGAATCGTAGAAACACCATCAAACTACAAAATAAAGGTTTAACTAGAAGAGGAGATTTGTAACCTAAACTTAGATTAGAAAGATGTAGTGTAGATTCCAGTAGAACAGTAATTCCTTGCTCCATTTATTAAAGAGCATGTCCATTATAGCCATGTTGACAAAGAATTTTGAAACATAATTCGTAATGGTTTCCAATTTAGAAAAAGGAGGATCTTCATCATCAACATAGTCAAAATGTATAGTATGGTCACATTTGTGAGAAGTAATGGAAGAATGTCTTGCTAAAATAAGGTGAACTATTACAAATGTTAATTCTCCAAGGAGTACACAAATCTAATTTTATCAAAGTAAAATTTGATTACTTATAAAGATATTAAAATTAACAAATAAAAATCATAAATACATGATAAATAAGCATACATTACTATATGCACATGGAGAAACCCTTGCAAAAAAAAAAAATTCAACCATCAAAGAGAAGCACAAGTATGTATTAATCTTCAACATAACAGTACATACATAACACACTTTCTCTCTTTAGTTTGATAGCATTCTAACAACACTTGTGTAGCTATGAAATAAAATGTGAAATTATATCCCAAGTCTCTAATTTATAGAGCATATGAAACAAGAAACCATAAAAGGTTTATAAAGCAAGAGGTGAACACCATGGCCCTAAACTAGGTGCCCGAATCCAACTCATGCAAAAATCCCATGTCGCGTTCACATGAGAAACCCCTTGGAATAGTAAATGTAACTCCCATAAAGTTAACATATTCAAAGTAACTCCTACACCACGAATGAAATCATTATGAACGATATATTTGACTTGTAACTCCCCATAATGTCACACATCCCATGAATACCATCCAAATCCAATAACCAACTCACATGGGAACCACCAACAATGAAGAGATGCTCCATAACTCCCTCTTAGTGCCTAGGATTAGGAAAATATCATAATCACCTCTAATTGAATTCCAACTACCACTATCATACTCCACCTCCATGAATAAAATTGCAACTAATATTCCAAGTCAATAGGAAACTAATAAAAAAATATCTATCATCCACCGAAGGGGGCATCCAAGTTCCCTATTCAAGATGTTTGGGGACATGACATAAAATATAAATTAGGATTTCAATTAAATATTACACTATTTTAATATTCTCCCACTTAATATTATACATTGCAATAACAACCATCATAAATGTAAAATAAATCAACTGCAAGATCCAAGACCCATTACCTTCCTACATCAAGAGAACTTTACAATGTTTAATGGATTCATAAGGGAATCTACATCATTTTTTTGAGTATCAACTTTCTACAAGATAACCTTACCATTCTCATACACAAAATGATATTAAAAATTAGCATTCTTAGTATGAGCATGGTACATGGATTTCTTGACCAAACAGATAACACTTTGATTGTTACAACCAATTCTAGCCACCCTACAATCAAAATAAATACTTGGACATAGTATTTGTAACAATATTGCATAGTTAGAGGCATATGTAGAATTCATACACTCTACTTTAGTGATAGTAAACTATGGGTTTCTTCTTACTCATCTAATCCATTGCACTACCAAACAAAGAGAACAAATAGTTGTTAGTGAACCTTTCACTATCCAATTTGTATCCTCAAAGACTTATATTCCTAATGGTTTATCTGCATCATTAGTATCATGACAATAAAAATAGTAATCAAAATTCCTTAAAAAATATCTAAAAACTGTTTTAACATAAATCTGATGCTCCTTACTTGGGTTAGACATAAACCTAATTAAAAATTTCACTACTTGAGGAACATCTAGTCTAGTGCAAACAATTATGTACATTAGGCTACTAATAACACTAGAATAAAGCACATTAGACATATCCTCCAAATCGTCATCCAATTTGAAAACATATCTAAAGAAATCTTAGTGCCAACAAGAAAAGGGAAACTCACAAGTTTGTAATCTTTAATACCAAACCGCTACAAAATGATATCTGCATACTTTGACTTGACCAAAGTTTTTTATGAACTTGATCTTTGTTGATCTCCATATAAAGAATGTATTTTTCAACTCTCAAATATTTCATATCAAATGTGCTAGAAAGATAAGTTTTGAGCTCCCTAATCATCACCTTGTTGCCAATAAATATGTCATCCACATACGAGATAATTTTATAAATCGGTCATCAATAAATTTAATAAAAACATAGTTATCTTCCTCACTCCTAACAAAACCTATTTTCAATGCAAATGCATCAAAAAAATTGTACCACATGTGGGGTGATTACTTTAGACCATACAACGACCATTTGAACATGCTAACCAAATGCTCGTTCCCCTTTACAATAAAACCATCAGGCTATCATATATATAAATCTCATTATTAAGGTCTCCATCCAAGAAAGTAGCTTTAACATCTATTTGTTTTATTTAAAAATCACATGTTGAAACAATGGATAACAAGCATCTAATCAAAGAAACCTTAGAAATAGTAGAAAATATTTAACTATAATTAACACCCTCTCTTTGGGAGTAGGCCTTGGCCAATAATTTGGCTTTGTACCACTCTAACCATCCATCTATTCTACTATTTTTTATATACACCCACTTGTAACCAATGAGATTTCTTCCCTTAGGAAAACTAATAAGATCTCAAGTATCACATATGTTTAAGGCCATAATCTCCTTTTACATACTTAAACCCAAGATTCACTACCCTCTCAATAAAGAGTCCTTGAAATATCATAGTTCATTATTAGTATATAGCAAAGAAAATAAACAAGAAAAATTTCACGGGCTATACCTATTTGTTAGGTCCCTAATATTCTATCTTTAATGTTATGACCCTAATATCATATATCCTAAGAATATAATATATATTCCTAAGTATAATTAGTTAAGCACTTGTGGCATGCTTAACCTTAACATTATTATTAGTTAATACCTTAAATACTCTTTATTAGGATGAAGGGATATGTCCCTACATGGTTAAACCTATAAACAAAGGGGGATGTTCCTTCCAAATCATCATATCATCAATTATTCAATTCATATCATATTTTATTGTTATTGGAGGTAACCCCCTTGAAGTGGCCTACTATATTTCTGATTTTTTATAAATATTTGCAAGAAATATCATAACAAGTGGTATCAAAGTTAGAAGTAATCCATTTTCATGCAAATGATGATTTGATTGTTGAGTAGAGGTTGGCATGAAGGTTTCATACAAAGGTGGAGGAAGAGGATGTTGGTATCCTATTCTTGTTGTGGCAATATGTGGTGTGGGCTCTACAGGGCCTTGAACTCCTTGTGCATTGTTTGTATTAAAGCCTTGTTTAGAGAGGATTCAAAAGTTGTGGCCATAATGTGTCTCCCAATCAAAATATGTGTTACTAGTTTGGTTCAAATGGGATGAATGAATATTTTTGGAATATAAAGAATCATTTTTGAGATGGGAAGATGGATCAATATGAGTTCTAGGGAGATCATTTATATGTAAGCATTATGGTCGAGGGATGAATTGTAAAGGGGTCTCTTTATGAGAGAAAGAAAACATATCAAGTGAAGGTATGACAGGATTTGTAGATTCTTGGTAGAGATGCAAAATATAATTTATGTGAGGTGGATTGTAGCTTGTAGCTAAATCTTATGGAGGGGGTTGGTATATGGATTCTTCATGCATAAAGATAGCCCTTTTGAGTTTGTGATTCTTCATGCATGTTCATTATGTTTTGGCTGAATTTTCAATTTCTAAACAAATCAGTTGCTTGCAAGATGTACGACATGTCAAGCTCACCAAAATGTGATGTGGGAAAAGGGATCTAGGGTCTAAATCACACCTTTCCACTTTCATCACATTATGAGGACACAAAATTGATCATATAGAACCACTTAACTACTTTCCTTAAGGAAGAGCTAGAATGGTTAATCAGGGTTTTGGTCCTCTTTTGGGGTTTTGTTTGTTGTTGATTAAATTGATTAGGATTAGGAATTGAATTGATTTAATTATGAAAACTATGCCAATTATGTAATTACAACAAATTGATGTAATTTTAGAAAAGTATAGAACTAAAACACTGAAACTAATAAGAGAAAAGCATAAGGTAGATACAAAGGAACTTGGCATATAAATTTGGGTTGAACTTGATTCGTCAAGGGTGAATTTTCCCTAGACTGAGAAATCAAGCTTTCTGGAATCTATGAATAGGTATCAATAGGTTATAGTCTATAGGTGTTCTCTTATCAGACTCAACTTTGGAACTTTGTCTGTTGATGAATAATTCCTCTTGCCCTAATTTAATGAATGAAGGTGCTTAAATGCTTGATCTTGATGTTGAATCTTCAATCTTCTTAAAATCTACTTCAAAATTTTCACTTGCAAACATGCAAGGGGAGAAAATATTGTGTCATATAGGGGCTTGCCTAAGTCAAACCTTGTATTGGTGTTTCCACCTCCACAACAACTATGATGATGTTGGATAAAGAGTGCTTACCCTCAATTGGGTAGAGAAAAATGGATAAAACAAATGATAAATCACAAGTGTTGCAACTTACTGCTCAGATCTACTTTCCTTGATGGATTGAAGTCATGTCACTCATCTCATGCAAGGAGAATTGGATTCCTAATTGAAGGTCCTACAAGTGTTAGTATTCACAAAACAATGGACAAGAAACATAAAACAATCTTACAATACATGAACTTTATGATGCATTGATAATGAAAATCTTGACGAATGAAAAATGTTGCTAATTCATCTCATAAAAAATGAAGATCTACTTTCCTTGATGGATTGAAGTCATGTCACTCATCTCATGCAAGGAAAATTGGATTCCTGATTGAAGGTCCTACAAGTGTTAGTATTCACAAAACAATGGACAAGAAACATAAAACAATCTTACAGTACGTGAACTTTATGATGCATTGCTAATGAAAATCTTGACTGATGAAAAATGTTGCTAATTCTATTATCGAATGCTCTTGATTGCTTTTTAGGATGCTTAATTGATCAAAATATCATTAGGTTGCCTTATATTTTCAAATGGTGAAAAATGCTTATATGTATATGCATTTCTTGATTTCCCACAAAATTAATTATTAAAGGCCAAAAATGAATTTAAATTTGCAAACGTAAAAATTCGACAATACCATATTAAAAATTGAGCCAAAATAGGTTGGTCAAGGGTGAATTCACCCTAGACTAGACCTATTCTTTTTGTATTAAGTATAAAGAGATCAATACAAAAAGAACTAGAGTATAAGCATCATCAACACATCACAAGGATCCCTGTACAATCTGTCCCAAGTTATAGACTCAAAAAACAAGATTTACATGACTAACCCAACCCATGAAGACACAGAATATACAATACTAAAGCAACATAATCAACTACGCCCCACAGATAATTACATATATACCAGCATTTTATACTAACATAGTTACAACAGTCACAAGATCAATATAAGATCCAGACCATAAACTATTAATAGACAAAAAGCAAAAAGGAGAACCCTGACAACATCCTAAGAAGTATGAGCAATAATATCAAAATCACCAAGCAAAACCAAAGCCTTTGTAGCAACCAACTCTTCCATTGACAAACCAGGATCATAGTTCTTCTGACCTTCCATTAGCACAATGACCACCTCCTTGTTCTTGTTTTTGTTTGGGTTCCTCTTTTTTTCAGCATTTAATTCCTCCCTAAAGGCTTGAAAATCCTTTGAGAAAACCTCTGCACCAGGGTGACCTTCCTGCCACATGTGCCCATATCTTGCTTCCAAAATTCCAATGGTGGTTTCTTTGTTCTCCAGATACTTCCAGAACTTGTCCCTTGAGAGCTCCATTGTTATTAAAACTTGCATTGCAACATTGTAAAAGATGAGTCCCTTATAGGACTCAGTAAGCAATCTCCTCCTACCTTGAAATCAATCTTCATTCTGAGCTTTCCAAAATGTCTATAAAATTTTAGTTGAAAGAATATGCCAAAATAAGGTACCAGTTTTGCTTATATTGTTCTTTTGTGAAAAGATGATGTATTTAGGAAGTAAGTCCACATTCTTCCCCTAGATATTATTTGAAATGCAAAACATATTTCAAACTTCCTTAGCAAAAATGCAATCAAAAAATATATGAGTTATTGATTCAGGCTTCCTCCATAAAGAGAAAATATCTATATGATCCATTTTAGATTTAAAGGAAAGTTTCTGCAAGATCAAGAGTCATCTGAAACAGGCCCTCTTGGCCTCCAACTCTTTTTGCCATTTTTTCATAAAAAAAATTTGTCATTGTTCTTTGTTCAGATTCATTTGCCAAGATTTATTCATATGCTCTGTTAAGTCCACCTAATCAGTTAACATTGCATAAATTTCTTTAACCTTAGTTTTCAATATGTTGCTACCATTTTTCCAAAGAGACTCTTTAAATTGGAGTGGATCATTTTTAGATTCAATTGGGAATTTGATATGACCACAGGCCTCTCTTAGCATTGAATATGTTCTCCAGTTACTTTGAGGAATGTTATATTCTAAGCTAAGATCATTCCAGTCCTTCAACCTTTCATCCTTCAAAATTTCACTAAAGCATTAAATCCCTTTTAGGGCCCAACCTTTAGTAGAGCAGCCCTAAATGAGAGCTAGAAGTTTTCCTTTATGTTTCAAGTTCCACCATATAGATCTGTTGGAGTATATGACCCTCTTATCACCCTTGGTGAAGTGGCAATTGGATAGGTTCTTTTTTATAAATTCCCAAGCCTTCCAGATAGTTTTAAAGACATTGGATCCTACAGGGGACATAGGCCAATCACAACTAAGGACATCATTGAAAGGGAGAAGCTTCCAGGATTTAGCATTTTTTGGGACAACATTGGAGATTTTATATCTTATTAGCACTTTCCAGGGTTCCTCACCATCCAAGGCACCAATTACCCATTTGGTTGCCAAGGCAATGCCTTGAATTCTCAAATCTTTCAAGCCCAAACCACCTTTCCCCTTTGAAATGGTGCACCATTCCCATTTAACAGAGTTCATTTTCTTTATCCCTTTGCCATTAGACCAAAGAAACTCTCGTATTCTTTTTTGAATAGCAGTAAATTGGTAGGAGCAAAAAAAGCATACCAAGGAAAACTAAATACTGTAAGAGGAAAATATTTTTTGACAAATATGAAATCTCCCAACAAATGAAAGGTATTGTTTATTCCATTTTGTCAACTTCCTCTCAATCCTATCTCTAATCCAACCCCACATTTCTTTTAAATTAGGCTCAACAACAAATGGGATACCAAAGTATCTCACTAACTTCTGAGTACCCCCCCATTGAATTCATAATTTCTAAGCCATTCGAGAGGCTTATCCTTCCAACCCAAGAGGAAGGACTTTGAAGGGGCCACTTTTTCTCCTGAAGCAAGAAAAAATGTATCCAACTTACTCATTAAGACTACAAAGTTATCATCATCAAGTTGAAAAATGATAGAAGTATCATCAACAAATTGAAGATTAATGAGTTCATTGTTGTTAGGCAATCGGATACCTCTTACCCTTGGGACCACAAAATTGTCCCTTAAGATATAATGAAGAGAATCCGAAGCAATGACAAACAAAGTTGGTGCAAGAGGTAAACCTTGCCTTATTGATCTCCCAAGAACAATATCATGTGAAATAACTCCATTGACCTCAACCTATGCAGAGGCACCCTAGAAGAGCGTTTTAACCATAGAGCAGAATATTTTTGGGAATCTAAAAGCCTCTAGTACCAAAAGAACAAAGTCCAATTCAATCCTATCATAATCTTTTTCAAAATCTAGCAAAAGCATTGTTGCATCTTGCCCTGAGAGTTTGGCCCAATTCATGGCCTCCCAACTTGTTATAATATTTTCCAAGATATACCTCCCCTTAATGAATCCAGTTTGAGTAGAATTGATGATGTTAGGAAGGATACTAGCCAATCTTTCAGCAAGTACCTTAGCCAAGATTTTATAGGAAACATTTAAGAGAGTAATGGGCCTCCAATTCTTGACAATTTAATGATTCCCTTATTAATATTTTTCCCAAGGGTGCCTTTCTCAATGGCCTCTTTATAAACCTAGTAAAGATCTTCACATGCCTAATCTATGAAGGATTTATAAAATTTTGCAGGGAGCCCATCAGGTCCTAGAGATTTGTCTTTTTTGAGGGAGAGTATGGCTCTCTTTATATCCTCAGAAATTTCTCTACCTAGCTCAACAACCATTTCATCACTAATCTGTTTAGGCATGATCTTCTTAATATATTATGTAGCCTAAAAGTAGGGCTCATTACCCCCTTTAGAGGTAAATAGATTCTGATAGAAAAGAAAAAAAATGTTCTCTTATCTCATCTTGGTTCACCAGAACACTGTCATCTACATTTACCTACTCAATTTGTTCCCTGACATGCTTCTCCTTTAGATATCTGAAGAAGGCTCTAACTTTCAATCCATGGATCTTATTGGTTTGAAATATCCTAAGATTATCTTTGGCCAAAGTAATCTTATCAATTAGGAAATTATCAGCTAGGTTATTTTGGATTTCAGATTCTACTTGATAAAGATTATCCTATAAGAGAGCCTCTTTCTTTCTCCTATCTTTGGCCTTCTTTATCCCTATAGTCTGAAAAAAGGATCTTCCAACCTTGGACATTTAAATCCCATCTCTCACTGGGGGATACATTTTTATGCATCCATTTATTGATTGATCTAAGAGAGGATATGGCATTTCTGTAATCGACATCTTTGAGTAGGCTAGTGTTGAGACATAATCCAATTTTAGAAGAAGCTCTTGATATTGGACCATTCTTGAGCAGAAATTTAGCCCTTATTGGATGGTGATTAGAAAGAGAGTAGGGGGTGACCTCCACCTTGCAACCTTCCTTGATTAGAGCAGCTGTGAGGAAGGCCCTATTAATATAAAATCTATCAAGCCTGCAAAAAACTCTCCTTCCACCTTTCTAGTAATTAGACCAGGTGTTCCAAATCCCCTTGCAATCATTCTTCTGGCCTTCAATAGGATCTTCAAGATTCAACTTGGATTTTAGCCCCATTCAATAGAATATTTCAGCATCTTTCTAGTCATGACCAAGTCCCCCACATCTTCCTCCTTTTCAATAAAGTTAAAATCACCCCCTAAAATCCATAGGATGTCTTGAAGATTGAACATCCATTTCTAAAGAAACACTTTGTCTCTATACTCATTAGGAGCATAGACTAAACAGATGCCAAACCAATTATCTTTTCTCTTCAAAATTTCCCATACAGCCCTATTACAGGGAGAAATTCTAAAACTTACCACATATTGAGACCAGTTGTTGTCCATTAGGATTACAGCTCCACCCTTACCTTTTTCATGGTTGGTAACAAGCTAGGAGGCATCCTTCCAAATTACTTTCAGGCTAGTTTCCAAGGAAAATCCAATGGACTTAACTTCTTGGAAGAGGACAAATCATTTCTCCTTCAATTGAGCAACAAGTCTCCTTACCATATGCTTTCTGTCAGGGGTCTCAAGACCCCTTACATTCCAAGATAGGAAATTAATTTCCATTCCTTTGTTCATCAATTAAAGGGCCTTTGTCACACCTAAAGTTATCAAAACATTTAGGTAACCTATCTTCTACCTCTATTCTTTTTGCAGTGGGAGGTAGGATCACCCCACTAAGTTTCTTTCTCTTAACTTTCAATAGGTGACTAATGTCTTTCTCTTCCTGCTGGTTAGCACCATCCATTCCTTCCTTTTTTCTGTATCTCCTTTTTTTTAACAAGAATCTCCAAATGAACTCCTTCCCCAGCAATGGTTTCCCTAGTAGAAATTATCCCTAGGTCATCTGCAAAATCCATACCAGATTGAGAGCAAAACCCATCTGAATTGAGCACTCCATCAAGGGTGATAGGTGATATTAGTGCATTATTTGGAATTTGAATTTCGTCCACCTTCTCATTCCCATTCACAAAAGAAATGGTATTGCAGTTCAATAGTGGCCTAGAATGCATCTCAGTCTCAGCAGACTGGGAAGTATTCACCTTATTTACTTCCTTATCAAGGTTCAGTATTTCTAAGTTCTCAATGATTTTAGGACAGTCTCCTTGTTTTCTAGAGATTAAACCTCTTTCATCTGCATGAGGGAAAATAGACAGGGTTTCCTTAATTTCACCAACAATGTCCAATTCTCTGAAACACTTGTCATTGAAAAAATAAATCTCTTTAATAGTTTTATTATTAGTTTCTTCTGGCCACTTCAATTGTCTAAGTTTTTGAATTTCCAATTGTTGTGCATTTAGTTTTCCATTAGTAGGAGGTTCTCTCAATTCCTCATATCGGGGGGGTGGGATACAATCATTTCCATTGTAATTAACCATCCCCTCCATATTATTATTTGTCGAGTCTGTGTTAACTTCCTACAATAAAGATGCCCTGTTATCATTATTCTGGGAGGTGTCTTCATTAAGAGTGTTGTCTTCTTTATTTTGATTATATGTCCCTAGGGAGAGCCTGCATACCTTAGACTTCCCCGAATTATTTTTAGTCCTCTCAATCTCTGGCGAGGGCTACTTTTTAGAAGTGCTACCACCATATGGAAAAGATTTACTATTCTTATTCTTTATTAAAGGACAGTTCCTTCTGATGTGGTCCTCCTGATGACAAAGATAGCATGCATTGATCCCACCGAGGGTTTCCAAATAATAGAATATAGTTCCAGATTTAAGTTTAATTTCAAGGATCTGTGGGAGATCCATTCTCAGGGTTAAGGAGACCAAAACCCTCGCATCTGAATGAGGGAGAGGAGATTTAGTCTCTCCCATTCTCAACACTTTACCATATGGTTCAAGCATTAGTGGAACAAATTTCCATAGATTGGGGGGGCACATTTGATAACCAACCATCGAGGGCTGGACAAGGCCAACACTTCCTCCTCCAAGGCCTCTGGACGCCATGCCAAGGCTCGAAATGCGACTTTTCCAACACTCCAGAATTCCTTATTAATTATTTCTTGTTGAGATTTAGGGTTATTAAAGAAAATAACAAATAGGACTTTTTGAACCATTCAAGAATAATAAAAGTGAAACCCTAGTTTCTTTTCCCATACATTTCTAAACCATTCATCCATATACTTTCTAGCTGGGATCCTATTGGTATCCATGATTGCAAAAAAAATTGCAAACTTTGAAAGTTGACCATCTTCCTCAGAAATAGTATCATCTAGTGCCTCATTTGGAATCAAGACGAACTTCAAGAGAGAAGCCGAGGGTTGCTTACCTTGTCTCTCTCCTCCATCCTTTGACCTTGAATCTACCAGTTCTACCACAAATTTTTCCCCTTGAGGAAGCCATCCATGTTCTCCTGCAACCACATCCTATAATGACTTAGAGGAATGACTAGCCACACCACCAGAATACAAGAATTTAATGGAGTTATTAGGGGGATCCGTATACCCATCCATCATTCCTTATACCACAACCGAGTCACACATGCCTTGACACGACCTAGCTAGCTATCGATAGAAAAAAACCGGTCACACCCACACCACACTAGATCAGAACCAAAGATCTCTCTTGTCCTAAGGAATATCGTCATACGCAGGAAAATGATGCAAGATCATGGAGGAGGGTCGAGCCTCCTCCATGGGTTCCCAAGGACATGCCCAAACTAGACCTTCACATGTGCTCGACCAAAAGTTGCAGAGCCCTATTTTAGACTAGACCTATTTTGAAATTTGAGTTGTCATTAAATAAATAATATTTTGATTTATAATTTTGTTCTTATTTTCTAAAATGATAATAAAATAGGTAAGTAATTGGCATAATTAGGTTCAAGCACATAAGGGGGAGCCAAACATAGTGTGAAATTGTTAGGGTTGACAATTTACAACGTTACACTTCCACCTTGGATGCTTTATAGGAATAACTACACAAACTCACACAAAGTACAATCAAAGATCAAGCAAATATCAATATCTCTCCTTTTTGTATCCATGTATTCCTTCTTAGCCACTTGTAATCCTACTAAAATGGGGGAAAAATATGATAAAATTATTTGTATGTCTTATCACACATTTGTCACCATTTTAGCCTTGTTAGCCCTTTAAATTTTTAATAATGTTTTTAGCCTTTTTCCCATCTTATGGTGTTTCCCCTTTCCCATATTTTCTTACCCCTTTTCATGTTTCCTAAGTGGGTACTTTTAATTTAATTATTAGTCCCATCCCATGACCTATGTTTTCCCTTTTTTTTTTCTTAGGTTGTTGACTCTTTTCCCAATGTTTCCCCCTTAGTTTGTCACTCCTATTTAAACTTACTATGTGAAACCCATCTTTCCCTTTTCCAAAACATTGTTAATATAGTTAAATTATCCATGAAAATAATTGCTTTTATGTCCACACTTGTCCACTTGAGATTCTATGAAAAATTCATCCTAAACCCTATTGGACAAAATTGTCTCTACTAGCACTCCCAACATTATGGCCTCATTTTTTTGAGAAATTGAGAATTCATTTGAAGCGAATATCAATTAATTCCATATCTCACTGTAATCAATGATCCTCTACTACATTTTCCTTTAAAAAATTAAAAGACCTAACCTTTACCCCATTTTGACAAAAAGAAAATAAATTTTAGCAAAGGTTAACAATATTTTCCATTTTTAGAAAGAGTATTTTTTATGCAAGACCATCAAGGGTGTAAGGGAAATCTTGCATCACCCCCAAAAAATGTTTTATTTTGATTCCTATTTGTTTTGGTGAATATTCATGAAGATTATTTCCTTTAAAGTCCTAGAGAATAATTAGTCCTTTCAAATTTTCAAAGAGGACTAAAAGTAACAGTGTTTCTATTTTTAGTAAGTTTGCATATGAGGACATAGGGACTTGAGATTTTCCCCAAAGCTCCATAATGGTAAATTTCATATTTTGGGTGATTTTAAAGTCAAGATTATCTTTGAAATTAAATATATTAATTATTTAAGTTTTTGAAATCCTAGAAAAGTCCTTAAATTAAGTTTTGAGGCTTCAAATGGCCTTTCTTGGCCTCGAAAGTTGGAAAACATCAATATATAAATTTTTAGCATCATAGAGAACTCCAAGTACTCCAGTTTAAAAATAAGATAGACTCAATTGGGTACCTAGATGAAAATTTATGACTCCCAAAAGTTGAGCTATTTTTGGGACGAGAGTTACAAATTTTAAAATTTTATTGGAGGTGCCCTAGGCTATTTATGACACAATTTGTGGCATTTCCAAGTAGTGGAATGATGATGGGAAGGTGGTAAGTCATGAGAAAGGAGGGAAAGATAGAAAACAAAATCATATTTGAAGATATAAAGTAGCAAAAGGCTCCAAAAACCTATGAATGAAGTTGTAATGTGTTGTAGCCTATTGGGGATTTGAGCCTCTATTTCATTTCATAGTTTTTTCATGTAAACAATAACATTTTCATTAAAGATTTCTTTTTTTTCATGTGTAAATTTATGTTTTTGCGTGTTTTTTGGTTTACCACTTCATCAATTATGGTTTAAAATCACTTTAGAAACTTAACGAGTAAGTCATATTAATACTATAGGCAACATAAAATCCCTATCATGCTCAAGTAATTTTCCCACTAAGGATTTTTTTGCAAGTTAGTCCCAAATTTTATTTTTCCAAGTATAGTTTAATTTTGTGGAAAAGAAATTATAAGCAAATGTGAATATTTTTATAATAAATTATAGTGATATATTCTCCATCATTTAAACCATCATCCCATTTTATCAACCATCCATTTTCATCTCATTTAGATTAGTATTTCATCACAAATGAGCTCCCCTAAGCTAGGTTGTACTCATTCTAAGGATAATGAGATTAGATCTAAAAAAAATCAATTCAAAAACCACTTCCATCCCTATTGTTTTAGAACAATAGTCCTTCATATTCATCCCCTTAATATCACCAATAGTTTTTATTAGAATTCCCTTTTTGTGACTATATCAAAGACCCTAATTAAAAACTAATTTAATACCATTTTCACACCTCATACACATTTTCTAACAACTACTTACCATTCTTCTAATAGCTGCTAAAATAAAATTTCACCAAAGTAATTTTTTTCTTGACTTTTTCTTACTCTCACTCGTTTGCATGATTCCCAAGAGCCCTAGGACTAAGTTTTAAAATTTTAATGGACTAAATGTTATTAAAAAAAGTTTAGCTTACTCATTTTTACATCTTAGTCATATTTATTTATTATTTAGATCCATGCTACAAGGGAGCTAACAAAGATAGATTCCCCCTCTAACCCATGTTTTTGCAAGTTTCCTATCATAAAATCTTCATTTGTAGGGTATCTCTAAAAAAATTTATAGAATATCTTTAGTACAATCATTCAAGATTCTATCAAACCATAGATACGTTTCCAAAAGAAAAAAAAAAATCTCCTTGTGCTACCAGTAACAAACCATTTATTATCTATGATGCATCCATCCTAGCAACTCACATGGTTGTCTTCTTCATGTTGACCACCCAGTTAGCTTCTTCTTTCCAAAAATATGTCCAAATCAAGTTACAATTCCATTGAATAAGAATCAAAGATTCCTTAATCCATTTTCAGTCCACCCATGATTAGAAATGGAAATTTTGTTAGGTTTAATTTCCTTAGTTTGTAAGTGTAGAGAAGGGGGATTCACTACTCATGAGTCTCTTTATTCTCAAGAGATTCCCAAGGGGTGAACTACCCTAAACTACCTCAAGGAACAACACAAGAGTTCTAGAATTAGAAAGAGCAGATCACAAAGGTTTTCCGAACAAACTAGTGAGTTCTCAGCCAAAGGACATCAATGCAACACATGGACAACGTAGTGCGTTGGAGTCCCAAAGGTGCGCTGGTGTCTTGTACGGACAGAAAACTAAGAATGTCAGAGAAAACAACAAAGTGTCTACTTCTACTCTAATTGCTAAGAAATCTTGGAATGTGAGAAAGTAATAGAATATAATAGAACTAAGATAAAGTGAAGTAGATGATAAGACTAAAAAGGATAAGAGATAGAAACTTCTCACAACAACCCAAGTAATGAAGCCTCCAACACATGAATATCTTCAATATCTACATGCATAATATCAAGAGAAAATGTTGGGGCTGTATAGGGGTTTTCCTCAAGCAAACCCCTGTTTTGGTGTTCCCACCTCCATGAATAGCCAAATAGATAGAGAAGTGAGCAAAGTATGCAAATATGGAGTGATAAAAGAAATCCCCGCTCTAGGAGGAGAACATGTATCACAAGATAGATATGCAATTGATAGGGGATGTGAGAAATCCCAAGATGCTCACAAACACAAGATAAGGGAGATATAGCTGCAAGAGCCAAGGGAGTTACAAAGAGCACTATAAGAGCTTGAGTGTGTTGTTGTAACAAGTTGTATGGAGTTGTGCAAGCAAGATAGCAAGAGGAATATGGAAGAATGTCCAAGATGGAATCCAAGAAGGCCAAATGGATTGAAGAGATGACTTTTAAAGAGTGAAAAGAAGCTTCTCGAGTCATTAGAAGGCATCCTGGGACATTGCCACTGACAAAAATTGCCAACAAGTGGCAAACATGCTTAAAAATGGTCATTTGAATGTTGAAATGTCAGAGGACACTAGCGCAGTGCACGGACTTCCACACGGTGTGCTACTGTCTAGACACATCATGCTACAAAATGATGAGAACATGAAAGGCGCAAGGTTTGATGCCAAGCTAACACGTGAAGGTAGCTACTGAAAAGGGGTCATGAGCATCTTGAGAGGGAAAAAGGTTGATGCATGGGGATAAAATGATCCTACACAAGTGATAGGGGAGTGGACACTAAAGTGGATACAAAAATGTATGTGAAATGTATGTGAAAGGGCCTATGGATGTTTGTCATATGTTGTTAGGTAGGCCATGGCAGTTTGATCGATGAGCAGTACATGATGGAAATACCAACACCTATTCTTTGACAAAGGATGAAGTACATCATAAGTTGAAGCCCTTGAAAGAGGCAGAGGAAAAGGTATGCAATAATGCAAGAATTTGTTTGGTTGATGGAAGAAAGTTCCTAGAAGGTATGAGGCATGAGCATATGTGTTTTGCATTGATCCCTGGAGTTGATAAAGAAGATACTAATGAGGTACCTGTAGAGATTTCAGATTTGTTGAATGAGTTTCAAGCTATTATTTCTGATAATGTACCTGAAGGTTTTCCTCCAATAAGAAAGATTAGTCATAAGATGGACCTGATTCCTAGAGCTAGTTTGTCAAATAAGGAAACTTGTCATATGACTCTAGCAGAGAGTGAAGAGTTGAATGTACAAGTGCAAGAGTTGTTGCAGAAGGGATTGATTAGAAAGAGTTTGAGTCCATCTGCAGTACCTATAGTATTATCACAAAAGAAGGATGGAGAATGGTGGATGTGTATAGATTCTAGAGCCATCAACAAGATCACCATCAAGTATAGATTTCCCTTGCCGAGAATGGATGACATTATGAATTGTTTGAGTGGAGCTGAGTACTTCATGAAGATAGATTTGAAGAGTGGATATCACCAGATCCAGATTAGAGAAGGCGGTGAATGGAAGACAACCTTTAAAATCAGGGAGGGCCTGCACGAGTGGTTAGTCATGCATTTTGGGCTAACCAATGCACCGAGAACATTTATGTGGCTTATGAATGAGGTATTGAAAGAATTTTTAGGAAAAAAAATTATTTTTTATTTGGATGATATTTTTATTTTCAGTAAGACATTGGAGGAGCACTTGATGCATATCTGAAGAGTTTTTGAGAAGGGAGGAGAATTTGTTGATTAATTTGAAGAAATGTAGTTTTGTGAAGAGAGAGTTGGTGTATTTGGGATTTGTTGTCTTAGCAGAGGGTCTTAAAATGGACCCAGAGAAGGTGAGAGCTATCATTGAATGACCTACCCTAAGGAGTGTTATAGAGGTAAGATCATTTCATGGTCTAGCAAGCTTTTATAGAAAATTTATTAATAATTTCACTAGTATTTGTGCACCTCTAACTGAAGCAATGAGATGGGATAGAAAAGAGTTTAAGTGGACTATAGGAGTAGCCAAAATTTTTGATATGTTGAAGAAGAAAGTTATAGAGCAACCTATTTTGGCACTTCCAGATTTCAATAAGGTTTTTTAGGGAGATTGTGATGCTAGTGGCACTACCATAGGAGTTGTTTTGAGTCAAGAATGTAAGCCTATTTCCTATTTGAGTGAGAAGTTGAATGATGCTAAGAAGAAATATTATGTCTATGATCAAGAGTTTTATGCTATAGTTCAAGCTTTGAAGAAATGGAGACACTATTTGTTGCCAAAAGAATTTGTTTTATATACTGATCATTAGGCTTTGTAGTATCTCAATAACCTAGGAAAGTTAAATCAAAGGCACTTAAAATGGGTTGAGTTTTTGTAAAGTTATACTTTTGTTTTGAAGCACAGGAGTGGAAGGTCAAATAAAGTTGCAGATTCCTTAATTAGAAGGAAAAATTTGTTGATGAAGATGAATATAGAGGTTGTTGGGTTCAATGAACTCAAGAGTTTGTATCCAAAAGATCCAGACTTTGTAGAAGCTTGGAAGGCTTGTTTGGAACCTGTACATTGGATAGGACAAGATGGTTGGATTTCTTAATCCAAAATGGGATGTTGTTTAGAGGAATCCAATTGTGCATTCCAAGGATTTCTATGAGAGAGAATCTAATCAAGGAGAAGAATAGTGGAGGATTGGTTGGAAATTTTGGTCAAGATAAGACCATTGCTCTTGTTAGTGTGAATTATTACTAGCCACAATTACAACAAGGTGTGAAGAAGTTTGGAAAAAGTTGTAGATTATGTTAGATGGTGGAAGGAACAAGTCAAAATATTGGATTGTATCAGCCATTACCTGTACCTGAGAGGCCATGGGAGGATATTAGTATAGATTTTGTACTTGGCTTGCCAAGGACACAGAGAGGGCATGATTCCATATTTGTGGTGGTGGATAGATTTTCAAAGATGGAACATTTCATTCTATGTCATAAGAATAGTGATGTTGTTCATATTATAGAGTTGTTTTTCAGAGAGGTGGTGAGACTACATGGTCTACCGAAGAGTGTAGTCTCAAATAGAGGTACCAAATCTGTTGGTTATTTCTGAAGGACATTATGGAAGAAGTTGAAGACAAATTTGAAGTTCAATTTTGTACACCATCCACAAACTGATGGAAAAATAGAGGTGGTGAATAGGAGTTTGGATAACCTGCTAAGATGCTTAGTAGGGGGTAAGCCCAAGGGATGGGATTTTATTATAACATAGGCAAAAAAATTTGACAACAATTTTTTCAACAAGAGCACTGGTAAATCATCACCATACCAGATTGTGTATGGGAGTAGTCCAAGAACTATTTCTAAACTAAGGAAGATGGATAAGGGGGAGAAGAGTAGTGTTAAGGTTGAAGATTTTGCTAAGCACCTGAAGAATTTGCATGAAGAGGTGAGAAAACATATCAATAAGATAAACTCACACTATACAGCCAAGGTAGATAAAAAAAGGAGGCATAATGAGTTACAAATAGGAGATGAAGTCATGGTTCATTTGTGAAAGGAGAGGTTTCTAGTTGGTACATACAATAAGTTAAAGATGAAGAAGTTTGGACCATGCAAGATCCCAAAGAAGCATGATTCAAGAAATGCATGAGGTAGAGTTTCCTGATGGAATTCACATTTCACCTGTGTTTAACATCTCAGATTTAATAAAATATCATGAAGGGGGAATTAATGAAGAAACAATTGAAGCATAGTGGAATATTCTAACACCTACTTCAGAAAATGAGGAGATAAAAGAAATCTTGGATAGTTGTGTGGGTAGAAGCACAAGAAACAGGCAGAATGTAGAGTACTTAGTGAAATGGAGAGGAAGGCATGTTGAAGATTCATCATAGTTGTCTAAGGCTAAAGTTAATCGTCTTGGTTTTCCTCTAACTCCTAAGAAGTGACAGGGTCACTTTTCAAATTACCCTAGGTGTCTGATGCGGGAACATCCAGTAGTGTAGGGCAATCTTGCATCACCCAAAAAAATGTTTTCTTTATTTTTTTTAGTTTTTTTGAGTCCCATGATGGCACTTAAGGGGTATAAGATAGTCAAAAGTCAAAAATAGCAAAAAACGATCACTTACTATTTTTAGTAAGTTGGCCTAAACGAGATCATATGTACTTGAAAATTTACCTGAAGGAGCAGAGATGAAAAAAATCCGGTTGTGAAAGAATTGCCTCAATATCATGTATAGTTTGGGAGAAACTAAAATTTTCATCCCAAGAAATTTCTCCAATGCAACTTCAAATTCAAATATAAAACTTTAGAGGCCCCAAAATAGATCAAAAAGTTGATGAACTGACCTACAGTGGATTAACATGTTGTAGATCTCTTCAAGAGCTTGCCAACAATATGGAATAATAGAAAATCAGACACCCGGGTCAAAAGTTATGGCCCCACAAAGTTGCCCTTCTAAAAAGTGAATTTCATTAAAATTTCTTCCTAGGCTAGAAATCAAATGGTGAGACTTTTGGCGCCAAAACAAAACAAAATGTTGCACTTTCTAGAACATTCTAGGTTAGTTATGGGGTAAAATAAAAAGGGATATGAGGGGATTGTAGAAGGTGGCTCCATTAGTGTAGATTGTGGCTCTGAATAGTAGTTTTTCTTTCAAAATTGATTTTGTTGTAATGAATCAAGGCCATGAGGTTGTAGCATTGTAAGTTTTGAATCTGTAATTTCAGTTTCTGAAAATAATTGAAAGTGGGTTATTTTTTGTCTCGCATCTTCTATGTTGGTATCTATTGTTGTGTTTTATGGAGTTTGGGCGGTGTAGCCCTCATCATCTCTTTACCTTATCGACTCGAATCTTTTAGTACTAACCTTGTATTTTTGTTGCATGTTTTTGTGTGTCTTCTTCATTCTTACATTGTGCTTACATTGCGTTTGTTTCTATTTCATTGTCATCTTTATGCTCCATTGTGCAATGTGTTTTCATTGTGTATGCTTCATGTTTTTCAACATGTATGTTAGTATATGTTGTCTTGTCACATATCTTACATATTTGCATTCCTTTGTGCCTATGTTAGTTTTCCATGTGATCTTGGATCCTAGGGGCTTGGCCACCCCCTAGATCCTTAGTCATCCTATCTCTTCAACATTTGGACAATTGGACCCCTCTTGACATAGATTTTCTACTTTAGTGTGAGTCTAAGTGTAAGTTCATACTCTCACTGTAACGCCACGCCACACAACCCTAGGGGAAGTTGCAATTTACTACTCAAACACAATAATTTTTTTTTGTTTAAGTACATAAAACATGCAAGTTCACTACCCATTGCAACAACCTCTAAGGTTACGAGACTGAGGTTACTTTGAAACCCAAACAAGAACCATGAAATGAAAACATAACATTTAATTACTTAAAGAATTAAGAACGCATACATTCCATACAAGATAAATTACAACAAAGCATAAGAGATGCCACATGATTTTAAATATCAATAATCATTTAACAATAAGATTACAACACTCATTCCCCGAATGAGGTAAATCCAATAAACATGATTACATAATACATCTTCCACCTCGATAACAAATGAGGGGTAAAAAATTACAAGTTTCCAACTGAAATGAATAAAGCAAGAAATGAAACTAGATCCCACGAGCTCTCCAACTAGAAATCTTGTCCACATGAGCAAGAAGAAAAAACCCAATGGATTAAGGTGCACATTCCACCCAACCATGTGATACCTGAAGGCTCACCCCTCGTGCTAGGAGATAGTAATAAGGAATTCCTATACCAGACCATCTGCCTCTAGACACAGGCTAATACATAACTGAACTGAAACAAATACAAATACAAATACAATATCACTTAACATAAAGGTTACAATGCTTCTAGGGAACAATGATCAACTACGCAGTACAACAAACTAACTTCTAGTTGACATAGAGAGAGTTTCACACATATTTTTCTATGAGTTACCTAGGCTCAACCTTCCTAGGCTACTGGACCCCCATCATGGGTTACCTTGGCTTGCCTCTACCAGCCGCCAGACCCTCATACAAACTGTGTTTCTCATCTCATCTCAAGCCTTAATAAGTGCATGAGTTATGAGAGAGGCATTCATTATCTTAATTAGTCTGAATTTTTTTCATTAATTCTTTTTAAGTTATCACTTACTTAAACCCTAAGTGAGTTACCCTGGTGCCCCTTCGTGTGTCGGACCCCCACATAGAGCCACTCTCCTATTGACAACACTCACGGTACAAAACCACAATTCAATGGGTAAACTAGATAAGACAACCACTCCAATCCAAGGAGGCCACATATAACAAAGCCCACTCCAAACGCATAATCCACTCCTTCCAAAGGAGGCACAGACCACATAAGCCACTCCTAATCCAAAGGAGGCACAAACCATTCCCATTCATGAAAATTGAGTGAAACAACAGGGTACATCTATACGCACTACCCAAGACAATACAGAGGTTGACTAACATAATACGGAAACCCCAAATGATTAAAACCCCCTCTGGAAGACTTGCATAAACAAATGACTCTATTGCCCAACATCGAGAATGAACAAAAACATCACTTAGAAAGCATTTCAGGCAACTCCATAAACTAATGTTAGGATTTCCTAAATCCAAGCCAAGCAATGACATAGAGCATGAAATCAATTAAATAATTAACATTATTTGCACATACTCAAAAGTAAATCAAATCACATTGGCAACATTAAGGAATTTAAAATTAATAATTTAATTCCATTTGTTCAATCATACATAATGATCAAAACCAATCTTTTTAAATAAAATCATTTATTATAAAGTCAATTTATTTCCAATCATTTATAACAAAAATAATCATCTTAAAACCCGAATATTTAAATATACATATATGTTAAACATACATATATATATAATTGTATATTCAATGTGTATATATACAATTATATACATATATATTTAATTATATAAACATTATTTAAGTATGTATATTTCTTTCTTTTTTTAAATCAATTTAAATTCTCAATTATTTAAATCAACTCCAATTTACTAAATAATTATCTCAAGAAAATATACACATAAATATTTATATAATATATATATATATATATATATATATTTAAAATAATATATAAATATATATATATATATAAAATATATACACTTATATTTTAGAGTTTACAAAAAAAAACATATATATAAATAAATATATACATATATATTCATATAACATATATTATATATATATTATTAGTAAATAATATATATTTAATATATATTATATGCAATATATATAATATATAAAAATTTATAATAATAATAAAAAACAAACGAAATCCTTTTGGCTGATGTGCAACCCCCAAAACAGGGGATGCAGCCCCGCCCCAACATGGGGGTCGCTGCCTTCACAACCAACGCCTCCCATGGTGGGGGCGGCTGTGGGGCAGCATCCCAACCCCACACAACCATTAAATTTTTTTTTTTTTTAATTTTTTTTTTGAAACAAAAAAAATATAGTAACTTCCCCTGTTATTGCGAATTTCCAAAATTTAGTGAACAAAGAATTTTCCCAGAATGCAAACAAATCATAAATATATATATAATGTGTGTGTGTGTGTGTGTGTATATATATATATATATATATTACCTCTCTCTCTATATATATATATATTATATATAAAATTTTACAATACACAGCCAAGTTGAACAAACTTTCAAAAAATTAAACTACACAATTCACAAGCATGGTTTCATACATAAATTTAAATGCTTTCCTTTTGTTTTCTCTTTCATTTTCTATTGTTTGAATCTTTCTTTGTTTTCTTTTTTTTTCTTTCATGATCTCAACAAAGGGTTTCAAATTTGTTTAAAAAACAAGTTTTCAAATTGAAAAACCAAAATTTCAAAGCATTTAAAACAAGAAAGAACCTCTGATCTTGAAGTTTGGAGAAACAATTTGATGTTGAGCTTCTTGCCAAATCAAAAATCTAGATCTCCTTCCAAACCTCCCCTTGCAAATCCAAGATTGAATCCCACAAGAACAAAATCCTCTTTCTCTTTCTTTTTACAACATTTTTTTCTTTTTTTCAAAATTGAAATTCAAAATCCCAAAATCTAAATGGAATGGCTCCCCTAAGTTTTCCCCAAATTTAGTCAACTTACCTAAAATATCCCATCCACCAAAATTGCTTTTCAAAAAGGATTTAACACATTTAAAATTTTCTTTTCAACAAAAAGGAATTTAAAACTAAAATTCTTTTCAACATGACTTTATTATTTATTTTAAAATTTCTATTCCAAATGCATTTAAACATTTCCAAAAAGCATTCAACTTTCAAATTTTCTTTTCAAAACAACTTTAACACTTATCCTTTTTAAATTTTCAATTCAAAAAAATTTAACAATTACAATTTCCAAAATGAATAACTTGATTCATTTTAACCTAATTAATTTAATTAATCAATAAAACAAATCTAATCCAATATTAGATCATTTTATAATTAAATTAAATTAATTAATAAAATAAATAACATTTATAACATAATAACCATAAATTTAATAAACAACTAAATACTTAAAGCCATTTATTTACCTTTTTCAACTTGCAATTTAAATGAGATCAAGGAGAAATGAACAACGAAGAAGCAACTTAACCCAACTAAAACCCGACAACACACTATGATTAGGGTGATGACTTGGCTACTATCTCCCAATTGAATACGTTGGCCAATGGACATGCTCAAACCTGTGAAATCAGGTGGAGTCAATGTCCTGTACCTGTCAACCTGCGAGCAAAGAGTATATCGAACATGCATATATATGATATAATAAAACACACTGTGAAGAGGAAGTCTCAGAATCGTAGGGTGCTCGCAAGCGAGTGATACAATCTCGTCCCCTTCACCAATACAGACTTTCTAACTGACAAGTCTAACATCAATAATATAATCAAAAGCATAAAGCATCATTAATTAAATATCTGCTGAGCTAATTCAAAACATGCCATAATGATAACATCAGAGTAAAATTCCATCACATCAAAATATAACATTCGTATCGCTTTATAATTTGTGATGAAATAGTAACCAAGTACCAAAGTCACAGCATAAATAGAAACAACCCAACAAAGAAGAACACTGCCGAACAAAGAGCCCAAAATGGAGGGGTGTTACACTCACTAAAGTGGCGGCTAAATGTAACATCATAAATTTTCACCCTTGAAAATTTTACCTTATGCTTGGTCCCCCCTTAAATTATTGGAACTGACTGAGTATTTAATTTCCTAAATTATGCATCCTATAGCCCATTTTTGACAACATCCGAGGAATTGCAAATGAGAATCAATTACATTTAACTAATACATTTCCCCCAACACTAACTATTCCATAAAATAGGTTCAAGACACACACACCCTAGGTGTAAGTGTCCTCATATTTTCCCTCCAAATTGAAATATGCAAATTGTGGTAATTTAATATTTGATTCAAGTGTCTAAAGTCAGCTATTGGGATTTAATTTTTAGGAAATTAAATAAATGCCTATAAATACCTAGTTATTGTATCATTTGAATATCAACTAGCAAGGGTGAACATTAAGAGAAATCACTATCATCAAGATCATTCAAAAGAAAGTCAAGAGCAATATTTCAAAGCTTTATTGTAGCAATTTAAGATCCTAACATCATGTCCAATTCTATGTGATTTTGCGTGTGTTCATGTTATCATTTTCTTGCAAAGGTTAACACTTTTGTAGGTCTCCAAGCAATTCAAACATTCAAATAATCAAACAAAGCAAGATCCAAGAGCTTGAAGTGATGTGTATGAATTCAGTCCTTCAAGGAAGCCATTGAAGGGTGGTGAGTTGCAACACTTTGTGATTTCATCATTCCTTCCCATTCATTATCATTTTATCATTGACATTTGCCATTGTGGAAGTGGAAACACTTACACGAGGTTTGACTAAGGCAAGCCCCTAAATGGCCCAACATTTCCTCTCTTCATGAATGTGCATATCTCAAGTTTGAAGAGGATTGAAAGGATCTTGAAGATAATTTATTCATTGTTGCATTTGAAATCCTACATCTTGTCAACCCATAAGAACTTAGTTACAAAAATATTCGATAGTGTTCTGATAGATTTGCAACCAGGAATCTGAAGCTCAGATATGACATCAGAGGACTATGAAAACAAATTAAAAAAATCTCTACAAGGACATTCATGCCTTAGGTGTGAGTGTCCTCCAAAATTAGGTTCATATTTAAACCATAGATGCATAATGTCTTGCTCTACCTTGCTTATCGTCTCAATTTACCTGTGACTTTTTGTGTTTTTTTGTATTTGCATCAGAATAGTAAATTACACTATTAGCCTAGTTAGATCATTGCATTTCATCATTAGAACATTTCCAAATTTGGTTAAGGGCTAGTTGACTCACCTATCAGGCTATAAGTCAATCACATACCTTATCAAATCTATCAAACCCCCATTATCATCAAATCTTTAATGAATGAATGCAACACATTTTTAAAAAGTTCCTAAACCCTAGGGTTAAATATTAGTGTTTACCTTTGTCTATGTTTCATCACTTTAACTCCATAAGCCTAGAAGTGTCATGGGGCTTCTGTTGGCTAGTTGTAATTGGTGGGTAATGTGGGTGTCACAGAAACCACCTCTGGCAATAGAAAATCACTTCCTTTTGATTATGGATTGAACAAAAAGCAACCCAAATGATAGTCTTAATAATGATTTGCTTCTACCTACTTTACTATTAATCTATAAGAGCCTTATGAGTAATTGCAACCTAAATTTATGCATCTCGTTACAATTATTCTTAAGAGTGACAACAAAAACTTTTCTCTCAAAGAGGGTTGTCACACTCATTGACATAGTACAATAAAAAAAAAATTGTTTAGACATTCAAATATAGGAAGCATAAAAGAATTAAGAATGTACAATGTAGACTTGTAAACATAGCTAGAGACAAGTGACAAGTAGGATAGACAAGTGGCATTGAATGAACATTGTTTGAGATATAAATGCTTTGTATTTTCCCACAACAATGTTAATTTTCTCCTACATTTACATTTAAAAAATAATGATTAAAATCTAAATACTAAAAAATATTTATCTAGACACCAATAATATATACAAAAATATATATACTGTTGAACCACAAACTATAAACATTTTCATCTCTTCCTTCTTCCTCTTAATTACTTTTTTTTTTTTACTTTTCTAAATGTTAAATATCTTTTATTAACAAAACCAAACAAAGACCAATCAACTTAACCTATTTCCATTAAAAAAATTAAGCAACATTAAAAACTATTTGTTTTTTTCTTACAAGAGCAAGACTAGTAGAAAAAATGATAGCCTACAAACATGGGGGCCCTGAACTAGTAAATTATTTTTCAAAATATTTAAGTGCATTGAAGGTTAGAAAAATTTGACACAAAATAAATTCCAAAAGTTTTTCCATTAAAAAAATTAAGCAACATTAAAAACTATTTGTTTTTTTCTTACAAGAGCAAGACTAGTAGAAAAAATGATAGCCTACAAACATGGGGGCCCTGAACTAGTAAATTATTTTTCAAAATATTTAAGTGCATTGAAGGTTAGAAAAATTTGACACAAAATAAATTCCAAAAGTTAGTCGGTGGGTACTATCTTGTCGAAAAGAATAATAAAATCTATGAAAACAATTGTTTTGGTGAAGAGAAAAGAGACTTGGGCATGCGAAAGCTAAGTAGAGACAAAAGTACAAAAAGAAAATTACATGTATATGTTACCTCATTCTTTCATCCCTTGAAATAAGGTTCAAGGAGTGGTTTTATATCATTTTAAGAGGAGATTTGTTTTCTTCTCCATGCTTCTTGTTAAGGGGTTTCCTTTTCAATTTTTGATTCTTTTGGGATTAGTTACTTTCAATACTAAACAATTGTGAGATTATTTTTTTATTGGAACTATGTGATGTTAAAGGAGTGGTAAGTGTAGTTTATATTATGTGATATGTATTGTTTATGAATTTATTGTTTTCTTTGTCTTGTATATAAGATTTTTTATAGAAGTGCAAATTGAATTGGTTGTATGTCTTTATTTTTATTATTATTTTGTTGGTTTACATGTTGAATTTGGTCAAAGAGTGTAGATTGAATTGTTATGTTGTTTTGATTGCATGTGTAATTTTTTTACTATTTTATTATTTATATGTTAAGTTTGTCCAAACACTTTACAATTGTAGCATCTTCATTAGACTCAAAGACATTCAAAAAATGTCTCATCTTCTTCCTAATTTTATATCTCATGTCATTATATGTTAAAATTTTTACTTTCATAATAGTTTTCTTAATTCATTTGTGTGGGTGTAATTGAAAAAATTGTTAGATTAAAGACTAAGAAATAAAAAATCTATATAGGGTTGTACAATATTGATCTATGATTTTAACATAACTCTAAATATCACCAATACATACAAATCAAAATATATATTATAATACAATCAATGTATTAATTTTATGATTTGTTTTTGCTTGTATTTTATTTCAAGTATTAGAAATTTTAGCAAAAATATACCAAATATTCATCAAACATCTAAAAAAACTAGTGTAATTCAACATGGGCCCCTAAAGACAAGATCAAAAGTAAAATAAAAAGGTTAAACCTCAATCTTTTACATTATGAATAAAAAGGTAACTATTATTAAAAAAATTGCAACTTTGACAATCTAAATTTAATAATGAAAATCTAGATTATGATTTTTGATAAAATAACATAGATCTCTTTTTTTCCTTTGTCCTTGTTTTTCTATGTATCATGTTTTTTTAACTATTATCAAAGATTTAAGTAGATGCTAGGGGAAATTGCAATGTATGTGGGGTTGAAATTGTGGAAAAAATAAAAAAAATTATGAATTATTGTTACAAATTATAAAGAAAATTGTAAATAAAGATCTACATGAATGAAAATAAAAGGAGTTGAATAGTGAGTTTATTAAGTAATTTTAGATTTTATAAATTTTATAATTGTCATCCATGTATATTTATTAGTTTTAAAATTAAAAAAATAAATACCTAAATAAGAGTTTGCTAAAAAAATATACAATTAAAAGAAAAGTGTCTTCCTCTAAAATGTATATTGTATATTCTATGATTCAACTAAAAACAACTTGTTCATTGTATCTACATGTAAAAAAATATTTACATGTGAGAAAATTTCTACCTTTCATATCATGCCATGAGATTGTATGTTGACCACTATAATATAACATAAATATATGTATACTTTCATTTCTATTTATTTAAAGTGTTATACAAATAAATATTATAATCATAAACAATGATTTTACCTACAGACGAGCCCCATGTTTTTCAAGAATAATTCAAAACAAGGGCCTATTCTATTATATTTAAGAAGATCGAAGAGGCTCCCAAGTAGGTGGGAAAATTGTTGTGAAGGAGTTTGTTGCATGTAACATCTCCCATCCATGGTACCTATGTAATTAAATTTCCTCACATAAAATTGGATTTGACCCTTTAGAACTTTTCATTGTATTATTTTTCATAATACAATTCCATAAAGCAATGTGTCAAAAAAAATCTTAGTATGGCTTGACAATGTATATAGACCAATATATTTAATTAGATGAAAGCATAAGAATTAATTCAAAATTCAAAAATATTCAATACACTAATAACTACATAAAAATCACAAAGGCAATAATTATTAAAGAAGCATATAATCATAGAAACTACAATTCCTTCATTGTTGGCATTCCTATTGGATTATTTATTGAGATAGTGTGATTGGCAGGGCAAAGACCCACCAATTGCAAAATTTTCTCTTATTATCTTCTAACAATGTGTAGAGAGGAATTGCAGATAGTGAAAACTATAGAGATGTCATTTTCAATCAAGGTGTATAAAATTCTAATCAAATATTAGGAATAATGTAAAGCCCCGCCACGCAACCCTAGAGGAAGTTGCAATTCACTACTTAAACGTACCAATTTTATTTTTTTTTGTTTAAGTATAAATAACATGTAAGGTGAATTCATAATGCCAACAACCTCTAAGGCCACGAGACAAAGATTACTTAAAACCCAATATCAAATAACATTAACATAAACTGAAACGTTAATCACTTAAGGAAATGAAACAACATACATTCCATTCAAGATAAATTACAACAAGGATAAATAAATACCCCAAGATTCCAATTTAACATTTAACAATAAGGTTACATCACTCATTCCCCAAATGAGGTAAGTCCAATAATCATAATTACAATTACAAATTCCACCTCGAAACAAATGAGGGGTAATTAAAATACAATAAGAACTAAAGGACAAGGCATGAGAAGCCACTGATTCCCACAAGCTCTCCAGCTGGAAATCACGAACTCACGAACATGAAGAAGAACCAACGGAAAAGAAACGCACGCCACCCGACCACGTGGAACCCAAGGGTCCCACTCCCTCCGTGCTAGGAGATAGTAACCAGGATTTCCTAGACAAGACCACCAACCTCTAGACATAGGCTTACACCAAAACTGAATTGAAACAACTACAATCACGAAGCCACTTAACATCTACAACCACAATGTTATTAAACCACAACAGTCACAACAGCACTTAACACGAAGTTACAATGCTTTCAGAGAACAATGATCATGTACATCTCACAATAACTGATTAACTGTCGACATAGGACAAGTGTCATACATAAATTGCCATGAGTTACCCTAGCTCAACCTTCCTAGGCTACCGGACCCCCATCTTGGGTTACCCTGGCTTGCCTCTACCGGTGTCGGACCCTCATGCAAAACTATGCGTCCCATCTCATCTCGAGCCTTATCATTCACTTGCTTCATGAGAGAGGCATTCATTATCTTATTAGTTTGAAGGATCCCCATTAATTCATTTAAATTATCACTTAGTTAAACTCTAGGTGAGTTACCCTGGCGCCCCTTTGTGTGCCGGACCCTCACCAAGAGCCACTCTCCTATCGACAACATACCCACAAGAAGAAACTAGATAACACGACCTCTCCAAACCAAGGAGGAAACAGAACACGGAACTCACTCCAACACTGGAGGAAACAACGGACAAAACCCACTCCAACATAGGAGGAAACCAAATCACATTACCCTCTCCTACACCCAAGGAGGCACAAATCCCCGTTCGTGAAAACCGGGTGATCCACAAAGTATAACTATGCACATTTTCTACGACACACCAAAAGTTGACTTTCATAAAGACAACCCATAACAGGATACAAAACCCCTATCATGAAGACTTCAAACACTGACTCTATACTCCCAACATTGAACAAGAAAGAACAACCATTAAAATATTTCTAGCAATTAATTAAACTAAGATTCGGATTTCCTAAATCCACTCAAACACAGGTTTCATGACTTGCATTTATCTAGTCAATTGATCCCCTCTTTTATTCACGACATTGGAATATATAAACAATCATATCATTTGCTCTAACTTTCGTAACCATAAAGCATGTTAATAATGCAGTTATCTGGTTAGAATTTAAATCAATCGTTCTCTCTAAGTTTCATGATCACATGCAAAAGATAAATCACTTGATAAAAAAAACCATTTAAGTTAACCAAATAAATTCATTCTTTGCTCTCAATTCCGCCATCGTAATAAACACATGGTCATTTAGAAGTCCTAGTTGACATTTAACATTGTTTAAATATACCCAATAATTAATATTTTATTTGCAATGAAATAATTTATACCACTTTAAATTTAAATTCCCATTGAAATAAAAGTATATCAAATAAAATAATATTATATCCTCTAATTATTTCATATTTTTAAATCCTCATGATTAATCATAAAATATATTTTGATCTTCTACTAAAATTCCTTAAGTATCATATATATTAAAATATATTAAATTTTATACAATATATACAATATAAATTATTATATATATAATATACAAAATATAATATAAATTATATATATATACAAATTAGGTTAAATAAAAATAACCCACACAAAACGAAATTGCATTCATTTTTATTTTATTTTATTTTTGTTTTATTTTAAAAAAAACCCAAAGGCCGAAGCCTGGCACGCAGACCCCTGCCGCCATGGCGGCGGAGCCTATGTGCTCCGCACACACGCCCTTGAGCCTGGGCGCGCTAGAGGCGGAGCTGCGTGCACACGCGCTTCAGGTCGTGCCCGGCAGAGCGGCGGGGGGGTTTGACCTCCCACCTCCCCACAACCCAAAATAAATAAATTTTAAAATAAAATAAAAAATAAATAAAACCTGCGTTTTCATTTCTCAAAATGAAAAAAAAAAACAGAGACTTCGAATTTTACCAGAAATTAAAATTTTCAAAACAAAATAGCAAATATATATTAGAGTATATATTTGTGGGTATCACCCATTTTGAAGTAAATGGTTGTATTCATAAAAACATACACCCAAAACCTGGTTTAATGCCCAAATTGCAAAAATAATATCAACCCAATTCAATAACTAGAACTTATTTCAAAATAAGCAATTGGGTTTTCAAAAAAACTAGTTTAAACATTGAATTTTCTTGGGTTTCCTTTCCATAACTTGGTGTAAACTTCATGTTTTGATTTCAATTCCAACACTCCCTACCATTTACCAAATTTAAGAGTTTTACCATGAGTTTCCATTGAATCTATCACTATGTTTTCAACCATCCAAATGAGCCAAAGAGATGAGTAAGAATTGATGGAACCTTGTGTTTCCTCCCAAAATAGCAAGCTTTACCCATGGAGATCTTCAAGCACCTTTTCAACTCCACCATTTTTGCCTCCTCCAAGCTTCTCCACCAAAACATTCAAAACCAAGAATTCCATGCATAAATGAAAGAAAACCCTAAAACAAAATATATGCTTCTCTTTTTCCAAAAACTCCCCAAATTCACATTCAAATTCTAATTTTAATTCAAATTCAAATCCTAACTCAAATTGAACTCAAATTTAAATCAACATTTCATTCCAATTCCAATTTCAAACACAAATATCTTTTCCAAAGAAAGTCAACTAATTCAGAAAATATCCTTTTTGCCCCAAAGTCTTTGCATAAGAAATATTTGAATTTTTAATAACTTTAAACAATTTTCTCATTCCAAATTGAATCCCAATATTTTTACACTTTACATTTAACAAAAGAATTAAATCTTAATACTTTTAATTCAAAAGGGATAATTTAATTAATTCACACAATTAATTCAAATTATCAATAAAATAACTCTAATTCGAAATTAGATTATTTTATTAATTCAATTAAATTAATTAACTAAACACTATTTTTTCAACATCTCCAAAAGACAAAACATTCATCATTTAAAATTCCCAAAAGCTATTAAATCACTTTTAGCTTGCAACTAAACACGTTTAATCATTAATCAAACTATGCAAGTCATTTAATGAACTTTAACTTGAAATTAAATACACACTCAAAGGGAACTGACCACGACAACAAACTAACAACATGCTATGACTAGGGTGACGACCTGGTTCGGAAAACCTAGCTACTATCTCCCAAATAATTTCCGTTGGTCAATGGACACGCTCAGACCTGGAAACCAGGTGGAGTCAATGTCATGTACCTGCCAACCTGCAACAAAGAGCATGTCGAACGTGCATATATACATAGCATGATCAGACACACCGTGAAGAGGAAATCTCAGAATCGTAGGGCACTCGAAACGAGTGATACAACCCCATCCCCTTCACCAATACAATATCACTAACTGACAAAGCTAACATCATTAACATAATCAAAGCATAAAGCATCATTAATTCACATGTTAACATGATCGAAGCATAACATAGGAAAACATTGCCTGATTATCAAAGTACAAAAAGGAGGGGTGTTACAAATAACATGACACACAACTTAGGGCGGGGGTCCTAGCTCGATTGGCTAAAGCATCTTGTTGTAGGCAAGAGGTCACGAGGTCTAGTCTACCCCCAAACCCGTGGTACCAGAGGGAGTGTTGTGCCAACGTCATCGATCACATGAAATTTTTTTAACAAGCGCACTATAGTTTATAGGGGGACGGATACCCAACTGATTCTTGCAGTCTAAAAAAAAACATGACACACAACTTGATAGAAAAATCATTAAGATGTTAGAGTGTACATAGATCTACAAGATAAACATAATAAAAGGTAAAATTATATAGCCAATTGAAGTTTTTCTAGAAACTATATAAATATTTAAATTTAGTTTTAGAAATAAAAGAATGTAATTGATTTATTTTGTAGAAGATAATTGAAAAGAGAAAAAATTTGAACAACATAGTATCAGGACAAGTACTAAAAATAGTCAAGACAATTTTGACCACCTAACAAACTTGACACTATAATCTAGTCCAATTTCAAATGTGTTGCTAAAGACATGAAATTTGATAAAGGATATAAAATGAGGGAGTCCTTAAACATCATTAAGTTTAATAGTCAAAATAATATTTTTAACCAATAAAAATAGAGCAATTATTTACCACATTTTAATATGAATAAAATGAACTAACAAAATAAATTTGATATTCTTATAAAATATGTCTGACATTAGAACCTTGAATTGATTGAAAAGAAAACTTGAAAACTAAAGAGAAAGGTAGTTGATGATTGGATAAGATTCAACCTAATGAAATTTAAACTCTAACTAGTGCACCTTAAGACTTTTGGAGTTTATGAGATAACTTAAAGTAAACATGGATAAATTGACTAGATATTTTTATCAAACCTAATTATATTATAATATTAGTTGGGGTTTGAATTCCTAAATGAGATGTTTCAAACCTAAGCCATTTGTAGACTCTTGTGGAACCAAAATTACCATCTTCTAGGATTAAAACTCAAGGTCAAAATAGGAAACCAAACCTAGAAACAAACCAAAATAAGAAATGAATAAATGCCACACAATTTCTTTTTAGTTGAGTAGGATTACAACTTATCCCTACATACTATTGCATCACAACATATTTACTACAACTGGAGATAAAATCGAATTGGACATGAAGGATACGGTGGGTGGAAAATATTCATATTTAAAATGTTGGAGATACTTTCCTAGAAATTATCAATCATAGATTTTTTCTTTTCGACTCTACACAATAATTTTTTATTAAAATTTTCCTATATATGTTTATTAATTTATTTTAGTTTGTTTAATATAATAAAAAAAATCTCAAAAGGGAAGAAAATTTTGGAAGAGTGAGCTCCCATTCCTCATGTCATAAATATACAATCAAATATAGGTGTTTACAATGTCAATCAAATTAATTTTAACCCTTAAAACAAGTTAAATAATCCCAAAACACCTGTAAATGTTCTCTACACCATGGAAACCTCATTATTCCCTTGCAATAGCCAAAACTTGAATAACATGATCGTAGAAATAAGAGAAAATTATTGTACAAAATATTTTAAAATTGTTAATGTAATTTTTCCATGTTCATCCTTGATGCTAAAAGGAAGATCTATTGTTGGAAGTGTAAATTAGAAAGGAAAAACCCTTCAACTTCCACTCTCTATCTAAGTTGAGTTGAAACCACCATAAATCCTCACTTGATGATATTTAAATTACCTACTAATAAAAACCAATAGTTTCAATGTTATTAATTTTTCTCTTAATTTCACTTGAATTTTGATGTGGTGGAAAAATTTTCTAAGTTTTTATTTATATTGAGATCCATCACTCACCAAGCACACACCCTTTGAAACTATGACACATATCAATCTTAGTGTTTTAATTGATCTCTTTCCCTTTATTCAAATGCATGATGTTATTTTCTTTCTTATTCTTATTCCATGAAGGTTTCATCTCCTAGTGCAACATACAACACCTCTCTTCTATATGTCCATCCTTCTTAAAATGAATGCAATGAAACTTTCCCTTTTTTCTTTCCCTTTGAATTGATAGTAATAGTGGCATTATTTTTTATTTTTCATTTTCCCTTACTCTTGCCCTTATTACAATTTTATTTTGTCCTTTTTACCTTTATGTTTTTTAGAGTGAGGTGTGATTATTTTCTTGTCAAACTCTAAATGATATTCTTGTGAATATGGTTCATCTATATCTTTGGGTTTGGCTATAAAATCAAACCTCTTGAAGTGCCCAACTACCCCTCTTATTTATTAAATTATCACTTCTCAATCCATGACATTTTTTCAATTGGTTTTTTTTCTTTCAAATTCACTTGTGTACTCTTGTACATTTTGACCTTGTCTTTGTCCAAAATAATTTTATTACATTACTCTCACTCTCTTTGTTTGTTTTCCTATCTGTCTATCTCTCCTTCATATCAGATAGGGAAAAATTATTTTTGAAGCATCCCCTCTCATTCAAGGATATTATGACACATCATAAACTTGTAAATAATGAGCATAGATTTCAAACAATTTGAGAACATTCCGACTTAGCAAATGAGATTTGTTTAAAGGATACATTTTGTGCTGATTGAAGTATATCTCCTTTTAAAACACCCATTTTTTTAGTTTACTTATTTATCCATCAAATGATTAAATGTCAATATTTTCTTCAATCTTTAAGAAACCATAAAATTATATTTCTCCTTTATTTTTCTTGATCCTTTTAGGTTCTTCTTTTTCCTCATCTATGAAGGCATCTTCATTATTCTGCTAATCTTCTTTCCCTATGTCTTCATCAATGACTTGATCTGTATTATCCAAAGAGATAATTGTCACTAGTTGAACTTGAATATTCTCACTATTTGTTCTAATTATTAGAGGAGGAGTTTGATGGTCCTCAGAAATATCCTCCTTTTCAACATCTTCTCTAGTAGCTACATCCTTCTTAACACTTTTTTCAGCATCAATATTTTCCTCTACTATTTCTTCCACATCTGGAAGTACATTATCTTGAACATATCCTTCTTTAGTTATATGCTTATGTTGAGCACCAATGTTTTGTGTATCTTCTTTTTTCAACTCCGAAGTAGACAAATCCACATGCATTTCTTCCTCATTCTCCAAGGTCATTCTTATCCTGTGTGCTAGGTTTGCAACCTTGTCTATAGTTTCCTTCTAGAGCCTTTCGAGATCATTTTGATCTTAGATCATAAGGGTTGTCACCATTTGATTTGTTCTCAATTCTCTACTATACAATTTAGCCAATGTGGCTTTATTTTCATTAGACAAAGGAGCACTTATCTTCTCCAATGCATAGGCCTCCAATTTGGCCTCTTCTTCTATAGCTTTCTTTTCTTTCTCTACTTATTCTTCTTCATCAGTATCTACAATTTCCACCTTGTATTGTGACCTAATTCACCATAAATGCTTCATCTAAAAAACTATCAAACCCTTAACCATATGCACAATCACCTTCAACTACTCCAAAAACTTTTGTATGGTGGTATTTTCTACTAGAATTTTCTTCAATAGGTCAAACATATTGACCCACACCACATATCCTCATGCTGAAACATCAACACTATTTCTTTGGCAAGGGATGAAATGTTTCCATTAAAGCTCCCCCTGAGCCAAACCTCTTAACTCAATTTTTGAAGGAAACATCTACACCAAATCTCAGTAAAAACTCATCCTTAACCTTTGTCTCTTCCTTATGTTTCCAAATCTTTTCTATTTCCTTCTTTGTCTCTACTAAATCAATCCTTTGTACATGATCATTCTTCTTTACCAGATTATCCTTCTTCATTTTCTGCTTCTGCAAAACTTAGAAATGTGTCTAGGTCTATTGCAATTGTAGCATATGACATTATTTTGACCAATCTTATTTCCATTCATTCTAGATCTGCATTGATTAGCTTTATGCCCAAATCCATTGCATGTATAACAACTTAGCTATTAAAAGATTGAACCATTCTACCATTGTTATAACTATTCATTATTTGACTTTTGCATTCACTAGCTCTATGACCAAATCTCTTGCATGCAAAACACTAACTAGGAAAAGATGGAACACTCTAATTCATTATGCTTCTACATTCCATAGCCTTATGTCCAAATCTATTGCAAGAATAACAAAAACCATTAAAATATGGGTACCTTTGTGCATTTAGTTTTTTTACCAGTGGTCTTTTGACTTCATTCCTTTGATTCTGGATCTGCTTTCCATTGTTCTTCTTGTCTTTAGTCTTCTTTTTTTCATTTATCTTATTTTTTACATTAGGTGTTTGATTTTCTTTTGAAATTTTGCTTATTTTAAAACCTAAAACTTCTTTATCTTTGAAGCCTTTCTGATTTGCAATTATTTCATCAAGCTTTGTAGAACTCATCTTGAATTTGTCTTCATGACTCCTTGCTTTTTCAAGATTTGATCTCAGATTCACAACTTATTGTTCAAGCTTTGTGCATTCTTTATATTTTCTTTTCATCATTGCATTCAAATATTCTTCAACTCTTTTTCTTTCTTCAACTTGCACCTTCAGATTGGTAATTGTTTCATTTGCTTGCTTCAATTTCTTACTGACCTCCTTATGCATTTCTATGAATTTCTTTATTTTATCTCTTAATTTTCTAATGCATTCATTTGCTTCTTTGAAATTTTCTTTCAAATATTTTTTTTCACCTTTAGTTTTCTCCAAATCTTCAAGAGCAACTTTGAGTTCTCCATTTATGTCAAATATGCAATCTTCTTTTGTAGATCCAATAGTAGGAATCTCTTCTAGAGGAATAGGTAGTCTTCTAACAACCATGTGTTCAGCCTCCAAGATCTTCCCCAAGTGGTTAAGCTCCTTCCAAGGAGCCAATCTATGATACCAATTGTTGAACACCTGGAATACTAAGAGGGGGGGTGAATCAATATTCTTTTAAACCACTTAATCATTTAAACATCCAATACTCATAGTATATTCGATTTGCAATAATGAAGGAAAGCATGAAAACATCTAACAACATCACATAACACATGAACACTAGGATTTTTATGTGGAAAACCCAAAATGGGAAAAATCGTGATGAAGATTAGCTCATAATATATTATAACCGATTATAGTATATTATAGAAGTGCTCACTGTAGGTGGACTAACTACCCACTAAGAAGTAAAAGAGATAGAAGAGATTTTGGATCACAACTATATTTGAACTGATACAATTGCATCTATCATATGCATGAAATACAATTCCAATGAAGCTTAGAATACAAACTCAAAACTCTTCATATTGATTTGAACCAACACTCTGCTCTATTTTGTATTCTCCCTATATTCGTACAATTTGAATTTAATTACTCTTATCACATGTCACCTCCACAAAAACATCAAAAATATCCTTCTTATACATTTGCTTCATCCAAAACATCAATTAGGTTGACCTAATTGGATGTAATATGTAAAGTATAACTTGTTGGCTCAAGATCCTTCCACATATTATCCACACCAAGATTTAAACCTTCTAACAATTCAAAATAGGTTGGCATGGACCTAAAATAGCACCAACATAATAAATCGATACATAATCAACCTTTTCAATACACAAAACTCATTAGCTCAGCACTAGTAATGACCTAATTACAAAATTTTCCAATTGTACAACCATATCCAGACACACGAACCTCCAAACACTATTCCAACTGGAATACATAATCAACTAACACCTATCAACATCTCCACAGATTTGTAAAGCCAAAATATAATCCACGGGGAAGTGTGGATTCACCAAAGCATATGCATTGAACTGGAAACCACTTGCAATTGCCAAACCAAGCTTTTGTTACTCATAACTCCAAAACTAGCAACCAAAAAAAGATGAAAATTTGGAATTGGGATTTTATATTAACCAACAAAATTATGTTAGAAGTGTAAAAAAAATCTTCATTAGCGGACTAGTGTGGATCCAAATACTGGATCTCTTGTACATAGATTCACCTGAATTGACACAGTCAATTTCCATAATTATTGCCTTCACCATATCAAACCTTCTTGCAAAATTGTCTTTCACTATCATCCTCAAACATGTTCAAGACACCCAAACTAATTTGCACCATAGTCTTCATACCGAGATAAATGTTGACATCAATGACAACACTACAATGCATAGTTGTCTAACTTGTGCTAATTCCACATCCTCATGTTGCCAAAAATTCATCAATGACATCTCCTTATTCTTCCAATAGGAGCATGAAATATAAATAAAAATTCGTTGGACTTCATGAATAAGGAACCATTAAATCCATACCAATACATTAGAATGTGCCAACTTGGGGGATAGGATATAGGCCTTTCAATGAGGACTCTAATAATGTCAATGATAGTTTTGAGATTGTTGGGAACACTTATTTCAACATTAAAAATATTGATACAAGGCCCATTCACAACCCATATGAAGATATTTCCATAACCATTTTTTTCCACAAAATTGATAACTTCACTATCAACCTTGATCCCTCATACCTCAAATCTATTGCCAGGGACCAACAAGATCACATGGCATTAGAATTATTTCAAAATCATGAAGCTATCATAGGACTCTAAGATAATATCATACCATGGGATCATCAAGAAGGATTTGAAATAAATCTAGATGCATCAACATATGTTGGATAGTATGAAAAAAATTTAATCAACATGAGACAAAGTATCCACATGAATCAAAAGATTAAAAAAAATATATATATTACAAAAAAATAAAAATCAAAACCCTTTAGTGGGAACCTCTTTGAGGGCCAAGCAACTTTCCAAAATAAAGTAAATATGATAAATTTGATTCCATTGGTGAAACCTCTTCCCAAAAATTAATGGATGAAGAACTCAATCTCCCCTTGCATCATCACAATTACAAGAAATCATCCATGTCAATATTGAAGTAGATAAGAACATTAAAATCATTAAAATTGCACCTCCTCTTGATCCCAAATAAAATAGAATGAGTGAGATTGTTGGTCCTTTGTAAAATCCAAATCTAAATCCAAACCCACTATCTAAAATCCCATATCCAAATTCCAAAAATCTACAAATCTAAGATCTAATTTCAAAATCCAAGATCCTAGTCAAAATTCACCATCCATCATCCAATGAACATCTTGTTTCACCCTCCTTGGTAGCACACTTTACCATATGGGTTATTATTGATTTTTTAAGATGTTCAAATCAAAATGAAACAAACCTAAAAATAAAAGTTCATTATGGTATTTGTAGAGTGCACACCAAGGGAATGATCCTACTAAAATAATTATGTAGAACATGATACTACTCATATATCATGATAGAAACATGAAAGTTGACCAAAAAAAGGTTGGGAATTGGAATAACCAATGGACACCATGCACCTAAAACCTTTCCATACTTAAATTGGCAAAAATAAAAAATAGAGATTAAAAAATCCAAAGCAAATTAAATGTTAAAATAGTAAAGAGAAAATTTCCCTCTAGTGAAAATCATTCATGTGGCACCTTCAATAGGTACCATGATGAAAACTCACTTGTGGCAATCATGTGTAGCACCTTATATCCATTATATACAGGTACCCTCCCAACTTAGGGGAATGTTTGATTCATCCATCCCATCCATTTAATTTTGGATCCTTCCTTTCGCATGTCATAACCATATTTCTTTCGTATGACTTCATCTCTTTTTTACCTTGCTAAATATGGAAAAAGTATTGGCCTATGCTTTGGAAAATCTCTTGATTCTTCTTAATATGCACTTCTAGAATCATGACATGCGCTCTTCTATATTATAATTCCTAGAAGCTCAAATCATATCATGAGCAAACAAGCATAAACCTAGAAACATTGTTGCATGAAAAATTTACACAAACACATATCAAATCAGGGTAAAATAGTCAAGTCTCACAAGTTTAATCAATCAATGCTCAAACCTTTCCTATGTTGAAGGCCTAGTTAATCAATCACTATATTTCCCATCAAGATACATAATTCCAAATCTAGCATCACTTTATCAAGATACATCATTCCTGATCTAGCATCATTGTCACTATCACAAAAATTAACACCTTGGATTTCACTTTTGTGAGAGGTAGATATTTATGCTTTTTCTCATTTATTTGAATTTTTGTTATTATATGTGATTATTTTTTCCCACAACATATCCAACCAAGGTCCTCATGGTCCATTATATCATGTTATATCTTGACAATATGTTTGTTTGGGCATCTTGTCATTTGAATTTATGATTCAATCCTTCATAGAGATGGAAAAATTAAACACCAAGTTTCTCAATCATTTGGAATTCTTCAATATTACTATCATGTACCTATCTTCATTTTCTATTTCATCTCCACATTTTTATTTTGAAAACCCATCCATTCCCTTCATACCTACCTACTCTCTTAAGTGAACATCCATAATCCACTCTTCATCCAAGCCCAAGTCTTTGGGGCGTAGGGATATTTTTTTCTTTGAGATTACATTGATTCTTTTAGTTGTAATACCATTTCAAAGAGGGGAAATGTAGACACCTAAAATTCACATCATCTAAATAATTAGTTAACTTCATCCACAATTCACTCCACTCCAACATCAATACTTATTTAAACTAAATGAATTTAATCCACTCTATCTAATTAATATATTAAATGAACATTAAATCTATTTCCATCCCATTATTAAAATTAAATTAAATAAATCTATTTCTACCTCATTATTTAATAAAGTTAATTTAAAAAATAAAATAAAAGTGGCATAGACACTAAAAATATTTTATTAATATTAAAATAGGAGATTACAAATATCGATTTTGAGCAGGAAGAGAATGCTAGTTGAAGACCATACCAAGAGAGAAGGTAGAGACCTTAAAGCCAAGAACAAAAATGGGGAAACAGTAAAAACCCCATGGAGTAGAGAGGCATGATAGCCATTTACAAAGGAGAAATAGGAAAGATATGCCCTTCGAACACAAGAAAACTGAGGAGAATCATTTCTAGGATGCCTTCAAGAGACCACAAAGCTTGCGGAAAGAGCCAAGGATACCTAAGTCCGCAAAAAGAAACACAACAAAGGCCTAAAAACTGAAAACACAAGGGAAAGTATGAGAATGAGCTAGCCGAAATAGAAAACCCAAGTATAAAGGGCCCAATATCAAAAGCCAAAAGGAGTAACCAGAATGTCAAAAATGGAGAAGCTTCTTAAGTAGAGCTTTCTTCTGAGGAAGCCAAGTTCACATGAGGAGAAAGAAAGAATTTGCGTGAGGCTCAAAGAGGGCGTGTCTAATCAATAGACTAACTACATCATACAACTCCTAGATAGAATCACAAAGTTACCATATTGAGCTCGGAGCCTAAGGAGCCAATAGTTAAACTCTCTCGAACAATCACTTAATAAACCATTGGTCATGGAAGAGAGAAACAAAGTAAACCACCTATCAGAGAGTAAATGTTTCCTGCAAAAGATACCATCAATCGTATTCATGCCCTTAAGGCAACTTCATGTGGGCGAGCTGATACATGAAGATCTAACCAGTCATAACCCAAAACCAACTCAATTGCATCATGAACCTATTTTCATTTGATTGCAAACATTCATCTCAATTTGTCCAAAGTGAACATCGAACAATCTCAAACTTCATGAGTCCATGGAGGAACAAAGACTTAGAAAAGGCTATCCATAAGATCAACAAAACCAGTAAAAAAATTGCACTAGTAAAAGATGTGAATAAAATGCCACCAACTTTCCATTTTTATAGAATGGTAGAGTTGTTGAAACACATAAGTCGAGACCTCACACGAGAATGCCATAAGTAAGGTGAACTTGAATTGTACCCCAAGGAGGTGAGGAGGTAAGGAGCCATTAATGCTTAACAAAGCATGTACCTGGGAATAATTTAAAAATGTTAGGTGCCAAAGCATGGCATGAGCTTTGGAAAAGTAAATTGATTCAATCAAATCAAAAGGCATGTGATAAAATGCCTCTATATTCATCAGTGATAGAATGTCTCTTTAAAAAAATCAACTCCTCTAATGTTTGTCAACGATAGTAACATTCCGTAGGAAAAAACTAGAGGAGAAAAATTAAAACTTTCCAAATTTAGCCAAGCATGCTTGCAGCCTCCAATTGATAAGACCAATACCAATTGCACACCAAATCATAATTCCCAATGCACAAATTCTGCCAAGATTTCCTCAAAAATGTCGTTCATAAAGAAACAGATTCATTGTGGCAAACACAATTGAGGAAGGGGGAAAGGTGTCAACCCAAATGTTAAGCATGTCAGAAGGTCACACAAGCATGGAGAAGTGTGATCCGATAAGCAAATGTGAATGCAAGACATGTGCTAAATATAGTTACCGCCAAGACAAAAAATGTCAGATCCAAGCTATTATCCATGAGCAAAGAGAACCTAGGATGTCAGAAAGCATTAGATATGGTCATACTCCTAGCATGAATTACCATCATGATAAACAAAAGGCACAAAAGAAGCAAGTCCCAAGAAGAACAACCAAGAAGTAGATAGGTGGCACTAATCAAGTCCCAAGAAATTAACAAGACATGAGTGGAGCAATCTGACGAGCAAGACATTGCTAATTAAATGTAGCCTCAGATGAAATTTGAAATGCTAAGGATTGCAAATGATACCAAATTAAACATCATTCATGAGAAATAATTGAATGCATTCCTCTTCCAAAAATTCTTTATAAGTAAGAACTTCATCAATTGCTTATTTTCAAGAGTATCAACATACACATTGGCTTCTCTGTAACAATGAGAAATCTAAATACTTGGGAAATCCTCACTTTTTTGCAAAATGAAAGAAGAAATGTAATCCAAATGCCATGAATCATAACTTCTTTTTAGGGCCGAAATTACAACCATTGAATCACCTCCAATATGAAGACGAGAGATAGAAAGTTTTTTTGCTAGGCTTAGACCAACTCTCAAAGCATTAAACTATGCGATATTATTAGTGCAATCAAGTATTAGTTCACAAGCAACAACAATAAAAGTACCATTCCAATCCCTTAAAATTGCAGCTATGTCTGACTTTCCTGGATTACCTCTCGAATCCCTGTCAAAATTTAATTTGATAAAGTTTCTAGGAGGGGGGATCCAAGATATAGAATCTCTATTCACAACAATGGCCTTGGCTGAAATAGAACTTGATCTGGGAAGTTTAATTAGTTGCCAATTTTTCATAATGAATGCATCCTAGGATGAAAAAGAACTATTTGAATTTGTGGACTTGAAAAGGGCAGTTGTTGTCACCTCATAGATGGAAGTCTCAATTTTATGCAAGAATTGAAGCAGAGTGGAGGCTTTTTTATGAAGATTAGATTGTTTCTTTCAAGCCAAATATTCCAAAAGATTATGGAGGGGGTAATTTCCCAAATGCAAGACAAGGATGAGGAGGAAAAAAGAGAAGGCCGACTATTGAAGAAGCTCATAATTGGATTGGGAAGAGGGCTAGACCAACCAAGTTTATTCATAACCCAGGTCCAACAACTATTGGAAAAATCACACCCAATTAGGAGGTGGTTAGCAAATTCAAAAGCATTCCCATAATAAACACAAGGAAAAAGAGGAGTGATTCCCAATCTGTCCAATCTCATACCTGTAAGGATTTTGTTTTTTATAGCAATCCAAGCAAAGGTACCCACTTTTGGAAGAACATGTGGGCCCCAACAAAGCTTTGAAGGCCAAGGATTGCCTATGTTTCGACTAACCAATGACTTATAGCCTTCTTTCACACAATACTGACTAGATTTGGATTTTATCCAAATAATCTCATCTTGCTTGTTAGAAAGAAAAATCTATCTTTTCAGAAGTTCCACTTGTAAAGAGCTCTTTTCAGAATGGGGGACTTGTAAATATTCAAAGTCCTTCCATTTAGTAAGACTAGGATTAGCTGGATTAATCTTCAAATAATCTCTTACTTTATTACCCCAGCGAAATTTAAGAAGGGGTTCAATATGCTTCCATTTTCCAAGTGACCTAATAGGTTTATGACCATTCCAAGCATCTTTCCAAAAAAGAGCCTTCTCACCATTGTTAACAACCCAAGAAAGGTGAGGAAGAATAACAGATCTACGAGAGGCGGTAAAATTCCAAATCTTGGAACCTTGTGGCAAATTCTTTCGGGTAAAAATACTTTCTCTTTCAAGTGAATCCAAATATTTATGTTGCATATTACAATATCATTTAGTTTCAGGTTTTGAGTAGATTTTCCAAGCAGGTTTAGCACCCAAGGCTTTATTTTGAAGGAAAATGCAAACAAGCTCCACCCTGAGTCTTAGAATTACAAAGACTCCCAAGCAACAAGAGACAATTTCTTTTTTTAAGAAACATTTTCTGACTAAAGAAAATCTTTTAAAATCTTATGAAGGGAACTACTTTTAGCTTTTGGAAGTTTCAAAACTGGCATTAAGTAAATTGTAAGGGAGAACAAGATAGATTTAAGTAATACTAATTTCCCAGCAAAGGTTAACCATTTCGACTTCCAAAGTGATATTATGTTAGAAATTGAAGAGATTATTTTGTCCCATAAATCATATTTTTATTTTCTAGAGAAGAAGGGGATGCCCAAATATTTACATGGAATGGAGTCACATTTAAATCCCCAAAACTTTAAAATCTAGTTTTTAACAATGTGGTTAACATTTAGGAAGAAGATTTTGGATTTTTTGAAATTGTAATGTTGGTCTTAATGTGAGAAATAATTAGATAAAACCTTTTTTATTACTCTGGCCTCTTCCATGGTTGTCTGGCCTAGAAGGAGAGTGTCATCTACAAAAAGAGAATGAGATATTGGAGAGGGGAAAGGTCAAACAGTTATTCTTTTCCAAATACCCAAATTTTGAGCTGCAATGATGGATCTACTCAAACCTTCTGCATGAGGTTGAAGAGTGATGGAGACAAAGGATCCCCTTGTCTCAAACCTTATGTGGGAGGAAAAAAGCCATGAGGAGTTCCATTCACTATAACTGAGAATCTCGCCCCAAAGATGCAAGAAAAAATCCATTTACATCAACTAGATCTAAAACCAATTTTTTTAAGGATGGCCAACATAAAATCCTAGTTTACTCTATCGTATGCTTTGAACATATCCAATTTAAGTACAACAATAGGGGATTTATCTATCATGATTGAATGCAAAACCTCATGTGCCAAAATAGCACTTTTAGGGGTGTCTTTTCTAGGGACAAAGCCCCCTTGTTCCTCTGAAATAACTGAGGGGAGCAACTTTGCAAGTCTAGAAACAATAGCTTTGAAAATATTTTATAAATTGAGTTGCACAAAGCTATTGGTCGAAAGTCATTAAAGGAGGAAGGATCAGATTTTTTTGGGATGAGAATGAGAAAGGTCAAATTTAACTCCTTTAAAAAAAAATTGTTCCACCTTGATTCTTCCAAAGCTAAAAGAATATCATTCACCACAAACTCCCAAAAATTTTGAAAGAAAATAATAGTAAAGCCATCTAGGCCCAGGGCCTTTTTCAACATCCATTGAGAAAACCACTTGTTTAATTTCTTCCAAAGGAAATTTAGCCATCAAGAATTTATTATTTTCCTCAAAAATTATTGAAGGAATATTTTCTAAGATCACATTATGCTCAAATTGCTTATGGACTAAGGAAGGAGATAATAATTTCTTAAAGAAGTTCATTGCTTTTGAACCAATTTCCTTTTCCATATAGAGTTGCTCACCTGATGAGGATTTAATAGAATTTTTTTTGTTTGATTGTCTCCTTAATTTGGCTGAAGCATGAAAGAATTTTGTATTTCTATCCCCCTCATTTAACCAAGTCTCACTGGATTTTTATCTCTAGTAGCTTTCTTCTCGAGCAAGAATCTCCTCAAGTTCAACTTCTAATTCCTTTTCTCTATTATAAAGGGTATTATCCATGTCTAATTTAATTACAACTTCATAAAGATCAAATAGTTCTGATTCAACCCTCAATTTCTCAAAAAAAATATTTTTGAATGGTTCTTATTCCAATCCTTTAACTTATTTTTCAAATGTTGGAGTTTCTTACTAAGTTGAAACATTCTTGTTCCTTCAATGAAAAGAAAATTCTGCCACCGGTCCTTAATTAGATTGATAAAATTTGTATCTCTAAACCACATAGTCTCTAATTTAAAAGGGCATTTAAGCATGTCCCTATCATCAAATATTGAGAGGGATATTGGAAAATGATCTGATCCGGCTAGAGTATGAATGATCAAAGTGAAATCCCAAGAAGCATTTAACCAATTATTAGATAATAGAAAGTGAGAAAACTTTTCAGCAATTTGAGAGAAATATTTCCTCTTGTTTGTCTAGGTGAAGGTGCCATTTTGAAAGGACAGTCATATAAATTATTTTTCATAATAAAATTATTAAAATCCTCCATAACTACTGTTGGGGGTGTTATTCCTCCAATTTTTTTAGAAAGATTTCTAATGACATTGAAATCCCCAACAATAATTTTAAGATCACTTTTCCCTTTCATAGAGAGAGAAGAAAGATGTTTCTAGAGTTGTCTCTTCCATATGGTAGAGCAAGGACCATATACATTAAGAATCCAAGAGGAGTTATTTGTTCTTACACATGTAGCCTTTGCATTAATCCAATTGGACGAGGATTCGAGCTGATCCACTTTTATAGAATTTTTATTCCACAAAATTACAAGGCCTCCCGAGGCTCCTTGAGCTGGAGAAGCGGGAAGATCCCAATTTTTCCAAGAGCCAAAGATTTCCAAAGAAGAATGAAGAGATGATTTTGTTTCCTAAAGGAGTATGATATCTCAGAAAGTGCCATAGATTTGACGCTTAATTAAATGTCGTATGTTAGGGGTGTTTAAGCCCCTAACATCCCATGATAGGATCCTCATTGCACTCGAGGAGAGTTAACTTCTCTCCTCGTTCTCAAATTTATTTATGAGGTTTTGCACCCCATAGTAGAATCACATTGGGAAGTTTGAAGGATCTAAGGGGAGGGATCCCTTTCCTCACCCTTCTTTGCAAATGAATGGAGATTCATTTCCAAAGTTGATTGTAAGCCAACATCTATTTCTAGATTTGTTCTCTCCTTGAGAGATTTACAACCTCATTTTCTCTTGGGTGTGATGAGAGCTTTAGCATCTGAGTCATATTGAGAAATTGGAGGGGAAGAGAAGGAATTCATTGGGATGGAGGATGAAGTGGCTTGTGGGGAGACAAAAGTATCCTTGGAGAAATATAATTTTCTTTTTAAGGTTGACTGAGAAATTGGGAGGTTAGGGGAATTAAGCTCAATAGTAGATTCAACTAAAACTTCATCAACAATTTATTCTATTAGGCCTTCCACAACTTTTAGCATTGCTTCATTCAAAAAATTCATTAATTCATCATTTGAACCATTAAGAAGATTCTCATAATGAGAAATTTTGTTATTCTAACATACAAAGTTGTTGACAGGGGAGACAATGTCATTAGCATGAGTCACTAGGGCCGAACACTTGGTGGAAGAGTGTGAGTCTAGGGTTTTGGAGGATGAAACTGTCAAGTCCACAACACCTTTGGCATGAATTCTTTGAGAAGGAGAGTCCATCAAATTATTAGCCCTGATATCAGAGCACAAAGATTTAAGATCTTTTTGTTTCAATGATGAAGAAGAGTGAGGCAATTGGGTACTACAACATGAATGTTTGGTGCCCATGCAATGATTAGATGAAGAGGGTTCAAATTGATTTTTAGAAAGAGTAGATGAAAAATGGGACTAAACACAATCCAAGGAAGGTATTGCACCCAGAGAATGTGTATCTGCTTAATAGATGAAGATTCAAGACATTCAACTAGAAGGTAGGGCATGGAAAAAAAAACCAGAAGAGGGGAAAATTTTAAAGTATCTAAGGGAATATTTTCCCTCTAGTCAAATATTCCCAAAAAAGTATTACCACAACAAAAATTCCCTTTACGGAGAAGCTTAATTTTAATGGTAGTATTCTTGAAAAGAATAAAGAATGGAGATTAGAGATCAGGTGAAATTTTTTGCTCTGCATCTCAAGATTGTGTGTGTGAGGGTTTTGGTGGTGGGACTCAGCCACAAGCCTTGGAGGAGGCTTGGACCTCCTCCATGATTATTCATTATTGCTCCTGGTGTACGAAAATTCCACCTCATGTTGGGTGGTATCCTTGCTTAAATCCATTTGTTGTGGGTGTGGCAGGGGCATCTTTCTGGCCGATCCGCCTGTGAGAGGCCGCATGTGGGATTGTATGGTGTTAAACTAAATTGATGGGCAGAGATACGAATGCCCTAGATGGATCCTTTAATGAATCTACTAAAACAAATGTTAATAATGTGACTTCTGAATCATTTTGAGACATTATCACTGGTGAACAAAAATGGATTCTATAGGGCACTAAGTTTATGCTCAAGGGAGTCGACGAAGGGAAAGATAATGGAGGAGAGGAACAAGGTAACCATCTCCCATATCCTTCATTGAAAATTGAGTTAATTCCTAACAAAACCCTAGATGAGGCAATTGTAGAAGAGGATAGTAGGCTATTGAAAACTACTATCTTTTTTGCTGTCATCGACCCCAAGAGGGTTTCAACAAGGAAACTTATATGGAAGAATGGTTTCATAATATTTGGGAAAAGAAAGTAGGGCTAAAATTTTATTACTGTCATATGGTGCAAAAAGGATTGTATGTCATTTTTTTTAATAACCATAAATCTCAAGAAGAGGTAATAAATAAATAATTTTGGAATGTTGGGATAGTTGTCTTTTGTGCCCTAGCATGGAATCTTGATGCATTGGAAGAGGAGGTCTTGGCCCTCTCCAGTCCTAGATGGCTAGTTATCAAGCATGTTCCTCCTCATCTCTGGAAATTTGTTCCACTTTTGTTGGAATCATATGGAAATGTATTAAAAATTGATGATACCAAAACCCCTCTTTCGTACTTTGATGCGCAACCTTTGTTATCTTTATCCCCAAGATTTGATCTTTTGGAGGTATTAGAAATTAAAATGAAAAACAAAAGTGTTTGTTGTGAAATGGAAACCTTGGGAGGGTTGAATGCTTGCTACTTATGTAGACACAAAGGCCATATCAAAAGGAATTGCGCATTAATAAGAAATAAAAACAACACCAAGGTTGCCTTTGGTGGAGGCAACAAAAATAAAATGCAGCCCTCGACAATAGAGGGACGGGTGGATGGATATGAAAATAAGGTGGAGGGAACTATGGAACATAGTCCTACTCCGCAGGAATTGGATGAGAGGTAGTAAACATTGATAAACTAAATGCCCAACAGTTGGCCTTGCTAAAGATAAGGCAAATTAAAGAACCTAAAGAAACTAATCCAAGACCAACCAAAGAGATATAATCCTTCAAATTTAAATACTTTAAATAGAGTTATGAAGTGGAACCTCAACCTGATGGTTTCCCCTTGGAAACAAATAGAGAGATTCCCTTACACACCTCTAATGGTGAAAGAGAAACCCTAAACATTTGGAGTGGATCTCAAGATCAGGATATATAATAAGAGAAAATACTTACTAAAGGAAGTGAGGTTGATTTAGAGGACATTCACCTTGATGATCTGGGGGAAAATTGAAAAATTCTCTCACCTTCAATACTATGTCCTTTGTAAATGGGAATGAAAAAGTTGGTGAAATTGTGGTCCCTAATCTGGCAATGAATCCCCTTAATCCCCTAGGTGGAGTGGTGAGTTCTGATGGATTGCATCATAGTCAGGCATGAATTCTGCAGATGACCTAGGGCTACTCTCTACTAAGGAAACCACTGATGGAGAAGAGAATCCCATGGAGGTAATAATAAAAATGACCCAATGGTATAGGAAAAATAAAGGGTTGGAGATTGGTAAACCCCCTTGGATAAAGATCCCAACCATCTCTAAAAGGATAAAATGAAGAAACTTAGTGGGATCTTACCTCCTAATGCTAAAATGATGGAAGCAAAAAATAGACTCCCCAAATGTTTTGATAATTTCAAATGTGATAAGGGACCCCCCAACTAAGCAAACATAATGGAGGTCAATTGAATTTCATGGAATGTAAGGGGAATTGAAACCCCTGATAGAAAACATGTTGTAAGAAGATTCTTAGCACAAAAGCAAGAAAAATACTTTATCTTGTTGCAAGAGGTCAAAGCCACTGGCTTCACACTAGAAACTAGTATGAGGGTGATATGGAAAGAAGCAACTCAATTTGCTACTAAACATGAAAAAGGAAAAGGGGGGGTTGTTATTCTGATGGAAAGTAATTGGGCACATTTTGTGGATAGCTTTGGGACCCCCCTATAATCGGGTTGTTTGGGTGATTATTAGAAAAAGGAAAGCTACTTTAGGATTTGCTCAATATATGCCCCTAATGAGTATAAGGATAGGATCCTCCTTTGGAATTGGCTATACAACCTACAAGATATCCCATGGCTCATTGGAGAAGACTTCAATTTTGTAGAAAGAGAGGAAGAAAAATGGGGTGGAACAGGACTAGATTGGAAAGGAAATGAGAGATTTGACTAGCAAAGAATGAAATCCAAACTGAAGCTTGAAGATCCTATTGAAGGGAAAAAGAAAGACACTCAAGCCATTTGGTTTACTCGGTGCAATTCTTAAAAAGGTGGTAGGAGAATCTATTGTAGGATTGATAGGTTCTACATAAGCAAAGCTTTCTTCTTGGCCTCCCCGGTGAAAGAAGGGTATAAAGTTGAAGTGACTCCATATTCATTATTAGATCACCACCCAATAAGGGATAAGTTATGCCTCAAAGAGGGAATGCCAAAAGTTGTTGGCAACAACAATGGTTTTTCCCTCAACACCAACCTCCTCAAGGACAATTACTATAAAAATGTTATCCTATGCCTCAAGCTTATTAACAAGTGGATGCACAGAAGCCTATCCCCCATTGATATATGGTAATTGAATACAGAGGGATGGAAAGTTTTGTTCCAAACAATTGGGAAAAAGAGGGCCAAGGATAACATAAGTAGGGAGACTCTCCTCCAAGATGAACTTCTCTAAGAAAAAACTAATTTGCAAGCAGACCCTATGGATGAAAGACTCACAAAGAGGATGGTTATGGCCAAAGACAGCCTAAGAAGGATCCAAAATCACAAGATAAAAGGCTTAAGAGTAAAATCTAAGATGAAATGGCTAGAGAATGGTGATAAAGGCACAAATTTTTTTTGGATATATTAAGGAGAAACAAGCTAGGGAGCAAATAGATCAAATCACTGTAAATGGCACCACCTTGGTCAATCAAGAAGAGATAAGGGACTAGGTTTTTTAGTTCTATAAAAGCCTCTTCTCCTCAGAGGGAGGGATGGAGACTAATGCTGAGGCAAGGGAACATATTAAAAAATTAGTCCCAAGGAAGGTTAGTGATGAAATGGCAGGGGAATTGGGGAAATCAATAATGCAAGAAGAGGTCAGAAAGGTAATACTCTCACTCAAAGATGATAAGTCTCCAAGGGTAGATGGCCTCCCTGCAGAATTCTACAAAATATTCTTGCACTAGATAAGTGAGGACCTATTCCTTGTCTACAAAGATACCTTTTAAAGAGGCTCACTTGGAAGTAAGATCAATAAAGGGGTAATCAAATTAATTCCAAAGGAGGGTGATAGATCTCTTGTCAAAAATTGGAGACCCAACACTCTACTTAATGTCTCAAATAAGATATTGGCTAAGATATTAGTGGATAGGGTGGCTCTTATCCTTCCCTCTATCATAAAATCTACATAGAGGTTTTATTAAGGTAAGGTACATACTAGAAAATTTGATTACTAGTTGGGAGGCAATGAATTGGGCAAAGCAAACATGACAAGAAACAACAATGTTGCTACTGGATTTTGAGAAGGAATATGATAGAATAGAGTGGGATTTTGTGCTCCTAGTTTTGAAGCCCTTTGGCTTTCCTAATGCCTTTTCACATATGGTTAAAACCGTCTTTCAAGATGCAACTACTCAGGTAGAGGTCAATGGGGTTCTCACTCAAGAAATCACCTTAGACCTAAACCTATAGCTTTCTAATGACACCTCAATCTTGTTAACCCTGGAGGAGGAAAACTTTGCAAATATAATGGGGAAATTGGACTTTTTTTCTTAGCCATTGGGGTTAAGATTGCCTATTCCAAATCCTATGTTTTGGGCTTGAAGGAGAAACCCCCAGATTGGGTTAATAAATTTGAACTCCAATGGGGTGGTCCTTAGAAACTGGTGAGATACCTTGGAATCCCCTTTGTTGTGGAACCTAATATAAAAGAGATGTGGCAGTGGATGAGGGATAAAATAGAAAACAAGCTTGCTAAGTGGAATAGATAGTTTCTATCCTTGGCTAGTAGAATTCAAGTATGCCAAAAGATACTCTCATCTTACAACATATACTTTGCTTTTGTTTGGTTCTTCAACTCATATCAGTTCAATGATATTCAAAAAAGATAAGATATTTCCTATGGTCTGATGGGAAAGGTAAAATAAAGAGACACTCGATGAAATGGGAATGGTGCACAATTGAAAAACTCAAAGGAGGTCTGGGATTAAAGGATCTAAGGCTCCAAGGTATTGGTTTGGCTGCAAAGTGGGTGATTGGGGCATTAGAAGGAGGGGAGCCCTGGAAGGTATTGATCAGGAAAAACATGTTTAATGTCGTCCCCAAACATGCAAAAACTTGGAAATCTCTACCACTCAGTGATATCCTTAGTAGTGACTGGACTATGTTACCTACAAGATCCAATGTGTTTAAAACCATTTGGAAAGCTTGGGAGTTGATGAAAAAGTGCCTAACCAACTACCACTTCACCAAAGGGGATAATGGGATCATCTAGGTTAATAGATCTATATGGTGGAATCTAAAACATAAGGGGAAACCACTTGGATTAATTCAAGGCTACTCAGCAAGAGGATGGGCCCACAAAGGGATCTAGTGCTTTAAAGACATTCTAGAAGATGGTAAGTTGAAAGATTGGAACGGATTAAGTTTTGAATTCAATATTCCTCTTACCAATTAGAGGATTTACTCAATCCTTAGAGAGGCTTGCAATCAAATAAAATTTCTTGTGGTAACAAAGAACAATATTGCTCAATTCAAATACTTCCAATGGAAAAATAACAATAATATAATGAAAACTAAAGCTAAGGAAATGTATTCCATGCTAACTGAACACACAAATATGATAGAATACTTGAATCAAACTTGGAGACTTAACTGGAACAAGAATCAATGGCAAAAAATATTTTAAACTAATTGGTGTAAGCAGCTAGAGGAAAAGAAAGCCTATTTCAGATGGCTTCTAATAATCCAAAAACTATCATTCAAAAGCAAAATAGATGATATTGATATATGTAGCATCTATAAAGTAACTGAGACAATTAACCACTTTTTTTTAATGTATTTTTTCTAAAGAGATATGGAAGTTGTTTTGTAACAAGCAATATATCTAGGGGAACAATGAACAACCCCTTCCTAAGAAAATTGTATTTAATTATAACATAAAAATGGGGAAAACTGTTGCTCTGTTTTGGATTTTCCTTCATTTGAAATTTTGTGGTCCATCTAGACAGGAAGGAATTAAGACAGGTTTCAAGGAAGGAAAATGATGCTTACTGAGTCTTATAGAGGACTCATACTATACAATGTTGCCATGCAGGTTTACATTATGATGGGAATCTCAAAGGACAAATTTTGGAAGTACCTGGAGAATAGAGAGATTACAATTGATATCTTGGAAGAAAGGTATGGACATATGTGGTTGGAGGGGCATCCAAGTGTGGAAGTTTTCTTGAGGGCTCTTCAGGCATTTCAACAAGATCTTGTAGAGGGGCAGGGCACTAAAGTTGAAAAGAATCAGGGCAAAGTGGGGTAGAATGTGGCACCTTCTGCTAAAGAATTGTCAACTACAAAGACATTAATAGCCATGAGAGGTGGTAATGAGACAAAGTAAAGCAACCATAGGACAACAAACATGTTTTGTATATATCCTTTTTGATCTGCACTAGATGCTTACTTAGAATAGTGAAATATATTTGTATTTATTACTAATGATGCTTTGATGTAACTAATGACACTTTGATACATGTTTCCTTTGGGTCCACTCTTTTGATCCCATACAAATGGGGATAACTGTTGATACTATGTAAAGGGGTAGTTTAAAATTAGCACAAATATTATTGGGAATTGATTTTTGACCTCATGTAAAAGGGGGGGAACTGATGATATGATGTAATGGGGGATAGTCTTTTGTTGATCCTCATATGATCATATGATCTATGTGAACTATATTTTCTACTTCTATTATACTTAACAAAAAAAAAGAATAAAGAATGATGAAGTTGAAACCAAAATTAAATCAAAAGCTTCATACCAGTTGTCTTTGATCTAGGAATGGATTTCAAAAAGCCAATGATCTTCACCCCAAATTTGAACAAAAAGACCATTTTGTTTGTAATCAGCATATTGCACCTCCAGATGAAGAGGAATCATTGGTATTAGTCTCCATTCCAATTCATTCTCCGGAGGAAATCCATTTTGGTGAGTGGTTTTGATTTGTTTCAAGCTTTCCATACTAGACGCCCATTGAAAGCCATTTCTCGATCACCAGGAACCTCTGTCACTAGTAGACATTTGAGGAGTGTGATTTCTAGAAGCCCTAGTTTTAGGGTTTCTAAAAACCATTCCACCATGTGAGTTGTCGCTCCTCGAACTGCCAGAATGAGAAGGATGTTGCATGTGTGAATTTCCACTCCTCAGACCATTATAATGAAAAGGGAAAAAGTTGTCGCTCCTTGAATTTCCACTCCTCATACCACTAAAATGAAAAGGGTGAAAACCCTTATTTTCTTTGTTGTTGAGTTGTTGGTGTGTTCTTTGGACATGCTTCGTATGACAATTCAAACCCTGATGAAAATTTCTATTTCTTTGATTTGCCTCCTTGTTTTACCTCCTTGGAAAGTATTTTCTTGGTTTTTCGGAGGTTGTCGATTAGGGTGACCGAAATGGCATCCAGATGAGTTCTTTATGTGGTGCAAGTTGCCCGACTTAGGTGTTTCAAGAATATCCCTATCTTTCCAGGAAACAAAGGTATTATCTAGAGGATTTTGACACCTGTCAAAAGAAGGGTTATGCTTGTCATCAGATAATGGAGGCCAGTCAGAGTCATCATCTACTAGTGTACCCGTTTCACATGCGGGGAGTGAGCCATTGTAGAATTTTTTTACTAAAAAATAGAATCCTTAATAAAGTTAAATTAAATCTACTTTCCCCACTTAAATTAAATAAATAATTCCCTCCAAATGCAAATAAATAGGTCCACATCATCCATCCATAATAATTAAATTAAATTAAAAAGGGTTCCTTGCACATGATTCGATTCTCCACATGCATATCTACCATCCCTACATCATGTTTAATCTTCATTATTCACATCCTAACTCAAGAAACTATAAATCAAGACCTCATTCCTCCATCACACTCATGGGCCATCATAGAATGATCATCAACCAAACATATAACATATGATCAAGAGCACATGTGATATCATGTGTATGGTACATTGAGAACATAATTCAAGCATACAAATACAAGTACATGCTATCAAGATCTTGAAGAATCCAAAGAGAAATTTTTTTTCTCATATCTATGGGAAAATCCACTCAATAAAAGAAATATATTGCTTTGGTAAGTGAAGTTAAGAAATATTTTGATTTGATTTGTTTATGCTCATGTTAAAGGTATTTTATTTGATATAGAATGAGGGTTAAATATGGTTTTAATCTCTTGCATTTTGTTCTACATCTAGAATGAGCGTTAAATATGGATTTAAATTCTCTTTCATTTTTTCTACATCTAGCATCATACCAAACCACTACAAATCATTAGTGGATGGTGGTATTCATGAAACCACCTCTTTTTATCTAACCAAAAAAATTGACACCATTTATTTTTCTCTTGATTTTATCATATGGTCCCTTTCCAAATTTTGTATGATGCTTTAGATAATCCTAAGGCTACCTCTAACTTGAGAACAAACATCATGGAATTGCAAATTGTATTATGAAGGAAACATACACAACCATAGTCCTTAGGTAACTTCTCGACTAAGAAAAACATCAGAAGACTAAAGAACCATGGAAATTTAATCAATTTTACATATCAAATATTATACCTCAATCATTCATAATGATTCTTTTTAAATAAGTAATAATGAAGAGAAATATTCCTTTAAATATTTAGGATTGGATGAAATATTTTAAATCATATCAAAATAATATGTTTTGTAGGTGGGGTGCATGCAAATTGATATCTATATTGTACATGTACATACACTTCCTTGTAATATATTCTTCTCATTCTAAAAAAAAAGAAAATATGATAATTCATAATAGGGAATTGATATGGAAAAACAACCTTCTCAAGATAAGTGTTTAATATGTTTTCCTATATGATTTTTCTAAAAAATAGACGAATATTTAATTTCTTAAATTTATTAAAATAAATTATAAGATGTATGCAAATAATAAATATCTTCACATATATGTCAAGTATGGATATGACACCTTCAAGATTTTAATATGGTCACTAAAATTAGATTTCTATTTATAAAAATGAGATAAACTAACACTATATTTAAAACTAAAATGGTTATATATTTCATTTTGTTGGGAATGAAAAACAAGTAAATTTTCTATTGCAATGGTGAAAATTACACACCTTGCACTTTTCCTCTTCATTTTGGACTCACTTTGATAGGTGTTTATCCTTTATATAATGACATGTGTACAATTAGTGTTATTTTACTAAAAAATAACACATAACATGCACCTTACTTGACCCCATCTACACTCATTCCAAGGAACCAATTCTAATCCTAAAGTTTTCCATTTCTTTCCCAAGTTTAGACTCACACTTTATGGAAGAATCTAGAACTTTTAAATTTTAAATTCAAATTTGGGGTTGAATCAGACCTTTTTGACTATCTTCACTATGTGTCAATTGAAGTATATAATGATTCACTTGCCACCTTGGGAGTTCTACTTAAGGACTAGCCCTAGTTCATTTCAAAGCATTTGATCACTTGAAACCTATAAATTTAGTGCACATTTGAAAGATCCATTTGTATAATTAGAGATTTCACTATTACATTATTTTTTTTGCATTAACATCAATGAAATTATTTGTAGGACTACATATTATCTTCAATTTTTTTGGAGGAATTAAATTATTCCATCTAGAGGGTTTGACTAAAGTAAAATTAATCCTTTCCTAGAAAATTTCCCAAATGTGTTCTTAAACTCTATTAGTTAGCTAAAACAAATCACAAACATTGTGGTAAACCAAAAAATGGATATCAAATTTCAACAAAGATAAGATATGCACTCTAAGATTTAAGATGCATGAGATTGGGTAGACCCATAGTTTGTGTAGGTCACTTATGTAGTCACATAAGTGAGCTAGAGTAATAGATAATCAATTTTATAGATTAAAAAATATTCATTAAATTAATCTTGATTTTTCTATAGCCTGATATGATCTAGGAGGATTCACTAATAATAGTATACATGGTAATTCCAAGACCATTCTCAAGGATTGTAATAGGATTATTAACTATTTCATGGTCTGTGGTACACTAAATCACTTCCCTGATGCTTGCAATAACACAATGATCACCCACTTATCTCTAGTAAGTGTGACACATAACCTAGAAATGGTATAGAGCAATTTGAAGAAGGTTAGACACTCTTGGTGTAACCATACTTCATCCAAATTTCTTGTGTTTCTACCATGGATTGAGTAGGGCTTGGTATGCTCCTAGGCCAAACCATAAATTCCAATTCACATAAATTCTTACCACACTATTTTGAGCATCACACTATTAACTTAGAATAGTTTAGTCAATATAACAATCCAAGGGGTACTTCAAAGGCTTGCACCATGCCAAGTTATCAACCAAAACATCAATAAACTACTATAAAATGGTTATACTCCATAACTATTAAAAGATGAGTCATATAAGGAATTAATCAATAGAATAAAGGAAAAAATATAGGTAGATGAAAAGCGATAACATTCATACATCCTTCTCAAGAGAATTTCATGCACACAAGAAGAACAAATAAATAATATGTTTACTATTTTAGTTATCCATATCTATCTCTCTTTGCATTTTTCGTCTCACAAGGATTCTACATATACAATAATTTTATCTTGATCCCCATCTAGAGAGTTGTCCATTTGGATTCATCTTGGGCTATAAATTAATGGAATTAGATTTATTCATATTCATCTTCCATGTCTTATAAAAATGATCAAATTATTTGAGCCTCAACATCAAACCTCAAAAACCATTAGAATACTTCCCAAATAATTTTAACATGGCCAAACCAACATATAAGGATATGCATATAATGATCAATATTGAAATCAAAGAAGCACTTATAGGTCAACATAAGTTATTTTTCAAATAGTTTGTAAAATTCCTTAAATAGGTGGTTTCATTGGCCTCATCATCATGTAGATATTTTCATGGTTAAGCCCCCCTAGGTTTCAAGTAAATGTAGATTTTACTATGTTTGAGGGTTAAATTAATGTAGATGTTATAGATAACTAGTTTGATTAATTATAATCAATTTTTACATTAATGATTTTTTATGAAGAAAAAATAAAATTTCCATTCTTGAAAGCTTCTTCTCCCATCAAGAAGTGGTGGAAATCCCATGTACTCTAGGATGAAGACCAAATATGAGGTAAATCTAAACCAACCTGAGATCAAATCCTAGAAGCCTTTAAGAATGGATACTATCTTGAATATGTTTATGTTAGTCTTGCTACATGTAGTGGTCATAATTGTGTCAGTGAAATAAGTAGTAATTCCAAGCCTATACTAATGCCTTCCATGAATTTTATGCAAGGATAGGCTTGTTCAAGTTAGAGAAACACCAAGTCCTTAAGTACCAAAAATACCTATACTCATTTAATCTATATTGAAGCTAGTTAAAGTTAAGATGATGGGAGAATCCAATCAATATATAAAAACCATTTGTAGGAGTTCAATTAAAATATAAAGTGGGAAAAAATATTTGTGCCAAAGAAAACACTATCTTGTGACAAGAGAAAACCACTTAAGATAGGTAAATGGCATGATAGAAACAATAGCTACAAGCATTCCAAATGGAGTTAAAGGATGATTATGTCAATCTCTTAGATGGAATCATTGACATAGATCCTAATATCCTAGTCAACAATGTACAAGATACAATGTTAGAAGTTGAAGTTTAGTGACTATTCCATTCAAATGTGTAGATGGAAGAGAAAATATTAGACTTCATGACTAATGGTGATAGCATGAAGAACCTAACTTATTTATAAATCATCAAGTGGTTGAATTTTCCAATCATACCTCATTAGTGTCTCAATAAATTGGAATGATTTAACACACATAACACCCAAGGTATAGATGGTACTCTCTAGTGTCTCTTTTCATAAAATTTTCACCCTTTGCAAGAGCATATAGTTTGTTATGTGGTGCCAATGGAGGTCTATAATGTACTCCTTGGACGTCCATTCATGTAAAGTCACAAGTGGATGTATACATTAGATCCTAATTGTGTAGTTGTATCAATGGGTGGTGAGGGATACTAGATTCCTAAAATAAATTTATACTTAACACATGCGCTAATTCTAAAGAAGATTATTGCATATAACTATGCATGCTCATCTTTGTGCACTTAATTTCCAATTGATGCATGAGCTATTATAACAAGGATATCAAATTCTACAAACCATGTTTACATAGAAATATTCTATGCATATATATAGAGTTTTCAAATAAGTTCAAATCCCACAATAAGCCAAATGGTTCATCAAGCAATAGTTAGAATTCAAGGCTTCACACCTCCTTCCTAGATTCAATGCAACAAAGAATATTAATTCATAAGGATGGATGACTAATCTAGGCGGGATGGCTAATATAGGAGGGATCACCAAGTGTGGTACACAGTAACACAAAGACTATTATCATGTCTCATAATACCTATGATAACACTTTTATAGTTTAAGATATACTAGAGATCCTCCTTGATGCTTATGGTAAAGTAAGGACCATCCACTCATCTTCAATAAGCGTCATACATACTCTAGCTATGGTGTAGAGCACTTTGCATAAGGCTAGACAATCTTGTGGTAAATCATATTTTATCCAAAATTCATGTGGTTTCTACCATGGCTTTAGTGGATGCAATACACCTCCAAGACAAATTGTAAATACTAATTCACATAGATTCTTATGGTATTATTCTAATAATCACATTATTGACTTTAAATAGTATTCTCAACGTGACAAATCAAGTGGAAATCATGAAGCTCACATTGTACCAAGTCATAATTTGTAAACACATTATTCACCTACTAGAAAATTATTATAATCCAAAACCATTAAGAGATGATTTATCATACAAGAAAATATTTCCACTTCCATAGGAAATACTTTAAATTCCTAGCAACTATCAACCTTTATGGGATGCAATCTATGTATATACATATTTGTAACATAGATACAAATCACTCAATGAAAGAACAATAGATGGATATGTAGGCAACATAAGGTAGTAGTCATACATCTTTCTCAAAAGCATGTTAGATACAAAATGAATAGATAAATAATATATATGTAAATAGTCTTTCAATTCTATCTCTCTTTTTCTTTGCACTTGTTTGCCTCACAAAGCTTCCACACATGCAATAACTTCATCTAGAGAGTTGTCTACTAAGATTCAACCTAGGTATTGGATTATTTAATAAAGCACCTTCAAACATTTATCGCAACATATTTGTATTATATTTAAAATCAAGTAACATTTATTTATTTTTCATTATTTAAGTACAATAATAAAAGGCTAGGATTTAGAGTTGTAAATTATTCTAGATAATTGAAATAAATGTTGTAATACATGCAAAATTTGAATAAACTCAAATGCAACAGTTAGTTTGACTATGGAGATGAAAAAGTGATGATGAACATGTCAAAAATTGATTCACCATAAAATTAGATTTTTGGGATTACTTAGATGAATATCTTAGAATTATGCACTAAATTGGTTTAAACATACATTTGTAGACTTGATCTCTATGCTTTTAAATCTAATATCCACACTTATGAAATGAAACCAACACCGAAACTTGAACCTATACCATGTGAATGAACTAGCAAAAAATTGATTTGTTGGAATTTGCTTGTTTTGATCTTTTACTACCTAAATTTGAGTAAGGATTAATGGTGTTTAAGAACACCTTTGGAGATTTTACTAAATCTCAAGGGTCATGTTCTTCTTAGTTAGACCTTTAGTGGATTGAATTTATAACTTTGAGTGAAATATTCAAAGACATCAAGCAAGCATGTAATGGTGCCTAGGATGATGTTGCAAGTAAACAATATAGAATTAGCTTCTCCTTTTAAGCTCTTTTATCTAGATATTGTTTTCCATATTCTATCCTTTAAAGACAATTTCAAATGAATGAATGAAAGCCCATAAATACAATAACATAACACACATATCAACATTATTAGGAATAAGTGTTGTACACCTTGCACAACATGGAGTATTTTTATTATGTAAAATTAAATATTTAGTATGGTGCATCTAGGAGGTGTGTTTAACCACATTAAATATTTATTTGAGTCAACTTGTAAAGTTGTATGTAACATTCGGTTAGTTATTTTATGTGTGGGAGACATAAAATAATTAATTGGGGATAGTATTTAATATTGTGAAAACTTAGTATCAAAAAATAAATAAGGGGTTAATGGTTTTGTGTACTCATGGTTTTGAGGCACATAGTTTTATTCTACCACTTGGTTGTATTTGTGTGAGCTTGAGTCTATAAAAGCAATAACATGTTTAGTGGTTAAGATTAGCTAGATGTGAGTGAGTTGTCATTGTATTGAGTTTCTCTTGTGAGTGCATATGTGAAGCATGGCATGCGATGTGTAGTTACATGTTTAGACACAATGTGAAGCATGACATGCGATGTGTGGTTACATGTTTGGACACATGGGGAGTGCATTGGAGGAGCTTGATGTTTCAAAAGTGTTCATACTACATAGAAACTTTGTAAGTGCATTTTAATGTTTTATTACTAAATAATGCATAGAGTGTGGATGCTTTTGGAGGTTAGGTTTTTCCCTCTTGAGGGTTTTCTCAAGGTATATCTTGTGTTATATTATGACTTGTCTAATTGATCTTTGCATTATGGTTATTCTATAAGCTTACATGCATGTTCTTCTCTCATGGGGTTATGTAGGAAATGGATTTAATATTCTAAGTATTATGCATTCATTTCCTAACAAACATAGGCACGTTTTAGGTTGGTTCAAGACAACTAGTGAAAAGGTTGGCCAAGTGTAAATTTGGAATTTGAATTTTAAAAAATTGAGGTTCAAATTTACAACTAGGAATAAGTTGGGTCAAGTTTGTGTTTATAAATTTGATTCATGGCGATGAAAGTTGGATATAGAGATCATGACCAATCTCTAAGGATTAGTGATGATGGGATCTAAATAGGATGATGTCCTAGACATAATTAATGCAAAAAATATGTCACTTGTATGTTTGCTATTACATTTAAGACACTTATATTAAAACAAACGCAAAACATAAAGGAAAAATGCATGTGTATACTATTTTCATGATAACAATGTTTTACCTTATAGTGTTTTAATAATTAAATGAAAACATATAATAATTACACATACTAATCGATTTATATATGAACAATATCACAAAATTAAAAACAAAGATTTATGATCAATAACCAGTCTAGATGAAAATCACAAGAGGTTTAGAGTTTCAAAATGGCGTTTGCGTGCTCTGCAAGCCGAGGTAGGGCGACCGTGCCCTAGCTCGTTCTCTGTTTGTTGCTCGCTTCTGCGTTGTGGGGGGGGTTTTTTGAAGCTATCGGGGCTGTGGTGGTGGGGTTTTTTTTCTTTTCTGGAGGCCTTCTTGCTACTGTTTGGGTGGCTTGTGGGTGGAAGGGTTTTGATCCTACCCTTGGGGTCTTTTCTTTTTTCCATTTCTTGCTAAAGTGTCCTGGGGGTTTGCATGCCTGCTGGGGATCTTGTTTTTTGCTATGCCGGGTGGGGAAACATCTGGGGTTAGCCCCAAATTGGATTTCCGTTCAGCATTTGGTTCGAAGCCTTCGGCGCATGGAGTGAATGTTTTTGATAATACGCTGTTTTCTTCAGAGATGGAGATGAATGATCTAGGATCGGTTAATGGTTCCCGAATTACGAAGATTAATGGGTGTTTGGAAAGATGCAAAGAGCGACCGAAGCTGATTATCCCGATGGAAATGCTTGCAGATGATATTGAATACTATTCAAGGCACTCTTTTTATTGCAAGTTCATGGGTTTGAGAGTCTCGCTGCATTTTTTGGAATCCTGGGCTCAACGGACTTGGATGCCGGAGGGGGAGATGGAGATTAGGCTCCTTGCGAACAACTTTTTTATGGTCTCTTTTGATTGCATGGCAGATCGGAATAAGGTCTTCGAGGGTGGCCCCTATTTTTATAACCAGGTGGGTTTGTTTATCAAGCCATGGCATGCTGGCTTCAACCCGACTGAGGCAATACCGAGTCGGATTCCAGTTTGGGTTCGGTTGCCGTGGTTTCCAGTTGAGTGTTGGCGGGATGATGTGTTGCATTTGGTGGCTTCAATGCTCGGTAAACCTATTGGGTCTTCACAACAGACGCAGTATAAAAAGGTAATGACTTTTGCTCGTATCTGTGTAGAAATTGATTTAAGCAAGCCACTGCCAGATTCTGTTGAAGTGAGTGCTGGATCATATACTTGGGTTCAACAGCTAGATTACGAAACCCTACCTTTTCGGTGTCGTCTTTGTCATGAATATGGTCACTTGCAGCGTAGGTGCCCTAGGGCTAAGCCTGTGGTGCCCCAACCTTCTCAGCCTTCTCGTAATCCTCCTAGGACTGATAATGGTAAGGAGCCTATTCCGGGTGATGGTAATGGAGATGATGGTTATGTCCCTGTTAAGGCTCGCAATAGGAATCGGGGCCAGAAGCGGACCTTGAGGGAGAGGCAGGATGATGAAACTTTTAATAGGTTTGAGGTGCTGGATGATCTCAGCCAGGAGGAAGTGAATCCGGGGTTGCTGAACTTGGATCAGGGAACTTTGGGTACAGGACAGGATGGGCCACCATTGGAGGCCATGCAGGATGTGCAGGAGATTGGGGTTGGGCAGATGGATACAGATCAACAATTGATTGTCCAGACTGAACAAGAATCTTCTATTGGAGCTTCGAAGAGTGGTGGAGGTGGCTCCCCATTGCCCCTGAAAGGTGGCAAGGATGTGGGGAAGAGCTCTTTGGCCTCCTCTCGTTTAGGTATTCAGCAAAATGAACTGAAGAAAGGGGTTGGTGACAGGACTTCCAAGCTGGGAAGGAAAAAGGATATGGAGAAGATTAAATTAACTGGGGAAACTTTGGTGGAGTCAGGGTCAGTCAAGACTCTTGATTCACATTTTTCATGCCCCCAGAAATGATTGTTCTCTCATGGAATGTAAGGGGCTTGAACAGTGGCCCTCGACAAAAAGTTGTTCGTGATTTGGTTAGGAATCATTCTCCGGATGTTCTTTTTCTTCAGGAGACTAAATTATCTGTAGATAATATGTTGGCCATGGCTCCTAAGCTGTGGAAATATGGTGAATGCCAGTGTGTGGGGGCTCTTGGTGCTTCTGGAGGGGTGGCTTGCTTTTGGAACCCTCGGAAGATTTTCCCCCTATGGTGGATGTCCTCTAGATCCTCTATATCCCTTGTCGCCTCTTGGTATGAGACTGGTGAGTGTATTCTCCTCTCTAATGTGTATGCTCCTGTTGAGTTTCTGGGTAAACAACTTCTATGGTCCCATCTTCGTTTTGTTCGTAGCTTAGCTCCTTACCATCCGTGGGTTATGGCTGGCGATTTTAATGCTATTGTGGAATTGTCTGAGAAAAGAGGTGGAATTCCTAGGTTGGAGCCTTCTGCTCTGTTATTCAGAGATAGCATTTCTGAATTAAATCTTATTGATGTTCTACCTAGTAATGGTCGCTTCACTTGGAATAATAGGAGAATTGGTGAGAGTTGTGTTGCTGAGAGGCTAGATCGTTTCTTGGTTTCCTGTTATTGGGTTGGAAACTTATGGTCCACTCGATCTGAAATTCTTGATTGGAGAGGTTCTGATCATTGGCCTATTAAGCTTAGTATTATCTCTGCACGGGGGCCTCGGTCTCCCTCATTCAAGTTCCAGCTTATGTGGTTACGGGATCCCACTCTTCATGATTATGTGGCTGAGTGGTGGCGGATTGGTAGACCAACTTTTGGTACGGCAATGTACACATTCTCCAAGCTTCTTCAGTTTGTCAAATATCAGCTTAAAAGGTGGAATCGGCGATGTTTTGGTAATATCTTTCATGCTAAGGTTGCCGCACAGGAGGAGTTGAATAATATTACGCGGTTGATTCGTGAGAATGGGGCCTCTGAGGATCTTCTAAGGGAGGAGGCTAAGACTTTGAAAGTGGTTGAGGAATTTGAATTGCGGGAAGAAATCTATTGGAAGCAAAAGGCCCGGGTTGAATGGTTACAGGAAGGTGATAAAAACACCGCCTTCTTCTTCAATTCTGTGAAGGATAGGAGGCATGGTAATTCCATTCCTTTTCTGGTGAATGATAGGGGTGAACGTCTTGCCTCGTTTCAAGAAATCTCTGCTGAGGCATCTCAGTATTTTGCTACTTTATTTAGGGAGGATTCACAAGGGGGCTCTGTTGAGGAAGCACAGGTTCTTTCTTGTATTCCTCAGTTGGTCTCCAGGGAGGCGAATGAGTATTTGATGAAAGATATCTCTCTTGATGAGCTGGAGGGGATTGTGTTTCAGATGAAGAAGGGTAAAGCTCCTGGTCCCGATGGTTTCCCGATTGAATTTTTTCAGGAATTCTGGGATATCATAAAGTTGGATCTTCTGGCTGTTGTCCTTGAGTCCCAAAGGAATAAACAGATGCTTCGTGCTCTGAACTCCACCTTCCTTGCTCTCATACCCAAGTGTGAAGGGGCTGATAGGTTATCTCAGTTCCGGCCTATCTCTCTTTGCAATGTGGCTTATAAAATCATCTCAAAGTTATTGGCTGAGAGACTGAAGAAGTGGCTTAAAGTGTTGATTTCGGAGGAACAGAGTGGATTTGTGGCAGGTCGGCAGATTCTTGATGGGGTTGTCATTGCTACGGAGACCATCCACTCCATGGACAACTCCCATGAGAAGGCTATGTTCATTAAGCTGGATATGGCTAAGGCTTATGACAGGGTTAGATGGTCTTTTTTGCAGAAGATCCTTGTTGCTTTTGGTTTTGGTGAGGAGTGGATCCAATGGGTCATGAGCTGTGTCACGTCTGTTTCCTTCTCAGTTTTGATAAATGGAGATCATTCTGAACTTTTTGGTGCCTCTAGGGGTTTGCGCCAAGGGGATCCTCTTTCTCCGTATCTTTTTCTGCTTCTTGTGGAAGGCCTTGGTCGTTTGTTGAAAAGAAGGGTGGAGCTTGGCATCATTCAAGGTTGGCGATGGGGTGGAGACTTGCCTCCGCAATCTCATTTGCAGTTTGTTGATGATACTGCCCTGATGGGGATGGCTACTGTTAGGGAAGCTACTAACTTGAGGCAGGTGTTGGACATATATCTTGTTGCTTCAGGACAATTGATTAATGAGGAGAAGTCTTCCATATTCTTCTTCAACACGCCGAGCCCCATACAGAGAAGAATTGCTAATATCTTAAGGTTTCAGATAGGGGTTCTCCCTTTGACTTATCTGGGTTTCCCAATTTCTGTTCGCCATCTTCCCAAGGGTTCTTGGCAGAATATTATTGATAAGCTCCGTGCAAAAGTTAATCATTGGACCCACAGATGGTTGTCTTTTGCGGGGAGGGTTCAGCTTCTCAAGTCGGTGGTGCAGGCTCTCCCTACCTACAGATGTATGCTTCAGGTGGCTCCGATGGGTTTTCTGAGGGAGTTGGATTCTCTTGAAAGGCAGTTCTTATGGGCAGGAAGTTTGGCTTCTTCCAAGTGGAGCCTAGTTAGGTGGGAAGTTGTGTGCAGCCCAAAGCAATTTGGTGGTCTTGGTCTTCAACAGTCTGCGTTATCTGGAGTGGCTGTGGCTGCTAAGCTATTTTGGAGATGGTGTGTGGAACAGGATCAGCCGTGGGCCAGGATATTATCTCATAAGTATTTCCCGGGGATTCCACGGCAGGATCTTCCTCGTTACCCTCTTGAGGGGAAAGGTTCAGTGATTTGGAATACTCTTCAGAAGGGTGCAAAGCTTATTAAGGAAGGTTTATTTTGGATCTGTAGACGAGGAACTGAGGCTCTCTTCTGGTCGGATTCTTGGGATGGATTCCCTCCACTTACTTCTCAGTTCCCCAATCTACTTCCTTTGTGCCAAAGATTTCTCGAGGCTGGCTGGGCTAGGGTGAGTGACTTCAAGTCTGTTGCTTCTTTTGGTCAGTTGGAGGTAGCTCATTGGAAGGATCCCGCAGAGTGGCCAGATTTGGGACTTGCGGAAGAAAGTGCTGAGCTTCACAAGATTCTTCATAGTAGGAGTTGTAGTTCTCTTCTGGAAGAAGATATTCTTGCTTGGACCCATAATCCTAAGGGGGTTTACTCTGTTGCTTCTGGTTATCAGGTGTTATTGGCTCAGAAGCTAACTGGGGCAGAGGTTCATTGGTGGAAAAGGGTGTGGAATAAACTCTCGTGGCCTAAATGCAACTGCTTTGTTTGGACTTTGGCTTGGAATAGGTGCTTGACCTGGGATAACATTCGTAAACGGGGATTTCAAGGACCTTCAATTTGTGTTTTGTGTGGGGGAGCGGAAGAGGATTCTTCACATTTGTTCTTTCGGTGCCCCTTTGTTGTGCAACTTTGGCATTGGTGGTGGGAGGTGTGGAAGCTTCCCTGTATTCATGCGTGCTCTTTGGTTGAATTCTGGGATAGTATGGGAAGACCTCCTTCTATGGCTTCCTTTTTGCAGGAAGTTTGGTTCGTGGGCCCTACCTTTCTGCTTTGGCAGATTTGGTTGGAGCGGAACCGCAGAATTTTTCGTGATCAGAAGTTGGTGGGTCGGCAAGTTTGGATGCGTATGCTTGGAATGGTGCAGGAGTCTGTTTTAGCTAAATGTGATGTGGTTTTCCCCTTGGAGAGAGGTGATGCTGAGTTGGTGGCCAGACTAGGTCTTCAAGAAATTCATTCATCTTTTGTCAGTTCTAGGAACTGTAGGCATGGGAAAAAGAGGGTCCAACGGGTTGGAAGGTGGTTACCTCCTCCCAATGGATTTTTAAAGATCAATACTGATGGTTCTTCTAGGGGAAATCCTGGGCCTGCTGGAATTGGTGGGGTTGGCAGGGACTCAGCTGGTTCGGTGATTTTTCTATTCTCTATACATGAGGGGGTGAAGACTGTTAACTTCATGGAGGGTCTAGCAATTCTTCATGCTATTGAGAGGGCCCTTGCTTTGGGATGGAGAAAGGTTATATGTGAAGCTGATTCACAGATTTTGATTAATCTCTTGAATGAGCGAAAGATATCTGATATAAATTGGCAGTTGGCTTCGGTGGTTCAACGGATTCTTCAAGTTAGTTCTCGGATGGAGGAGGCATCCTTTGTTCACATCCCAAGGGAGTGGAATCGTGCTGCTGACTGCTTGGCCAAATGGGCCTCTGAGCAAGATAGTGGTTGGAAGGTTGAGGATTGGGATCAAGTTAACCCTGAGCTGCATCTGGATTTAGACCGGTTCTTGGAAGAGGATAGGAGGATACATGGGGATAGTTGATTTTGTTTTATGTTGTGGGGTTTTCGCCTTGTTTTCTGGGACTGGGTCCCGTGGTTATTATTGTAATGCTCTTTTCTGATTTCTAATAAAGTTTTTACCCCTTTGTTTTCAAAATAACCAGTCTAGATAACTTTAATACATCTCCAAAAATATCTAATTTTTTTTTAAAAAACTATTTTATTTTTGAAAAAACTATCATTCATTTTTCATAATTCATGCCTTTTATTTTTAATTTTTCGATAGGCTACATATAGTGTGAGATTTGAGCTTGAAACAAGTCTCACGCTTGCAAACCACCGTTGAGTCATTGGAAAACAAGTATTGTCGTTTAATGGTAAGCCAACTGCCGTATAATATTTAATTTCTTAAGGAAAAAACCTAGATTTGTCTAAGTTTATTTCATTCCATTATTTATCACTTATTATTAATTGTTTAATCTGACCACATGCAACTAGAATTCACAGCACATCTATGTACAAACACATATTCTCTAACATATTAACATACATTAGTTTTCTATCGACATAATCCTTAAACTTCCTTTAGATGCAAGTGCTAATTATATATATATATATATATATATATATATATATATATATATATATATATATATTTGTTTGTTTATACAATCACAACATACTTCCTACTCTTTACTACCACATAAAATGCTTCTAATATAATTATAAATTTTGGAAAAATAAAGGAGTTAAATCTCTTCTAATGGCCTCCTCATCATCATCTCCATTCACAACCCATCACTTCAATCCCTAGACAAAAAAACAAGAACAAGAATGGTTTACAACAATTCCTCTCCACTCACGTTATTTCACGATTCCCAAAAATATTGGTTTGTAGGGGACGGTGTACATGCACTCCAAGGACTTTGGATTGAATCGGCACCTTTAACGTTTGAAAAATTTGCCTCCTGCAAAATCAGCGTTCACGGCACATTTGGAGGCACTGATCGTAGCCTAAATTTGACGGTCGAAATGCCTGTCAGCTAAATTTAATGTATTTTAAATACAATAGTAAATATGATCATACAGTAACAAGAAAAACGTGTAGAAGCGTGCCAACCAAAATAAATTGGCTACACAGATTTCCAATCGAATGTATCTGCACCTTACACGTCTGGTTTGGTTAGTTGAGCTCTGTTAGTGAGCTTTCAGGGTCAAAGAACATTCATTTGACTTTGGCAGTCGTCAAATTTATTTGGGTTCCTCTGATGGCCGTTAGAGTTATATAAGCGACGCTATGTCCCCCACCCTAGTTCCCCTGCAATCTGTCCATCCAGCTTTCTTGTAGGCACACAAGTCTTGTGCATTACCTACCCTTCTCTCTTTTCGCCTGTAACTGCTCTCTGCGCCGGCTGCATTGGTTGTAGTCACTTTGCCTTCTGGTGCATTTATTGTCTGTAGTTTGTGTTCTGTAATTGAACAATGGAGATGGGTGATAGAGGCGTGGCAGAGAAGATGCCTCGTTATGAGTGCCTTCTTTTTGGTGGGTATGATTAAAAATTAGTTTTGTTTTGAAAATCATGTTCTTTCATATGTTATTTATTTATTTTTTTTCATTTTAATGATAGATCATGGGATGTGATGAAAAACATTGATGAAAAAATTGATACAGTCAAATCCAGAAAATTTCATGTCTTTAATCAATACCCACTTTGATGTGTGCCTTGTAGACCCTGTTTTCTTCTTTCTAGAAGTTAATTTCTGATTTCTTTGGTGTTTGTTTCAGATCTTGATGACACATTGTACCCTGTAAGTTCAGGACTCAGTGCAGCATGCACCAAGAATATTGGAGGTATATTGTGGCTGAAGTTTTGAGATATTTAAGAAAATTTCCCTGTTTCATAGGCTATGATGATTTTTTTAAGTTCACTCTTCAACGAAGTGATGAGGTTTGAATTGTGGGTATGATAGATTATGTAGCTCAAAAGTTCGGAATGAATAGGAATGAAGTGACAGCTTATTGCAGAGAATTGTACAAGAAATATGGGACAACCATGGCGGGACTCAGGGTTAGTATTCTTTCACGTTTTTGGATTTGATGGAATTCTGAAGTGCATTTTTCCTTTGAGGGTAGGAATATGGGGATTTTAGGATTCGGTTTCAAAAATAAAGCAGAATATTTGCTTTTAACTTAATTTATGAAAGACTTGGGAAATTTTGTTATTGGGGGACTCCTCACAATTGACTGCAGAGTCGCAGACACAATTCTGCAAGCAAGTTACTGTAAGTCTAGCAAATGTTTCACTGAAAGTTCTAAGAACTGTTGTTTAAAATCTGTTATACAAAGAATTGGAATTTTGACATTTTTGAGATTTCACAGTTGTCTTCAGGGGAAATTTTGGTAAACTCTTGCTGTAGGCTTAGGGAATAATTGTAAGTAACTAAATATTAGGTTGGATTTTATTGGGTGAATTCATAAGACCCATTTAATTGGATGAGATTGGATCATGCCAAATTTTGCTTTCTTTCTTTAAGATCTCCGGAAATATGATCTCTCTGAGTTCTAACAGTAAAAATCAAAATTAATTTTTTACTTGAACTATGCTCCCCACTCCCTCTGTAGGTCAAGCATGAACCTGAAAATTTTCCAGGAACTATTGTTTCAATGGTAAGTATTTTGGGAATTAAGGCAGTGATCAAATTCCACAGTTGTCTTCAGGGGAAATTGTCCTAAACTCTTGTTGTGGGTCATAGAAATAGTTTTAAGATAGAAATTCTATCTATTTGGAGGTGAATTTATATGACATTTAACTGGGTGAGATTGGATGATGCAATGCTATTTGTGGAACTTACGTTGTTCTTGTACTATTGGGAACTATGATGATCATTCTCACAGTAGAAATCAACATTAGTATATGATTTGAACTGTGTACCCTGTCTCCCTCTAATATCTAGAGTCCTGTCATGATACAAAGCTTTACATCCCTGTTTAGATGAGAGGATATAAAAGAGTTGTAAACGTGGTACAAATTTTCAACTCCAACAGATATGCTTAAGTTGTAGATGGTGCTTGCAATTGATGGATGTCGATGAATGTTTTCTTATGGACTATTTTTTCCTTACTCTTTGCTTTGTTTCTGGATCTATACAGGCAATGGGCTATGACTTTGACTATGATGATTTTCACAGGTATATCTCGAAAATGATGCATGCTGGTTTGTTTTTATTGTTATGAAATGCCCCAAATCAAGAAAAAATTGAATTTTTTGTGTGTTTCTGGAAACTAATTTGTTTGGTTTTTTAAGTTTAATTTCTATTTCAAATTCCTTCTTGATTTCCCTTTACTTAATCAGAATATTTTCCTGTACAGTTATGTTCATGGAAGATTGCCATATGAGAACCTTAAACCGGACCCAGTGCTAAAGAATCTATTACTGAGCATGCCTCAGCGGAAAATTGTAAGCTATTATGGTTCATGATGTTGAAATTTTTGAAAGCTGAAAGCAGTTTTGAATGTTTATATTAGTTCTTAATTAGATCATGGTACCAGATCATGCAGTGTCCTAGTTCTTGAGAGCCCATGGAATTTTTGGAAATTTGAATGCATACAACTAAACTCTTTGTTTTGTGAAATAGATATTTACAAACAGTGACAAAGTTCATGCTGCCAAAGTGCTGAGCAGGCTTGGGTTGGAAGATTGTTTTGAAGGTGTGATATGCTTTGAAACACTCAATTCTCATCCAGAAACTGCTGAAAACGATAACAGCTGGGATAAACCCTTTTCTGTTATCTCCAAGACACTCGTTGTTTGCAAGCCCTCAAAAGAGGCTATAGAGCATGCTCTTGTCCTTGCAAATGCTGATCCAAAAAGAACTGTATGTTTCTGCGGACTTGATTCTCAGTTTGCTTTCAGTTTTCATTTCAGCAAATTTTTGTAAGTTTATTGAGTCTGTTATTTTGCTCTGTAGGTTTTCTTTGACGACAGTCCTAGAAATATAGCAGCAGGAAAACGTGTAGGCCTGCATACCGTATTGGTAAGACCATTTGACAATGAATTGTTATAAGTATTTTTTGTTTCTGACTAATTCAACTATACAAATTTTTTGACCATTAAGTTATTAACAGGTTGGGACTTCAATCCGGACAGAGGGAGCAGACTTAGCACTTGAAAGCATTCACAATATAAAGGAAGCCCTGCCTGAGATTTGGGAAGGCAATGAACGCTCTGAACACTCAGAAAGAGCCGTGGCTATTGAAACTGTTGTAATTGCATAAAACAATCTCATTGCAGAGAATGGGGCACCCTTCACTTTGTTAAAGTTTTGGGAACACCTTCCCCATTTCTGTAATCTTGAATAGTACCTAATCTGGGGTATAATATCCCTTCGATGCAACATCATTTCTTGATCCCATCCATGTAAAACGGATGTTATCAACAAATTAACATTTCAATTTGTTCTTGAAAAGAAGGATCAAGTGCCCTTTTCCTTCACTCCATTTTCCTCTTCCCAAAGCATTTGACTATTTTGTGAGCAGCAGATGATTTACTCTTTAACTATAAAGAATTGCTTAAAAGTGTCCATATGATTGAATTTTCTTAGCAAACTTATCTTTTATGCATAAGAAAGAATTGTGACATGAAGAAGGAAAGATGATAAACAACAGAATTGGAGTAGGTTATTATTGCTTTCATTTTACTCAAATTCAGCGGACTTTCCTCATTGCTTGTGTAATTTTTCGTCACTCTTGTAAACATACTAACAAATGACACAAGGCCAACATACAGTATCGTCAAGAATGTTGGGCTTAAAATGCAATGAATTGTGAGAGCTAAACTCGGAACTGTATGTTGTTTTGGATGTAAATAGATTAATAGCATGAAGTTTCCACAGTCCATGATAAAATAGTGCTGAGATTTCTGCATTGAAACTGTGTGGAATCTTTTTACATCAACATTTCTGATCATGCTTCATGATCCATCAGCAGGATGGTGTGCAGATAGAGAGAAGAATGACTATGTAAATAGATTGCCACTACAATCAGCAAAGGGGATCAGGTTTTGCTATGAAAGCATTAAAAATTATAACATTAAGAAACAATTGCTACAGATATCAAAAAGAATTATGGAAGTTATGAAAATGGTGCATTCCAAGTTGAGCAGTTGTTACTGCAACTGTCATAAGTATACAATCAGAAAAGTGGTTCTGCCAAGATTAATTTTCTATTTCCACAGAAATAACCACTCAATATCTGAGTCTTAGCGTCTTATTTTGGGGATATGGTATCCCTTTTTGAATGATATAACAATTATTTAATATTCTGAACATGGTCACATTCTCTTCCTGGATATAGAAATTCTAACGAGTAAGAGTTCTAAAGAATTTGAGATTTACAGTGGGGTTCCATGGAAGGGGCTGTTGCTGCTGCTATTTTACTGTGCCCGGCGTTCCATGGAGTTCATTTCTTTTGAAAATCTGTGAATATACCTGAAAATGAGGAGGGCTTGTTTTTTTTTTTTTTTAAATTAATTTTTAAAAATAGGAATTTATGCTATTAGTTGCAGTGGGGAGTTGGAACTTTCCAATGAATGTTGAGAGATTTTAAGTAGTTTTCTTGTCAAATGGTAACATCCAACTGGTGCTTATCTATGTTACACCCAATTTTTGGGATAGGGATGGCAGTGTTGAAAATAAGTAGAGCAAAACGGAGTAATATAAACCTGCAGCAAATTAACAGAGATGAATATATCAAATACACAGAGACTACAGAATTTACATGGTTCACCAATTTGGTTACATCCACAGGAAAAGCAAGCTCAACTTTCTCCTTCTGTTAATTTGCAGTGAATACATGAAGTTTTTGTTCTATATCAAAATGTTATCTTGCACAAGTTCTTATAAAACTCCTCAAGTAAATGAAGAGTCAAAAGACATGGGAATGTGAAGAGTTGGGAAATTGAAAAGGTGTGCTAGTTGGACTGCACAACTGAACAATCTTCCACTTGAAGTCCAACCCATGCTGCAAATAATTAAGCTCAGAGAAGTCACCTGCTTTTTCAGGCTTAATGTCACATTTTTACCAAACCAAGAGAACATCTAAAAAACTCCAGCTTCTCTTTTGCAACGACCTTTGTCAATGCATTTGCAGGATTAAGACTAGTATGAACCTTATCCAATTTCAGCTTACCTTCTTCACGGACACTTACGATAAAATGCAAACGAAGCTCTATGTGCTTTGTTCGTGAATGAAAAGCTGTATTTTTTGCCAATTGAATTCCACTATTGCTGTCACTAATCAGAGTGACAATTCACCCAATATACGCTGCAACTATAACATTTCCTTAACTCCTTTGGTGAGGGCAATGTATTTTGCTTCGTTAGTAGAAAGTGCTACCACTTTTTGCAATCTAGAAACCCAACTGATCATTGTCCCTGCAAATGTGAACACATAATCAGTGGTAGATTGCCTTTTGTCCAAGTCACTAGCTATATCGGAATCAACAAAACCTTGCAATTGAGCCTCTTTCCCTCTAAATCTCAAAACATGTTATGAAGTTCTCTTCAAATATCTCAAAATCCACTTGACTGCTTGTCAATGAGTCTTATTGGGATTATTCATACTTGCTAACCACTCCCATTGCATGAGCAATGTCGGGTCTTGTGCAAGCCATCACATACATAAGGCTTCCAATATCAAAGGAATAAGGTACTCCTTTCATATATATTTCTTTCTCTTGTGTATTAAGACACAACTCAGTGGATGGCTTGAAATGATCAGCTGGTGGTGTGCTAACGTCCTTAGGATTCTTTATTTTGAACCTATCCAAAACATTTTCAATATATTTTTCTTGCGGTAATTTCAACTCTCTTTTTTGCCTATCTCTAATGATAGTCATTTGAAGGATTTTATTGGCAGCCCCTAAAATCTTCATTGAAAATATGTTAGTCAATTGTTGTTTCAGCTCACTAACAACAGTCATATTAGTTCCTATTACTAGCATATCATCAACATAAAGTAACACCAACACAAATTCACCATTTTTCAAAACTTAATAATACACAAGAGAATCATTTTCCCATCTAGTAAAATTTTAATCAGCCATAAAATTTTAATCAGCCGTAAAAGAATCAAAATTTAAATACCATTGTCTAGGAGCTTGTTTAAAACCATACAAGCTTTGATTTAATCTACAAACAAAATCCTCTTTACCTTCTTTTTCAAAGCCTTCAAGTTGCTTCATGTACAACTCTTCCAAATCATGATGTAGAAAAGTTGTCTTAACATCAAACTGCTCTAATATAAGATCATACACAACTATCAATCCCAACACTACTCTGATGGTAGTCATTTTCAATACTACTGAAGATATTTTAGTGAAATTAATGCCTTTTTGTTGATCATAACCTTTGACCACCAATCTAGACATGTATCTTTTATTTTCACTTTCTTCTTCTTTCAATCTATATACACATCTATTTTTTAAAACTTTCTTGTTAGGTGGAAGAGGCACTAAATCCCATGTGTAATTTTCCATCAAAGATCCCATCTCATCTCTCATAGGAGATCTCCATCAACTGTTTTTTATCTTTATCTTCACACACTTCTTCGAATGTAGTAGGTTCAACTTCATTGGACATCAACAAATGTTGAATGAAATCATTATATTTTGTTGGAGGCCTACTCCCTAGTGGACCTCGAAACTTGAGCAATCAATTCCTCACGAGTACCTGTGGGATGATCTTGCTCTTCATTATCATGAAAATTTGGGTGTGGAATTTGTGGTTGAACTTGTGGCTGATTTACAATCTCCTTTTGTTTAAACAAATCACCCTCGCTTGTGATTTCTTCTAATGGAACATATTCTTTTGCAAGCATCCCTTGTTCTGGGAAACTTGGCATCACTTTTTCATTAAAAATTACATCTCTATTGAGTGACTATTTTCAAAATGTATCCTACAACCTATAGCTATATTTCTCATCTTTGTATCCAACTAAGATACATCTCTTTGATTTGACATCAAGCTTCGTTCTTTTTTCTTGTGGGATGTGAATAAAGGCCTCACACTTGAACACTCGTAAATGACTATATGAAATTCTCTTTCCCAACACTTCTCCCAAATTTCAAAAATCTAATCAAGATGATGGACCTTGGTTGATCAAATAGACAATTGTATTAACAACCTCCACCCAAAACTGTTCTTCCAAACCACCATTAGAGAGCATGTTGCGAGCCCTCTCCAAAATTGTTCTATTCAACCTCTTTGTTGCATCATTTTCTTGAAGGGTGAAAGGAACAATTTTGATCCTTTGAATACCATTATTTGCACAAAACTGGTCAAATTTTATAGAACAAAAATCACCACCATTATCATAATTTAAGCACTTAATTTTGTTGCTGATCTAATTATCTAAATGTTGGGAATTAAGGTGTCTCAACATTTGCAATTTCCTAGCATTAATTTATTAATTTAATTATGCCTATGTTGTAGTTTATTGCTCATTTTTATTTGTCATCTAATATGACTTGGCACAGTGAGTTGTTGACATGTTGGAAGGTGATAGAACATGACAAGGATGTTGTGGTTCCTGTTATCAATAGTTTTGCACCCTCCTGAATGCGGTATTCAACAAACTACTGAAACATGGAAACCTCTTTCAGATGTGGGTGATCTACGCGAAAGAGGAATCTCCAAAGTGAGCTAGTTCTCCGAATGATGAATTATATTCTAAAACAGCTTCTGAGGAAAGGGATGAAGAATGACTAAACATAAAAACCTATTTCTAAAAGATGATTCACCAAACTTATAAGAATTCATACCTAATCACTCATAACAACTTCTCTATTGCAGTAATCCTCACAATCTCATTGGCACATATCCCATCAGTGATTTGCATGAAGATCTGGAAAACAAATACAACATGCAACCTAAAACGTGTAATTCTGAAACACAAGGTCTATAACAACAAGACGTAAAAAGATTCCAATTTGAAAACACAAATATATCAGATTGCCGTTACAAAATTTTGAGACAGAAAATAAGAAGGAGAAATATGCTACTCTATTAAAACTAGAAGAGTGTCAATCTGTCAAAACTGAGTATCAAAAGGTTTACAAGCTCCCCCGAAATGTGTGAGGGCAAGAAACTATGATTCTGAACTGCTGAGAAAGGAGAGTTGAAAGACTAAGTCTATCAAAAGAACTCTCAAGGAAACCCTAATCCGAGCTCAGGAAAAGCTCCAAAAAAAAGCTTCAAACAAACTCAAAAACTACTTTAAAGCAAAAAAAAGCACAATGCTTTTATGATTACACTGTCAAACCTCTAAAAATAGGCTAAATCTGCTTTAAAAGCACAAAAAACACCTTATCTCTCCAAGATAAGTTTGGAATCCGACCAAGAGGAAAAGTCAATAAAAGATCTGCTAAAAATAGCAAGAAAACATAAAGCAATTCATAGAATATCGCTTTTATGCTTTTGCTTTACGAGATGCAGATTTTTTACCATTTGTCTATTTTTGCAACTCAAAGATTAGAAATCTTTTGCAAAAAGAAAATCTCCTTACTTCTCCATTTCAATAATTGATTTTCTCAAAAATCATAAAAACACATTACATAATCTTCCTTTTATCAAAACTTCCCATTGATTTCTCTAAAATCAATAAAACAAATAAAAACCCTAAAATGATCATTAACTTTCAAGGAGAAGGCAAACCCTAAATGATAAGATACATTATTGATTTTCCTTAAATCATTCAAAACAAAACCTAGGGTAAGACATCCTTCAACCCCTATTTTCCTAAGGCACAAAATATAAGCCTTAAAGACTTGATATCAACCTAGGCATATAGATTTCGGCCTCCCTCTAATAGCAAACTTAGACTTTGAAAGAAACACAATACAAAGCCACCATAATCTGAAATAACCCATATGCTTATTGACCAACATGAATATCCTAAACAATTATAGTGTTGGGTCGAATTAGGGTATGAGTAAAAGAAGTCAAACCCTAATTATTTCATTTTGCACTCACTACTTTGGAAAAATCGAGCTCTGCCTGAGGGAGCACGCCGCCAAGCATGGCTAGGTTTCTAGCTGGAAACTTCTATTTGAGCCTTCAAATGAGCTTCTTCTTTCTGATTTTATTCACACTCAACCTGCACAGCTTGCAGTAAGTGTTATTGATTATTTTTCTCCTCATCCCTTGAGCTTCAGAAGAAAGTGAAGGCCTCACAAGCCGCGGCCATGGCATGATTATCTGATGCCTTTTGTCTCATGTGTTTATTCTCTGTGTTCATCTTCCTTTAAAGCTCAAGCACCAGTTTGAGAGCTCGACTCTGGGCCATTGGAAACTCCATGAAGTTCTTTTTGAATGCAGATGTACGCACTCTCTATAATCCCGGACTGGTAAGCCACCTCTAGCTACTTCATTCTTAGAGACTAAAAGACTCCTTACTTGTAAATTTCTGGCCATGTTCAGGCCGCACCAAATGTATGTTATAGAGAACGTTATTTGAAGCTTTGGCTCGACCCACAACAAGAAATTTTCCTTCATGCATATTTGATAATGAATCCCTTCGTGGGTATTTAAAAAAAAAAATGAATGAGAGTTGCATTTCCTCCATTTTTTAGCTCGATTTATCACAGGGAACTCACATTTGTTGTATATTTTGCTATTTAGTTCAAGATCTCACATGGGTTATTACTGTAACTGTTTCTTCTACATTTTGAAGCTAAACCTGAAAATGGGTACTCGAAATCCTTAAAGGAAACTACATTTTCTATATTTTGAGAATAAACCCACATGTGGGTATTTGAGATTTCGAAAGAGAACTGTATTTCTTCCTTCCTGAGCTCGATCTATCACAAAAATTACATTTCATTGCTTTTCCCTGCTGTCTCTTTTGGTTATTATGAAAATCATATGAAAGTTGTATTCTTTCTACTTGAGGCTCGAAGAAGCACATAAATTTGCATATTTTGTAATTATACTGCTGTTTCTATGCAAAAACCATATGGGTATCATAGATTATCATGTTTACTGTATTTTAGAAACAAACCCACATGTGGGTAACTGCTGTTCATCCTTGTTTACCATTCAGAACTGAAAGTACTTGTAAGAGTTAACAAAAACTGTATACTTTCATCGAATTCAGTTTATGGCCTAGGCATAACTGACACCTCAAAAACTTCTTTTGGTAACAAAACTATTTGCTCCTTCTTCAATACTCTGAAAAGATCACTTGCTTGAAACTTATAACAAAAGAAACTCTGCTATGCAATATTTGCTTAAAATATAAAAGACCAGTAAATCAAATGAAATTGCAAAATCTGGCTTCTAAAGCATTGAATTTTGCTGTTACCTCCAGCATGGTTCTATACTCATTTGACTCATACACCCAGTTTTCCATTTTGGCATTCCTGTAACTTTCTTTGATAGTTGTATGACACTCGAACTTGATTCATAATTATTTTCCTCTTTTGATAAAAGTATCTGACCTCTTGTCACAACACTGTCATTGACATGGATCTTGAGAGTGATTTGTATTTGTTCATTGAGAAGAAAAGGACCTCCATGCTTGCATTCTGCTTGTATTTTAATGTCTTTCTGACACTCCTTAACCTTATCATGGCAACTCCTACCTCCTATTCTTGAACTCTGTAGGGAAACCAAGTTGAATCATTGCAACATCATGACCACATGCTGCTCACCAGCTCATATGTATAGTTTAACAACTCAGAACTTATTTTGGAAAGAAACAACTTACTCTTCCCTTGTTATCCTGGAATGATCCCTTTATCACTAAACCCATAATGTTGTATTTACTTACCAGCTGACTAGAGCTAGACACTCATTCATCAAATGCGCTATTTAGATTTGTATTCCTGAGCAACATGGTACTCTTCATGAATTTTTATATTTCACTGTACCAAACTGCTCCTAAAATCTGTCCTCTTTGATGATGAAAAATAGAACAAAGCATTAAGGCATATGTATGCCTGTTCACTATCCGAAAGGATTTGATGGAATTGAAATTCTAATGACATAGGATCACAATCAGCACGGAAAAATGTAGTTATTCAACAATTTCTGATGTAGATATACTCAGTTAAATTCTTTAAGTGAACTAAACTCACTGTTCACCTGCAGCCTTCAGAAAGAAACCTGATCATTATGAATGAACAGTTGGTCTCGTTGCTTGATGGATTCTCTGTTTTATTCTTTCAGTTGTATTTCATCTCATTCAATGTATATAATGAAGTATCTTTTTAAAATTAGCCCATTTAACAAATAGGGCAGCATGCCGAGCTCTACCCTTGTGGGAGCCCATTTTACTCCACATGCTTGGTCTTCAAACAATGTTCAACTTCATGATTTTACCTATACCTGCACAAGGAAGCAAACAACGTTAGCATAAAAAATAGAACATATTGATTATGATGTTGATACTTCTCCTTCAGCTCACTTCTTTCATACTGCATTTGATTGAATTTGATTGTTTCAATGCATTGCTAATAGTATGTTGTACTATTGTAGGTGCATCATATAAGTTACACCATAGTCGGAGCCACTAACACCCTTCTTTTCCTCTTACAGGTCGACGAAGCTCCAGACGATGAGGTGCACCATTCAACATCAAGCGTCGATAATCAGGCAATGATGACTATGCTGCCACTTATGTGTTTTTTCTTTTCGCATCTTCAATAGTGCAATGTGCTATTAGAAATGTATTGTAACAGTCACAATTAAATCCACGGCTTGTGTGGATCTTTGATTTCAATTCTGCTTTTCAATTGAAAAGAAAATGCATTTTCATGCAATGTTGTAATATCATTCTGGTTGTGAAATCAAATGAAGCCTTGTAAAAAATATGAGTTCTTTACGAAATGAATGAAAGCATCTAGAATGTTATTTTGCTCATGTACTCAATTCTGTATTTCTTTTAAATCTGCAACATCTGAATGATACTCTACGACTCTATTCTTCACTAAAATGCATAACTATTATTCAATGCACAAAGTAATGCGAAACAAAATTTAGAATTCAATCTGCAATTCCACTTAATGTTGAAAAACAATCAACCAGCTCCTCCATTTGAGCTGAGGTGAAAAATATGTAATAGTTCCCATAAGGCAATGTAGGCATCCCACTTTGGGAAGAGATTCCTTGACATGTGCCAACATCTTTGAGGGATTCCTATGATGATTTCATGACAAATTCCTATGTTGAAGTTATGACGTGTAAGACCCAAATTATACGACGGGTTGGATAAGTGTCGATTAACATCTTTGCATGGAAAAATGGGTGCCCAAGTTTGACCTATGACAGGTTGTAAGAGAGTGTAAGAAACATCTTCTATTATTAGTCGATTATGACATATTCTCTTACAGTTGTAAGAGTTGTCATATATGACAGATTCTATGACATTGTAAGGCATTTGTCATTACCTATTTGGGGCAAATTTGGGGCGCACAAGTATGGAGGCATGTAAGGGGATAAGGAATCTTTGGACAAGTGCCACAAAATTCAACCATGTGCCAAAAATTTTTTCCACATGGATTTGGAGGCCCATCCCTTCTTGCTTGCTCATGAAGCTTCCTCTATGTTTGTATTTCTCTATAAATAAGGTGCTTGTGGGAGTAGTTTGTAATGGTTCATTTGCAAGTATTAGTGTGCTATTGGAATTGCTCCAGAATTTGACATTAGTGTACACCCCTGAAAGAACTTGCATTGCAAGTGTGTTGTAATCACCATTGATTTGATAATACATTGTGCAGGTTTTGGAGTTTGGGGTTTTTCTCTCGAAAGGGTTTTCCCCACATATATCTTGTGTTGTGGGATTTTTATACTTGCATGTGATGTTATATTATTAATCTCTCTATTGTGCATCTCATATTGTAATTGTAAAATAATTCTATTTGTACATATCTCCTCATTAGATAAGTGTTAGGAAGTATTCTTGTGTACCTTGCTTCCTTTTAGTTGGTATCGGAGCTTGATCACCTTTGGTTCTAATTTTTGGATACAGGGTTTTTTGTACTAATCTTTGTTTGAGTGGGAGCCTGTATAGTGGGTTTGTAATCTTTGTTGCAAGAGAGATGGCTAGTGCATCCAAGAGGCTTGAATTAGAGAAGTTCAATGGAGGAAACTTTGAGTTGTGGAAACTCAAGATGGAGGAACAATTGGTTGATAAGGATTTATGGCTCACAGTATCTGGTTCCATGCCAACATACATGAAACAAGAAGATTGGAATCAAAAGGATCAAAAGGCTAAGGGTCTTATAAGACTTTATTTGGCTAACTTTGTCTAGTTAAATGTTCATGAGGAGAAAACGACAACAACTTTGAGGAAGGAATTTGAGAAATTTATTAGGCTAAATCCCTAGTAAATACTTGTTATTCTTGAGAAATAAGTTGTTATCTATGGGGTTTGAGGATGGAGGATTTGTTGCAGATCACCTGAATTCTTTCAATATTCTTGTTGCCCACTTGTCCTCTATTGGTGTGAAGATGGAGGAAGAGGATTGTTGTATGACATTACCATGTTCGTTACCAAATTCATGTGACTCCCTTGTTATGGCCATTGGAAGTACCACTACCACCTTCAAGATGGATGATATGGTTGCATCTTTGTTGTTTGAGGAGATGCAGAGAAAATCCTCTAAATCAGCTAAAGAGGATCTTGTGGTTCGTGGTAGACCCAAGGAGAAAGGAAAGAATAATGATAAGAAGAAATAAAACAAAGGAAGATCCAAATCCAGTGGGAGATCTAAGTCTCTTGGAAATTCCAAGGCTCTATGTTGGAATTGTGCCAAACCTAGTCACTTTTGCAAGGAGTGCAAAGATGAGAAAAAGAAGAAGAAAAATAATGATTCTGATTCAAACAATTCTTCTCAGGATGATGGTGAAGCATTTTTTTGTTGTCTTGTAAACACATGCATTTGAAGTTTTGTGGTTGATTGACTCTGGTGTATCATTCCACATGACCTCGTAGAGGGCTTGGTTTTCAAAGTATGAAGAGTTTGATGGTGGGAAGGTGTATTTGGGTGATGACTCTTATTTGAAGATTGTTGGCCATGGAAGAGTTCTAATTCGATTCCCTAATTATAGAGTGAAGGGGATTAATGGTGTACTACATATCCCCAGTTTGGTACAAAACTTGTTATCTGTAAGTAAACTAAATGATGTGGGTGTGTAGGTAGCTTTATTGAATGGAGGATGCAAGATGACTAGAGGAGCTATGATGCTTGCTAAGGGTATTCGGATAGGCACTCTGTTTTAGTTGGATGCATGCACTATTTAGTGCAATATTTCTTTTATGGAAACACAAAAAATAACTTTTGAGTCACTATCCTCACCATCAGAAACAATAGAAAAGAGGGTTTTATCTACTTCTGATGTTCGTATTTTTTGGGTACCCAAGGGTGTTCATTCTATGGAGATGAAACTTCTAGCTAAGAAAACTATGCTATGACACCAAAGGCTTGGCCACATTGGTGAGAAGGGTCTTAGAATCCTAAAAAATAAAAAAAACTTGTTGAGGGGATGAATGATTGTAATCTTGATATTAATTTTTGTGAACATTGCATTTATGGAAAACAAAACCATGTTCAGTTTTACTCTAGTTCTCACAAATTGTTTGAGGTGTTGGACTTGATTAATTCTAATGTGTTTGGTCCTATTAATGTTTCTTCAATTGTAAAATATTTTTATTACATTTCATTTATTCATGATTACAGTAAAAGGACATGGGTCTATTTCCTTAGAAGAAAATTTGAAGTGTTTAATAGATTCAAAGAGTTTAAAGCTCTTGTAGAGAATCAAAAAGATAGAAAGATGAAATGTTTTAGGATTGAAAATGATGGTGAGTTTTGTTTTACAATTTTTGATAAGTTCTATAAAGAACATGAGATTGAAAGACAAAAGACAACTTCATATGCCCCTTAGCAAAATGGAGTTATAGAAAGAATAAATAGGATGTTGATGGAGAAGGCTAGGAGTATGCTTAGTGGAGCTAGCCTCAAACAAATGTACGCTCATGTCAAATTTAGACACTTAAAAGGAATCATATAGGCAACATCCACTACCCTAGGACCACCAAGAGATATTATTATTGGCTCAATCCAAAATCCTTTTTAAAGGGATAATGTGCCACATGAGACTGAGAACAAGGAAATCCCTATAGGTAGCAACATGGGTTGGAAGTGAGGGTGGGCCCTAAGAATTTTTTTTGGATTGGAGGGTAATCTCTATATCTTCAAGGCTAAGATTAATTTTTTTGGTAGGTGTGAAAAGGAATATAAGTTTTTGATGGTGAAAAAAGAAAAAAAGGAGGCTCACAACATATAGATACAATCTTAACTACCAAACAAAATATTAATAGCTAATGATATAGTAATCTATAATGAACAATGACACATCCATAATCACTTAGGAAAACAATATTTTTTATTAAATTCATTAATGATTACAAGTTACATGCATATTATTTTGGATGCATACCTAGAATATCCCTATGTAGCAAAAATGAGAAGTGAAACTTCATTGGTAAATTCCTATAGGCTATTAGAATAGGTCTATCTTGGAGTATCAAATGGTGCACATTAATTAGAATTTAGTATTTTATGATAAATTTTTAACTCTCACAAAATATTAAAATGAATTAGAGTAGATTGGTAGAGTGTAGACACGTGTGAAATTTGAACATTTAGGTGGGATGAATCTACCTATACTGATTGATTCACTATAGTATTTGTGAATCTTAGGTTTTGTTTTAATTATGGAAGTAAATGAACCTATAGGTGTATCATAGATTTAGTAACACACACACAAAAGAAAAAATCAAAATTCAAAAATTTTAAAAATTGCAAGGAAGATACTTACCCATCAAAGTTGACTAAGTGGAGCCATTAGCTTCTCCCAATCCTCATCCTTGGGGAGGTTAATATTTTTCAATAGCCTATACCTATTCTCTTGTCCTAGCGTATGTTCATATGAGATTCAACAATCTTATAAGCTGCCAATTTGCACGAGCATCCTAAGTTGGTGATTGGTTCAATTAAATCCATCATTTAATCTCTTGTTTATGTCAGGGATACCCCATTTTTTTTTCTCATAGAGTCCCTTGTTCTTGATCCTCTCTTTCAATGTACTTGGAGAGAGAATTTTATCATTAAAATCCATAAGAGAAATATATGCTTTATGAGGGCACACATGTAGGATTAGATGTCAAATATAGATGGAACCATAATTACTAGATAGACTTGCACTCTTATCACATTAGTATTTATCTAAGATATAATTAATATATTTGAAAGTGGTTAATCTAGTTTGGATCCTTATAGTGATTAGCTTCAATATATTTTCACTATATAGACATGAAATGGCAACAATGATCATTGGTTGTAGGAACAAGGGAAAGTTTTGTAGCATCAATATCCTTCTATAAAATTGAATACATTACCTAAGAATACTTGGTGAAGTTCAACAATAGTGTAATAATAGCACTAAAATTCTTAATATCCTTCTAATATGGTTGTCGAAGGGTAAAAATAAGCTTTAGTGAGTCCTAAAACAACTCGAGTTCCTAAATTTTTGCTTCGAGCTATTAAATTTATCATTTTTCCATATGTAGTTTCCACTCTTGATCATCACTCTACTCTATCAAACCTCTAGCTTCATCACCAAGACAATGGAAGCAATATTCTCTCTTTCTAATTCTATCTTTTGGTATTCTATGGCAGCCTACTTTCTAATGCTCGCTCCTTTCGTGGTAGCAAGGTCCAATATAACCTTAGCCAAAAATACACTATTCTTCATGATGTATTTTTCCATCATAAGTCTAAATATCCTCCACCTTACTAGATTTTTATAATACCATGGATAATTGGTCCTCCAATACCTTTATTATCACCTTGAATGCTTCTATGGTTCACCTCACCTATTTTAGCTCCCACTCCTTTTTAACTTTTTCTCCAAAAATTAGAGATTCCACTACCACTTCTACACCTTCTTAGAGGCATTAAACTCTATCTTGTTCTCTAAATCATCCTTGATTCCATTTTGTATTCTATAGACTACATCTATCCTTCTATCTTTCCACCAAATGGGTGAATTGGACAACTGTAAGCCATCATATTTGGTGTGCATTTGAATCCATGTAGGAAAAAAATCTTTCTTTTCCTTTCCCTTGGATGCTTTCTACTATGATATAATATCAATTTTTACCATGGAAAATATGGCATGATGGGAACATTTATAGGAGAGGGAATTCCTTTTTAGGGATATTAAGTGGGTGTCTGCTGAGGTATTGAACATAAGGAGGTAATGGGAGTGATTAATATGATAAGGGATGGGAGGAGGAATAGAATATAGAGAAAAATAAGGATGAGGAACAACTATAGTGGGGAACATGAGTTCTTGTTGTTGTGCCTCATCAATTTTGAGTCATTGTTTGGCCTCCTTTTCCTTCTCATTAATCTTCTTCGTGGGTGGGACTATTTTCTATAGTTTCTCTGATTATGTTCCTCTGGTTCATAACCAAATCCAATGACTATTCAAAATAGTCTTTTCTTTACTACACTATACTTTTGGGATGATGCACCCATAACTTCACTTTGCCTTTATATTCTTGGTCATCTTCATGATGTTGGACCAAAATTTGTTTGTTGTGTGACCACTTGGTTGATGGTCGAACCTCCTTTTGTTGGTTTCTTTGGATATTATTTTATTATATGCATCCCTATACATATATTTGATTTAGATGGCCCTACACCACTATCAAGTACTTTCTATTATTGTGTATTTTGTGCCATGGTTATTGTTGATGTGTTTTTCATGACTGCACCAATGCAGAATAAAGTCGCCAACGGCTACCCTACTCTCTCTTGATCAAAGCATTTTGAATGCTAAGATTGCAAGAAATTTCATGCATTCAACTCCAAGGTTCCTTCAGTGCGAATAGTCTCAGTTGGCTCGATGTGATTTGCTGGTATTTCAAGGGGACTTACAAAATTGTTCAACAACGAAGAAAGGAATTCAAATGCTCAAAAGATTTGTCTATGAAGTTCTTGTTTCAAAAGGTACTGAATGTAAATAGTGTAGGGTTAAGAAGGCTCTAATTTACTCTAAGGCGTGGACATGGCGATCAATTCTTACAAGCTTCAACCAGGCTCTGCTTTGCCTCGCTTCGGACAGCCTCCACAGAACTGGTGCAATCTTCAGAGAAGTAGCTCAAGATGTTCAGATCACAACTTAGCATGAAAATACCATCACAACAACGCATATAAACATACAAGTCATGATCGAAGTTAAGTACGTGATATTCCAGTTGACCACACAAGGCGCATTCACCATCAACAAACACACTAGTGGTATGGATAGACGAAGTTTGCTCAAATTGAAGACCACATTCCACAATTACTATCTACTGCTTGCATGAAATGAAACTTATTCTACTTTAAGTCACTACTCGAATCAGAAGGACAAAGAAACCTTGCTAGCTACTCACAACAAAAGATGAAATTCATCATCAATGGAAATTCTTTTTATTGGGAGAGTGTTCACAACAATTTCTTACAAAGTTTTAAGGAAAAAAATTCCTTCTTCTTCAACTACTCTATCAATCTATACTAAGCTACTTCTAATTTGTCTCTCTATTCTTGTTTTCAAATATTTCTTTTAAGCACATTTTCTCTTTTCTTTTTGATTTTTTGTCAATTCCTCAATTGGTTGGCAGGCAATGAAGCCTCCAATGGTTTTGAGAATTGTAGTGGCGCTGAAGCAAGACGTAAGATTTCACTTGCCAAGACCTTTCCCAAGAGACCAAAATGACTTAGAGCAATTAATCATGTGTGTGAAATATAACAATCACGAGACTTGGTGTTAAGACACAATAGATGATTCCCTTTCGAGTCGAGTACAGATCCTAATCAAATGATAAGACTTGAAAGAACAACCTCAAATTCTAAAGTACTTCCTGAGTGATTATCCAAGAAATGGACTAACATTGTATCAACATTGTACTAGAGTGTGGCAAAAACAACACAACACCCCCCTCACAAATGGGATCCCTTTATTGAAAGCAACAACTAAACTATGAAAGCAAGACAACTAATCTAAACAAAAACAAAAACTTTAAGCGAACAACAATAAAAAGACCCAAGTACACACAACTTCTAGCATGATTTCTTAGGACGTGCAATAATAGAAAAGCAATAGTAATAGTAAGAAGCTTTGCAAACTTATCTTTAAACTCGGAAAAATATTCTTTCACAATACAAATCTCAAACTCAAGCAAAACTTCAGGAAAGATTAGCAATTGAGGCAACTCATCTGGACCATGATCAATCCATAAACAAGTTTTCTTTCCTAAACCTCCATAATCAAAATGATATTCTTTGTAGCCAATAGTAGGGAAAAATAAAACCTGGTGGTCTTCATTCGCTGGCATGAATTCTTGCCTATCGTCCACTGCTTCATCAGGAGGTCGAAGTTGATGGTGAACCAAGCCTCTTGCACCTAAAACATGTAGATGATCCAAACTGGGAGGAGTGGGGTAGGAAATCAATTCAAAAGGGAATTTGGAAGCTTCAATAATTTCATGCGCTGGCTCCTTTTGAATCTCTAGCAATGGATCAAGCCCCAACCTGAATTGTCCTTCATTTTCTATATCTTCATCAGGTAGTATTTCATTTGTTTCAATTTCATCAAGAAACTCTTCCATGACTATGAATAATGGATCAAGTGTTGATGCAAAATGCATTTCATATTCTGCCTCCATCTTGGTAGCCCATTAATCATCAAACACATCATCTTGCCTTAGGCTGCTTACCATTTCTTCCATCTCGTTCATGCAGGATTGAATTTTTTTATCGAGGACCATCCCTTCTTGAAGTGTACTGAAATCGCTTCCCTCTTCACATTCTCCTCCTCGAGTGAATAAATATTTCACATCATCTCTACTTTGAGCTAAGTCCTTTGTTCTTGGTTCTTGATGATCTTCAATAACTCACAATCTAGTACATTCATTCACTTCCGTATGTTGGCAGTTTCCTTGGGTGTCTCCTCTTGCTTGGATATATCTCATGGCTTCTTTGATCTTTTCTCCAATAGCCTCTTGTTCTAGCGTGATGTAGGAATAATCTTCATCCGCTTGCTCCCTAAGCTCAATCACATCATCTTGTTGTGACTTATTCTCCTTGTTGTTGGATGATGTTGAGGTACCCTCCTCATTTGGTGCTAAAAATGTTTGTGTGACATATTCAATCCATCCTTTGTCTTTGAAGAATCCATATGGTAGTACTGGTAATTTGAGGTGAAATTTGGCGAAGTTGATGGCTTCTTCACATGTTGTGCAAGTGAACTCTGGATGAGGTGTGTTGTGAATCCGACACCAACGAGGGAGCAAAACACCTTTCAAACAAACATTGCCAAGTTCCATCTGACCTTGGATCCTGAGTATGAATCTCGTGAAGGCTTTATCCACAACTTCTGGAATGCTATAATCATCAAGTTCTACATCCAATACTCCTAGCTTGGGGACATCCCAAAAGAAAATTTTCCCTTGGAGAACAAGCTCTATCCTTGAGAGGAACGTTAAACAATTGATTTCTTCGTGCTGGGAAGTCTCGTGAATTCGACATCTCCTTGGCAAAGCAAACTTAGACAAATTCTCAGGCCATAATTGTGCATTCAATCTTTCATTAATCCGAGCAATATCTGTAAAACTATATTGAGAGCAAGAAACGTGCTCATCCATTGAGAAATCTCTTTTTTGATTTTCCATTTTTCTGATTTTTTGAATTTTTCAACTTTTCACTTTTTTTTGGATTTTTTGACATAAGAGAGATCTAACATATCTCCAATTTGAAACTTCAAAGCTCATACTGGTTTCTTCCAGCTTCTAGAACAATTCAAAGCTTGCCCTCCTTCTAGCGCCAATTCTGCCTCTAAGCTTTCATTCTAAACACTTAGAAAAATTTTACTCTCTCCTTAGCTTCAAGGGCACATTTTAGACCTTGTGCTTCTAATTTGAGTTCCTTAGCATTTATTTAACTCATCTCATCAAGCCAGGGCACATTTGGAGGGTCCTTCTTCAAATTTGAAACACTTAGAAAATTCTCCAACCTTCTTCCAGTCAAAGGTGCATATGACTGGCTGAGCTTTCATTTTTAAGCACTTAGAATATTTTCAACCAACCTCTTTTCAGCTAGGGCGCAAATAAAGCCTTGAGCCTCAAATTCTCAACACTTAGAAAAACTTTCTAACTCACTCCTTAGGCTGGGCACATTTTGCTAGAGGAACTTCCAATTTCAACACGTTAGACCATGCATAGACCTCTTCACAAGGTGGGCGCATATGGGACCCCCTACTTCCATTTTCTAGACTTAGAATTTTTTGTAGTTGATATTTCCATGAGGGGCGCATTTAGGGTGGGTTACTTCAAATTTCTAATACTTAGAATATTTCTCCAAGCTCTCCTTCCCTCAAGGCGCATTTGAGTGGGGCAACTTCAAATTTCCATGCCTTAGTCAATTTCCAATCTTCCTCTTTGACCTTGGGCGCATATGACCCCTTAAACTTCAAACTTTAAGTACTTAGAAGATTTTTCTATCAATTTTCAACCTCAAGGGCACATTTCTCTATGCCTCCTTCAAATTTCCCAGACTTAGAAGAATTTTATCCTCTCCACTTAGCTTGGGGCGCATTTTGAAGATCCTCCTCCAATTTTGCAACACTTAGAAGATTTTCCACTAACTTCAAGTTCAAGGGCGCATTTCACCCCCTACACTTTCATTTTCAATGCCTTCACTAAATTTTCACTCCTCTAGCAGATGGGGCGCACTTGGGAGGTGGTACTTCAAATTTGTAATACTTAGTAAATTTTCACCTCCTTCTCCTCAGGCTAGGGCACATCTTGAGTAGGCAACTTCAAGTTTCTAACACTTAGAAGATTTTCACCCTCATTCTTTCCTCAAGGGCGCATTTTCATGGGTGAGCATCAAGTTTTAATGCCTAAGTAAAATTTTCATCCTTTTGCAAGCTAAGGGCGCATTTTGACCTGTGAGCTTCCATTTTCAATGCCTTCACTAAATTTCCTGCCTCATCTTCAGCTTCTCACGATGCATTTGGCCTGGGAACTTCAAATTTCAAGTGCTTAGAGAATTTCCACCAACCTTCAGCTTTTAAAGGCGTTCTTTACTGGATGGACTTGAAAATTTATCAATTTCAGTGAATTTTATGCCATTTGTCAAATTTGGAGTGATTCGTTCATGCTAACCCTAGCTTGCCCTAATTTGCTATTTTTAGAAAGTTCCTCAAATTTTACATTTTAAGATGATTCTTGACTCCGAAAGGCCTGATTCTACTTTGTTTCAAACCTCGGGATGTGATTGTGTTGCTGGTGCCTGATATTTGCCTGACTGCCATGTTCTGCCCTTGAATTTAGGAAACCCTAATTCCTCTACACTAGCCTGCTAAAAATAACAAGTGCTTGATTCTCCATTCTCAGCAACTCCATTTGACTTGAAATTTGCACCATGGGGTCTTTATCAGCTGCTTGACTTGCTCACACTGACGCCTTGTGCTGACCTACTATTTACAACACATTTATGGAGGTGGTTTACTATTTATAGCAACTGCCTGTTTCTGAGACTTCCACAACTCCGTTTGACTTGAAATTTGAATGATGTGCTCCTCACCACGTGACCTACCCATTGACGTCGGTGCCTGCTGCTGACTTACTATTTTTAGCCTATTTCTGAAATGACTTACTATAAATAATAAGTGCTTCATTTGCCTTCAAATTTTATCAGAAGATAGCTTGAGAGATGCTTATCGTGGTGGTATACATCAGTTTTCAAAAATTCTGACTTTTTATGCCTCTTTTGGGTCCCGAAGCTGGAAACCCTAATTGGTCTTGCATGCATATCAAACGACCTCTGTTTGTTCTTGTTTCTATTGCATTGCAATCAACTTGTGATTCTAAAGTGCTGGGAGGCGGCTGTTGGGATGCATCTGCTAAAAATAACAAGTTCCTGAAGGAGTGATTATCTCACTTTGCATGTCACATCACTGCAAAGCTCTCGAAAAACCCACAAAGAATATGCAAACATGCAAACCATAAAAATAGCCTTTGAAGGTTGAACTCTGAAAGTTGTAATCTCATTTTGCATGTTATACTGTCACGAAGGTCTCGAAAAACCCAGAAGGAATCTCCAGACATGCATTGAAAAACTCTGCATATAGGCCCTGAAATTTGCTCTTGAAACTGAACTACTAAAAATAGTAAGTTGTCTGTTTCAGCTCAAATTTTGCCAGTGAGCAGCTTGATGTGTTCTGAATGCAGTGTGAATGTTAAGACCTCAAAAATGCTGACGGAATGCCTGGAATTACACTTACTAAAAATAGTAAGTTGTCATAATCTGATGAAATTTTAGTGAAAGCCTGCTGGAAGCATACTGACAATAGTGTTAGTCTTTATTTTCAATTTATTCACCTCACTTGACCTCAAATTGGCTGGAAAGATGGAAACCCTAATTTTTAGACTTCGCCAAAATTTCACGTTAAGGTTCAACGGCAGGCACATCTCGAAAAGACAGACAGTAGAAAAGAGAGACAACGACAAAACGACCCAAAAGCAAAGCCAAAATTAGGGGGGTCCCCATTTGCAATGGGGCGATGTGTGAAAAAGGTCACAACAATTATCAAGGTGCTAGATAATCTAATTTTTTCCTTATTCTCCTGATATTATTTGTGTGTTATTTATTTATTCCATTTTGTAGGAGGTTTATTTTCATGCACTTTATCATAGGTTATGTTCCAAATGTCATCCTCCAAATAATCTTTGGGTTCTCTTATGCACCATATCTCTTGGTATAATTTCCACCATCTCACAATGCTTTCTTTATCCATTTCTATCTTTTAAGTGTTGAAACATAGTTTTTGGTAATCTTGGGTCCATATTACTTCACATTAATATATAAGGTCTCATATGGTTGGAGCTATTGGAAGGGCTAAGCTACCATAGGCCAAGAATAAAAAAAATGTTGATTCTTTCTTCTATGAGATTCCTCTTGGCATTTAACTCTTTTCAAGGATCATGAGTGAACTTATACATTGAAATAATATTTATTGTCTTTATCTAAAATAATAAAGACATAATAGGTTAAAAAACCCAATGGGAATGTACATCTTGTTGAGTTGAATATTCCTTGGTTTGAAATCAAGGACTCATGTTGTCCTTATTTTAGTAAGTGTTATGTCACATCAAGCCTACAATAGAGTGTAGAAGGTAACTCTCCTATTTGATTACCAAATTATACATCAATGGTGTCCACCTACTATATGCACTCAAGAGAAAATACTATAGGTGTAACTAGCCCATGGAGCATATATGCATTATAATAGTTATGTGGTTTACATTGAAGAAATACTCTCCTTTATGGATAGATTATAGGTGGTCACCTTTAAAGACTTGGTGAGCCTTGGAATTTCTTCATTCTAGTGGAGGGACAGAATGGGTATTATCAATTTCTCCATAGAGGTATAGTATCCTTTGATTTTATGGTGGAGGGGACCTCCAAAAAGTTACTAGGTCATAACCCAAAGGTCCATGAGAATCTTACAATTAATATCCAAATAAAAATGATAGTACTAATGTAGAAGCATATGGGAAATCATGGAGGTTCATTTAAAATATTGGTCACTTATAAGTTTTATAATTGAGTGGAAATTTACTCCTCAATGAGCTACAAGAAGTCTAACTAGAGAGTTTTAGTTGAAGGGTTCTATTTAAAAAATGAGTGACAAATAGTTGTTGTGGGAACACAATCTTATCATCAATCATACGTAGAAAATAGGATACCATATTTCACACACCTACATAGAACTCTTAAAATAATTAAGTTGTAGTGGTAATTTGAGAGAGTTCTTTGAAATATTATCCAGCTCCAATAAATAATATAGGGTTGAGACTATTTACAAAGGCCAGGTCTATCAAGAATTATTCCTAGATAGTATCCAAATTATCAATATTATATTTGAAGGATACAAGTGGAATTACTAGCATTTTTCTTATCATCTACATTAAAACAAGACAATGTATTGTTTAGATCTACCCTTCCCTTTAAGAATGTGTGATTTAAAATTAAATAGCTTTTAACTATCACTAAAATTATTTTCGGTAGGATTCCATAGTGGGGAAAGGAAATTTAGCCAAGTGTGATGTCCATATCCTATACACATTTCTCTTAGAGACATGCATGGGATATTTCTAAGCTCAACCTTTCAATGAAAGGTCATACCATACCTTAGTGAAGTGGGGTTGGTAAAGAGGTGAGCCACATATATTTGGTCAACCTTGTCACCAAATAACTCAAAACTAATAATATGTAAGTAATGGATAGGGCTACATAGCTTAGCCATTGGTTCCTTAGGGTACATGGTTTTGAAGGACATGCATGCTAGGTCAAGTTACAAGATATAATTTTCTCTCTCTAAAGGTAGAGATTAAACTAATATTTTGCTATGATTATACTTCTCTTATATTTTTCCTATGATGGTAGTAATTTTCATCTCTTTAACTTTTAATAACCTTCATTTTGAATAGACTTTCTAGAAGATTGTCAATCTCAAATTGTTAGCACAACATTTTAGTGCTTGTTGGTTTGCATAAGCTCTTATTTCTCTTCAAATGTCATTTTTGGAATAGGATAATTATTTAAGGAACTCCTATTTATGTAATTTTGAATTTGAATCGCCCACCATCTTAATGAGATATATCATTAATTCTATTGCAAAGGTAGTTGTATTGCATATATTCTAGAAATTTGAATTGTTACTTCGCCATTGACTATAGATGAATATATGGTAACTAGCTATGATCCATTAGTATAGGTAGGGAATAATTTCATGTAGGGTTTTGTGGTGTCAACAAGTGCTTGACTAATGTGAATCCTAATATTATAAATTTTTTTTTTTCTTTAGAATGGATGATCCAGATGTGTTAGGAAATCTTAAACTAATTCTCAAAGATTTTATCACTTTCCTATCGTTATAATTATAGGTATTATTGAGAGTTGTTGAATTGAGGTGATGCCTCTAGATCAATGGATTACACTAGATTATTATCCTTATTGTAGAAAAAGTAGTGACTTTTTGGATGGAAGGCTATAATTAAAACATCTTTGAGATTGGATAGTTTCCCAAGTTTCACTAAAAAACTTAGAAAACAATTTTCTAGAATCAATGACTATCATCCAATGAAATTTGATATGATAAGATTAATGAATTGCAATATTTTCTAGGCGAAAGTCTTAATATTACACTCATTCTATTTAGATCATAGGATTTTATCTCTTGTCTTGGGCTCAACATGGAAATAATTAGAGATGTAAAAGATGAAATAATGGATAATTTCTCAATTATTATCTTAGAATTTGATAGAACAAAGGAAAAAATAGTCATGGGAAGGAAAAATATATATAAATAACATCATGGTAATTTAATTATAATGACAAAGAAGAAAAATAGTCATGAAATAAAACCTATGGTACAATAATGTGTAAACTAGGAAGTTTTGATGGGTGTTTTACACACAAATTAGATACAACACTTAGTACTTTATCTCTCTTGAAAGGAATCAAATCCCATAAAATAGAAAATGACTACCCCAAGATCTCTATAACCAAGTTTTGACCTTGCAAGATAACTCAATTTCTCAATGTATTCTGTTGTTACAACAAGGGGCCTTACATTTATGAACTAGAAAATTAATGAGGTTTTTGGAGAGATTTTCTACAATGATATGAAACCCTAATAACTTTCCAGATCTAAGATCTGAAAATGATTCTTATCATCTAATTTGGTAATGAAATTGATGTTTTTCCTAACCTATTTTAATATTTTATTTAAAATAAACTGTAAAAGATGGGTGGCATAGAGAAGGGTTTAAAAAATCCTAAGGACAATCACAATAATAACCAAATGCTTTAGATCTATACAACACCAATATTTAAACCAATTTCTACTTAATCAAAGAAATTCATAATTCCACAAAAACAGTGTAATCTTTAGAGGAAATAAAGGTTTTCAAACCATGAAAATTCACTAAACATCTAGATCTAGCACATTTTAACAAAACCTTTACAATTGAACTCAACAATAAAGTGTTCAGACTAACCATGCAAAGTAGCTTACAATCAACAAATTAAAAATGGTATGAATAGGAGATCCATAAAATATCCAAGAAATCAATCATAATTGTAAATGAAATTTGTCTAAGAAATTAAAGGAACCATGTAAACTATTTGAAACCATAATAAAAAACACCAAAAAAATCCTTCTATTTGTATTGATTTTAAAATAGAAAAATTTCAACAATTAGATTCAACCTTTACATGAGAGAATGATTATATTTTATAGATAAGGTAAGAAAAATCAGTCTACAATGAGTGGTGAGGATTGATCCAAACACCAATGATCAAGATTCCATGAGAATTTAATATTTGGAGCAACATTTAGTACAATTCATCATCTATCTCCAGCTAACTTCATTTACACTTTTGTTCTGATATAAAAAACAAAATAACACCTTTTCAACCCCTTTTTGGAAAAATAAAAGAATTTTTAAAATGGCCAACATAATAAATGATGAATTTTAGCACAATTTCCAGGCAAGGTAAGAAAAAATACTTCTTTTGAAGGCTTGATGCATAGGAACAAATGTAATGCTTTCCAAGAAAACACCCTTGATCGAAGGGTCTCTTGAATTGATCTGTAGCACATTGAAGGTGTGAACTAACTCAGGGGGTCAATTCATTATCTCCAAAAATATTTTTTCCTACCTTCTCTTTTTTTTTTACATATTTTATGAAAGCATTGAATACAAGAGTAAGTTCCTCTAGATGGGCTCCTTTTGTGGCATGTATTATGAAGCATTGAGTTATATGAAACCTTCTAAGCATGATTACCTTCTTGAAAACCCTTAATATTAAATATGAACTAGACAACTGTATGCATATTATATTATTGAAAGGAACTCCTTGAGGAATCTCATGTAACATAATTCCCACTACTGCTTGAGAGAATCAACATCGAAAGGAATAGCTTTATCAATATGTTGCTTAGTCAAGGCACTCAATAAATCAACATAGTTATCCAAAATTTTGTCCTACTAGGGCTTCATGTGTAGTGCCTCTTGTTGATCCCTTTCAATTTTTTCCCTTCTATATTTCATGGCTTATATCTAGTAGTAAGGTTCTTTTAAATTTTCCTTGCTTAAAATGTTTTCTTTTAACAAAATATCAAGAGATAATTTATATATAGCTTATACCTTTGGAGAAACATGAAAATATATATTTTCATTTCCCCTGCAATCATAAAAGAGAATATTCATATCCTTCCCTAGAGAGAAGAAGTCCTTATGAGCTTGGGTTTCCTCATCAATAGCATGAAAACCATGGTCAAAAACATCTTTTATTCATGATTGAGTAGCTTGGGCCATATACCTCATTTTGTCAATTTCATCAACTTCTTATTTGGATAAGATCACTGGAGGAACTACAGTGCCATCATCCTTCTATAGAGGGACCACAAGATGCTTGATATAAGCTTGCAGCTTAGCCTTGTGCCTCTAACTGAGTTTTGGTCAGCTCATCCTTATTCTTTCTCTAGAAAATTATTCCCATAATGTCTTGTATTTCTTTAATTTTTAAGGCTCTAGTAGTTGGACCTAGATTTATTGTGGAAATATAAGACTGCACTCTGACATTCTTCTTATCTTTGTGTTTCACAATTCTATTAAGAAATATGGATAGATATAATGTAGGGGCCTCAACAATAGGATTATTTTTCTTTAATATAGATCACAACCATTTTGGAGTAGAGGAGTCATTAGTTGGCTATTGTTGTGGTGAAGAAGAATGAGAAATCTCCTATTGGTCAATTCCCTCATTAATTGTTTCCCTATTTGAACTTTGATCCTTTGGAGTTGGATCTTTATTAAATGTGGAGGTAAGGGGCTTCTATGTAGGAAACTACTCACTAGATAGAACTTCATCAACCACATGATGTTGCAATTCATCAAAAAGACCTTCACATTGATCTTTGAGTATCTCATCAATAATATTCACATTATTTGTATTTTCCATAAAAAATCCACTTTGCATACTTGGGGAGGTGTTCTATCATCCATATTGAAAAACTCTTGAGCTTCCAACTTCTGGTATACTTTATCAATACCTTCTAAGGATGGAGGCCCTAGATCTGCATGAGATGGAGAAGCTTCCAAAGAGACACTTTCTTGGGACAACAATGTTTTGTTGAGCTCAAAAATTACATTGGCTTCTACCTCCTTAGGAAAAGCCTAAGTGAGTTGGGAGATGAAAGAAGATGGTATGGTAATGGGAGTGGAAAAAGGGATAGATGTTGATGGCCAAGTGGAAGATATGGTGGACATGGTAGAGATGGTATTGGGAATAATGATTGGTAGTGTTTGCTAAAAAAGTGTCTAGGGTCGTAAACAAAAGAAGGGGAGTGGAGAAGATGAAGAGGCTAGAAATGGTGAAGAGATTGTGGCACTAGAAGAGATAATAGAGGTGACACTCTTAGACCTAGTCAATGTTGTTATAATAATAGAGGCAAATTCTTGAATAATAGAAGGGGCAAAGGCAAAGGGAATTTGAGATATAATGTAAGAGGTGGTAGGTAGAGGTTTGGTGTGAGTGAGGGAAGAATTAGAAAGAGAATCATGTCTAGATGTTACCTTCTTAATCCTTTTGGTTGTCTCAATGGCATGCTGCTTGGACCCTTTCCTTTGGTCTCCTTTCCTCTTGTACGAGTTGTGGGTTTCCTTTGACTTTATTTCAACTTCTTTCCTTCGCCCTTTCCCTTATCCTTAGGAGATATTCTAGCTTCTTTCTCAATGCTTTCATCATCAATCTCTATTTCCTTTCCTTTAGGATTGGAAGTTTCTTCCTCCCCATAATATCTTGATTCATCAAAGGTTACATAGGCTTAGCCTTCTTCTTGGGATTAAGGAGATCATATGCCAATGTGAAATTTTGGGTGATTACGCAAGCTACTTGTGTATACACGGTCCATATTTTTCTATATCTATTAACATCCTTCATGATTTCATCGAGGGAGCTAACTTCCTCTTCAACCCAAATAGGAAAAGGAATTGGTTGGTTGAAAACTACCCTATACACTAACTCTTGGACCAATTGTCCATCATCCATCAATTGTTTAGGTACCACAACAATCTTGAACTTTCTTATTGAATCAAGAGGGAGTATTGAATAGGATCTCTTTTTGACTTCATGATCATCCTAGAAATTAAAATAAAAATCCTCTAATTGCCCCTCATTGTGGTTTTGTTTTCCCACACTCTTTTCAAACTTATGGTATTGATCAAAATGTGGCCGAGCTTTGTAAGTCAAGAGATGATCTTTGTAATTCAACATCTAACTCTTCTACAAAATGTGAAGAAGGAAAATAAAACAATCCCTTGCCAAAAACAAGAGGAAATGGAACAACCCTATGTAAGTCCTTTAGAAGTTATGAGACTAGAAAATTTGCCTTGTTAGCTCTAACAACACCATTTTGTCTATTAGGTATTTGGGCAGTCTGTAGAGTGCACCAAAGAAACCTTCTATTCTCAAATATGTAAATTTAGAAAATTGGATGAACCAATATCCAAATCTCTTACCCAATTGCAAAGCCTGATTGGACAACCTCTTGCTCAAGTCTCCCTGAAGCATCCTTGTGATACACATAGTAAATATATCATTAACCATTTTATAATGAGGTAGGGAGTTCTATAGTTGCAGTTGTGGATAACAATCATATACCTTCACTTGGCTTGCAACATTACCAATATTCCTAGTGCATGTTAATCCATGGTAACAAAAGTTTTTGGCCAAATTGTAAACTACATAGGAGGTCATGTAGAAAAACCTTGTTTCTCCTAGGACCATGAATTTTTGATGGATATTGCCGCTTATCAACTTGGCCCAATATATCTTTTGTTGGCCATTTATAACCTCCTTAATGAAATTGAACATCCAATCTTGGGAAGTGGAAGTTGAGGGAAAACCCATCACCCTACTCAATAGAGTTACTAGATCATTTATCTTTGGGATGAAATCACTCCTATACAAATTATTGGGCATCTTAGCTAGTGCTACCCTTGGCTTCTTCATCCAATGGTCATTGATAACTTTCTTACATTTCTTAAGACCTTGGTCATGAACTATCTGACCATATTCTCTAGTCATGTCATTCATTGTAGGATAGGTGGGGATACCAAATTCCTTTGTTACTAATATGGAGAGATTAGATACTATCCTCCCATCAGGTGCCACGATCCTCCTTGAATTAGGAAGGTAATTCTCTTTGCATTCTATGATGAGCTCTAGACATTGGGCCAAAGTTGGGAATCCAATAACTTGTGCAATTCCATTACTAACCAGATCTTGAGCTAGCTGGAAGGATTGGCCCCAAACATCTGTTCTTTGAAATATTACAAATCCACATGTCTCAAATAAGTGTCTAATACAAAGTTCCATAGACAAATAAGTGTCTAATACAAAGTTCCATCTTAAAGTAATTTGGAAGACTTCCTTGAACTCGTACTTCATTGTTCTTAGTCTAGACATTTACACCTGCATGAAGAAATCTAATGAATATCCCATAGTTATCATACCTTGAATATTAACGTGAAACTTCCATATGCAACAGGATATTTAACATTATAAACTAACTCAATGCAATGAAAGCAACAAATTTCATAAGAGGGACCCTTAAATCAATAATTAATTCAAATTATCACCGATGCGGGTATTTTAAGTTCATCAGGATGCGGGCCATTTACATGCCATTGGATCAGCTTTCATGCAAACTCTAAGTCCATTTATGCGATATTTTGGTGGTTCAGAGATAAAATTTCGACGGTGATCCAGGGCCTGGCTTAACCAGCACACTCTAAGCATTGACCGCTTAGGTGGCTGGTGTGGGGCCCTCTAAACCCGTCCCGTTTGCAATTCCCCATCGCCGTTCCTCCCGCACAAAGTTCAATTTTTCATATCTGTTTCTCCCGCCGGTACCTAATATCTACATATGTAGGTTTCAATTTTCATTTGCGTGCGTACTCCCGGCTTGTGCCAAAACGAGAGCTTTTGAACAGGGTATGGACATCCGTCAAAAATAATGGAAGGGTGATTATTGCCACATATCACAGTTGGAAATGCTCTGGTAAACATGCATGCAAGAATGTGGAAGCATAGAGAAGGCACGCCAACTGTTTGATCTGATACCTCAAAGAAATGTGGTCTCATCGAATTCTATGATTGCTGGACATGCACAAAATGCCTTTGTTGAAAAGGATTTAGAAACTTTCAACAAAATGCGATTGGCAGGTGTAAAGTCAGAGTTCGCAACCTCTGCCAGTATCCTCACATCCTGTGCGAAAATGGGAACTTTGAACAGGGTATGTACATTCATCACACAATGAACGATAGAGGAATTTTGCAGATGTAGTTGCAACTGCCCCGGAAGACATGTATTCAAAATGTATTCAAAACGTGTAAGCATAGACAAGGTACGTCAACTGTTTGACAGAATGCCTCCAAAAAATTTCTTCTCATGGAATGACCTGATTGTAGGATATCCAAAATGTGATAGACAAGGCGCCTGAAATATTTGACAGAATGCTTCAAAGCACGTTTTTCTAATGGAATGCCTGATTGCGGGATATCAACTAACTGGGTTTGCCGAAAAGGCTTTAGAAACTTCCAACCAAATGCAATTGGCAGGTGTACAGCCAGACTCTACAACCATTGTCAGCATCCTCCCAGCCTATGCCAAATGGGAGCTTTGGAACAGGGTGTGGACATCCATCGAAGCATAAAGGATAGAGGAATTTTGTCAGAGGTAGTTAGTAACTGCTATGGTAGACATGTATGCCAAATGTAGTTATATATTGTAAAATCTATACATTCAATTTGTAGAGTAATTTGAAATGATATGTAATAGTAGCTACAATTTATCATACAAATTAGTGAAGATATTTGACATCAAAGGAGTTGAGGAAGGTTTAGATGAGGAATATCTTTAGTTTGAAATTAGTGAAATGATATTTTTTTGATGTGCATTATTTATTTATTTATTTTTATTCAAGGGGTAAACGCTTTTGACCGGAGCTATGAACCGGATACAACCATTCAACAATACCACCCCAACAGGGTTTGAACCTTGGCGGCAAGAACAACAATGTCACCTATAAACCATCACACCATGCCAATACCGGCTTTTTTGATGTGCATTATGTGTGTGACTTGTGATGTTATTAAAATGTGATGATCTATGTCCAAGTTAGAGTTCTTAATGTGATTGTTGTGTGTATATGTACCATTTGATGATTATGAATTCATGAGTCTCATGGTCTCATGCCTAACTTGGGATCCTTGTATATGAGTTTGATCTATTGTAGCACAATATGCATGTGATCTAGTGACATGAAAGACTCTATGGACTAAATTGTTCATCATCCTTTAGGTCTCAATGGAGTTGTACAGTTGTCATTTTACAGAGAGGATAGCTCCATGGTCATTCATGCATAAAAGTAAAATAATGGTTATTTTGGTGAATCAAATGTCCAAATGATAGTCATCCTAATAGAGATGGGGTATTTTCTATCTCAATTACAAGTTGAATAGTGTGTAGCCACAATAAGGTGCTACCTTGATTATCAAGGTTTCCTTAGGATGGATGCTATCTTAGTTTAAAGTTGGATAGAGTTGCTTTGGTATAGCAAGGTGCTACATTGTGATCAAGGTATTTCCTTGTTGGCATATGCTAGGGCCCATTGAAGTGGTTCTAGCCCCCAAACTATGTTGAATGCAATTGTGACTCAAATGTTAGAGACGTGTGTGTCTATATGTATGCATGCTTGTGCATGTGTCAATTGGTCAATCTAGTGATATTGAGTTGTAGATTGGTTGAGTGGTGGATGCCATAATTTTCCTAGATTAGCTATGTGGTGGATTCCATGGTTTTCTTGGATTGGTTCTAGAAATTAGCTACAAAATTTCTTAAATGGTAGAATCCTTGCACCAATCAAAGGGGTTGAAAACCTTTGAATGACCACACACCTCAACAACACCCATATGAATTTGAATACCTCATTGTAATGGTGTATAGGAGGAAAAGTAGGCATGATACTTGGGTTGGCCTCCAAGAAAATTACTCTGCACACTTTAATAATAAATTGGTAACAAATGTTCCTACATTCTATGAATTAATGAGTAACTCGTTATAATAAAGATGATTGAATATTATCTCTAAATTCATGAACCTAACTATAATTATATTTGACTGTTGTAATGAACTTTGCGGTCTTTTTTTACCCAATATATCTATATGTATATAGGAGAAAGGGGTAAGATAGGAATTGAATGCTTTTACATTAGTTACATACTTAGCAAATGCTAGTGAATGCTAAATTCCATATGCCACATCTAATGTTTATTTACAATCCTTAAAATCACAACTACAACAAGAATCTTGAGTTTTTGTACTTGATTCATGCCTAAATTTTATAGTGGGAGATTCATTTCATCATGTCCAAAGACTTATACATCGTAGCTAACAATTTTGTTTAGCTGATTTAAAATGGAATGTTATCATAAGCATACGTGTTTCTATGCAATGAAGACAAGGAAAATAGTTTTTTGGAAATAATCTAGAATAATGAACTTTAAGAGATGAATTTTTCCTTGACAATTTATTTAGATGACTTCTTCCTTAGAATTTATTAGGTCACATCTACTTTTAGGTTCCTTTTTTTCATTCCAATTTTATCCAACTATTAATTTGTTGGTTTCCTTGACAACATTTAGTCTCGTATTTCATGATGAATGAGAAGTATTCTTTTGCAATTGATTTTAGTATTTCATTTTTCATTTTGTTGGGTTCTCTCTACTCCCAATGCCCTTACTCTTTTTCCTCCATCTTAGAGCTTAGTAACTCATCTATGAACTCCTCTTATCCTTCTTATACCATCTTTTCTCTTCTTCTTCCTCATGTTTGCGGTTAAACCATTCCACAATGATAAACAAATTTCCTATTGATGGACTACAAAAGACTAACTTTTGAACTCTAGCTTTCTTACTACATGTATCAATAGAGTAGTTGCATGATCAATCCCTAATCAATCTCAAAATTAAACCTAAATTTTTTTCCTCAATGACCCACTAGGCCCTTAGTTTTAAACCATGCTTTGATACCATATATAGGACAACCCAATGGACTTGGCAAAAATTATCTACTATTTATTTAATTAAACTTCTTAAGTTATTTCCCACATTATATATAGGAATGTAGTCTTAAAAAATCAATAAATCCCTATGAAAAGTCATCCAAAAATTATCTTTGATCAACATACTTGGATTCTTGGGTTTGATAATAATATTGAGTTTAGGTATTGATGTCTAGGTCTTAAAAAGTCCTTATTTTATCTTAACATAAGGTGACATCTAGAGATGGGCCTTAACACAAGATTTAACATGAGATGAACCATCAAATTTTAATAGAACTGGTATGGGAACACATGGCCAACATTGATTGGTACATTCTCACATTCATGAAATCCCAAGCATATTTGACATACTTTAATTTTAAGTTTAACATTTAACATCTTTTTTCTTATGTTTAAATTTGATATGTAAACACATGACATGCACTAATTGTTAGGTTTTTTGACTCTCAACATCTTAGGCACAAACATATTATCAATCCTAATTTATTTGGAAGCTTGGTTTTGGAACTTAAATGGTTTATCTTTGGGTTATGTTGACCTAAGAAGCCTACTAACTTTGACTAATTTGTGCACTCAAGTTTGAACTTACTAACAATTAGCTTCCAATCCTCATCTATCTATGAACACATATATGTGAAGATTCACTCTAGAACATAAGTGGATATAGATTTAAAGTTGGGGCATCAATAGTTAAAAAATACACTAGTACTTGCCACAAATGTGGGAACTTCAATTTTTTTGACATGTGTAGGCTCTTTGTTCGAAAAATATTAAGACATCATGAACAATAGTATCACATGGACATAAGTACCTTGAAATTTTTAACTTAATATTAGAGCGTTCAATTTTAATCTTGACATGTGATTATATTTAAAATTTCCTACAAATATGGGCATTTTTAAATTTGGTTTTACTCAAGATCTTAGGTTTGCATTTGAAACTTCTTTATTATTACTCCTAGTCGATGTGAGTCTTCTCAAGTAATTTTAACTTAACATAATTTCATTTCTTTTTGTGGGGTCAACATTCAGATTCCCACTTAGAAGATATACATCACTATATGATTAACTTTGGTCAATTAGTGACTTAGATTTCACTTGATGGATCTATGAATAGGGTTTTGTCTTCAATTACAAATCTTGCCAAGGCTTCTTTCCTCTTGGTGACATATTTCCATTAGGGATCTACTATAAGACATCAATTTAAGAAAGAATTTTCTTGAGGAATTGATGGTTAGGAGTCATTACAAAAATATGTTTCAATATTTCAAAGGAAGCTAGTCTCAAAGGATGGTCTTGATAGATAAATTCTCATGAAGGGGCTCTAAGACTTATTATAATTAATTCAAGCAACAACCTCCCATTCTTAAATTATTTAGACTTTAGATCATTGAATCTCACAAAGAGCCATAAGATAGTGGTTTCAACCTAGGCTATTAGAATTTACCTCAAGGAGTTAAATTGTTAATAATTCCTTTGATCAATTCTAGTATATATAGGGGCAACATTCATACTTCCATTTCGAGGATATGCATCACTGCATGATTAACTTTGGTTAATCAATGGCTTAGATTTCACTTGATAGAGTAATGAAAATAGTTTTGTCTTGTCTTAGGAATCTTGCCAAGGCTTCTTTCCTCTTAGGGACATGTTTCAATTAGAGATTTACTTTAAGACGTCCATGGTCAAGAGTTTTCTTGGGGAATTGATGGTTAAGAGTTATTAAGACTTGAAAAAAAAAATAGGCTTCAATATTACAAAGGAAGTTAGTCTCAAAGGATAGTCTTGATAGATAAATTATTGTGATGGGACTCTAAGACTTATTATAAAGAATTCAAGCAACAACCTCCCATACTCAAATTATTTAGACTTAGATCATTGAATTTTCGCAAAGAGCCATAAGATAGTGGTTTCAATCTAGGTTATTAGAATTTACCTCATAGTGTTTTTTTAATACTTCCTTTGATTATTTATATATGGGGTTTACATAGTTAGCTCTTAATAAATTTTGGCCTATGTAGGCCTACACTTTATTGGTACCTTAGGAGTAGCCTTGAACACCCATCAAGAAGTTTTTTGAATAGGGAATACATCTAATATAATCTTGTAGTTGATAATAGATTGAGGCACATTATATATTTTTGCATGCTTTTCCTTACAAGTCTTATTCATAAACCATATTTCTATCACTTTCCTAGTTCATGATTCATTCAAGTTCTTGATCTAACATATTTTAAGTGTTGGAAGTAATAAAATAAATTTCATCAAGTTCTTGTTCTTGATATGGACTTACTCTAGCTATTATTTTCCTTATGAAATTTAATGGAACAATCATGTGATTATAATCACTTTTGAAACTCATCATATTCTACTTAAAATGCACATCTACACCTACTGGGAAAGATAACATCCATCCCAATAATACATGATTATGCTATTCTTTTTCCTTACTAACAATCTACAAAGCTAGCCAAATACCTAAATACCTTAAATTATCATATCCTTGGGTACATAACAATTTAATGTATTGTTAAGTGCCTTAATTTCTCTCCTAATGCTCCATAATTTCTTCCACAAATGATCCAATATTAATCAAAATGGCGTAAATAGTTTATACAATACAAAATATTTTTTTAAAACAAACTAGGTATGTCAAACACAAAATGTTGTAAAACAAAAACATAAACATATACAATTTTGTGTAAGTCACACAACTAAAAGCATTTTATTTAAAAACATGAAAATCATCAAACTACATAGACATTAAAGCATGCCAAGAGAGTCCCGTTATCGATGTAAAACGGCAGAAGTGGGGTTCTCTGATCGTCTGTTTTCTGCTGTGAAATTGTGGAAGTGGATCTTTTCTTCATCGAATTGGGCGTGCTGATTAGTATTTCTTTATCTCTCCTTTTAAGCATTGCTTTACGTTAATACGGTAAATTTATAGTAAGTGTAAGATCTCAGGTTTACGCGTGCCTTCTCTATGCTTCCACATTCTTGCATGCATGTTTACCAGAGCATTTCCAACTGTGATATGTGACAATAATCGCCCTTCCATTATTTTCGACGGATGTTCAAAAGCTCTTGTTTTGGCACAAGCCGGGAATACGCACGCAAATGAAAATTGAAATCTGCATATGGATATATTACGGGCGGGAGAAACCATTTATAGATATAGATTGAGATGAACCACATTCATAAGTTTGTAATGCATGTCAATTAAGTGTTGTGAGTTCAAATACATTAGCCTACTTGCAACCAAATATAATGTATGATATACACTAAAGAGAGTCCAAGTTGTTATGGTGTCCTAGCTCTATCTCATTCCCATCCCATTTGAACATGAAGTTTCCCACCTTAAAATCTTGAATTTTTTTGAACCTTATTTCACCATTCTTTGGTGTGTACTCATTTTATTTTGTTTGACAATTCTTAGTTCATCTATTTGTAAGAGCTTAGCTAGTCTACCTGTCATTGTTTCATTATTGTCAATTTCCATTTGGTAATTAATACTTGGTAATTAATACTTGATACTAGCAATTCTAAGGATATTTCTATTCAAGCCTCTCTTTGTTAAAACTAGAGTGCATGGGGATTCCCCCATTATTCTCTTTGGAGTTATCCTAATAACCCATAGAAATTACTTCAAGTGTGCATTCCACTACCACCTAGCTTTTTCTCCCATCCTCTTAATGATATTCATCAAGTTCTTATGTGTAGACCCTTCCAATGAATTCCCTTCCAAGTCTAGTTTGAGGATGCATTCAAGTATATATTTTGTGATGATAAAATTGAGTGATTTTAGTCCTCATGAATTTCTTGGCATTATTAGTGACAATAATTTTAGGAAGACACAACCTTAGAACTATATCTTAAAGATGTTCAATAACTAAGACCTCTTTCCTATTCTTTAGCACCCTAGCTTTATTACATGTTGAGAAGTATTCCATTACTATGAGAATCAAATTATGGCTAGAGCTAAATGGTAGATTGATCATGCCAATGAAATCAAGTCCCAAAATGGTAAAATTTGGTTGATCCAAGGATATTAGTTTTAGAGCTAAAGGTTCCTTTAAATCTTTTTGTTAATGTAGAACCAATATTTTTGATATCTACATACCCACCTATGTACATTCACAAATAATTATGACTAGTGGTAACTTGCTCATATGATATTGATAGCTGTGGTTTGAGAAAACTAGTTTTCTCCTAACTAACCTTAATAAAATTATTTTGCGACACTTCAGACCTTGTCTTATTTGACACACTTAAGGAGTATTCCATAAAAAAAACCCAAAAATAGACACCTTTGAAAATCAATATAAATATTATAGCTTGAATCATGTAGGATATTTTGTGTCTAAGGTCTAGCTCCTTGAGGTATTGTCTTGTTTCTAGGAATTAGATGATATCTTCAATCCATCCCAATTAGTCTTTATTTTCACTAATTATGCAACATTTTTCTACTTGGAACTTCTCTTATTCGTCATCCTTAGAATGGTGATATCTTTTGCTAGGTGGTAGAGCAATGCTCTTCCCTTGAAAAATTTTGTGGGCCTAACTTCTATGTCATATTCAAAGATCTTTGTAATCCAATAGAATCTATTTTCACTAATTTATCGTCTATGGATGAACTTCCTAACATTAGAGTGCATCACCATGTTTTTACCTTGCTAATGAATAACATGTAACTATATTTATTCAATACTAGAGCATTGGATTGCTTCTATAGAAAGCTCTATTTTTCCTCCATGTCCTTTATGGTCTAATCAAAGAATGCAATGGTATTTTCCTTAAGTGTTTTCCTTCTTAGTCCTTTAATGGAGCATTACTTTAATTTTGGCATTTCCTCCAAAGACATATAGAATGAATTCTTTAGATAAGTTAGAGTTAATCAACATTAAGGCACTTCCAATCACTTACTTGATGATCTCAAATTATTGGTGTTCTTATTCAATCAATTTGGACTAATATATTTTCTTAATCATCAAGGTGATGGGACATATGATGCTTGTAAAATCATATATAAAGTTCTTCACAAAATTAATCTTTCCTAAGAAATATTCTAGACCCTTTTTGTGTTTAGGAAGTGAGAGTTCCATTATGACATCAACTCTTTATAAATATATGATAATGTCATCTTTAGAGACCACATGTCTTAGCGATTTTCCTTGAGGCACTGCAAATATATATTTTCTAGGATTGAGACAAATTCTAAACCTTGACATTTTTCAGATACTTTCTTCAAGTGATTTAAGTGATCTTCTTTGTTCTTAGAAAACATTGTTAGATCATCCAAGAGTATTAGGATAATATCATTGATTAGTTTCTTGAAGAAGATGTTTGTCACTCTCTAGAATGTAGCTCCAACATTGGATTGGATAAAATGCATAATTTGATATGCACAAGTTCCCCATTTAATGGTGAATTCCATTTTGTATTAGTATTATTATCTTACTAGTGTTTGTTTTAAACTAGAGAAACCATCTCACATGAAAAATAAATGAGAACTAGCCATCATTTGAAGGATTTGGTCCATAGATGGTAGTGAGTAGTGATCCTTGAGAGACACCCTATTCAAGTCCTTTAAATCCACAAATAACCAAATATCTCATTTCCTTTTCCTTACAAGAACTAGATTAGATACCCATGTTGAGTGATTGATGGGGTAAATTATTTTTTATCTCACCATTTTCAAAAAATTATATTTTATTAGTGGATTAGTATTTGGATTCACCAACCTTTCATTCTACCTAACTAGCTTGATTTACAACTTAGTCTCAATTGTATGCTACATTACTTCTTTTTTTGTATCCTTTTAACCCTTCATAGTGCCAAGCCATGAGCAAATTATAATTGTTACATAGGTTGATGAAGTTCTTATGTTATTCTTGTGTGCATACTTTTTCCAACTTTGGAACCCTTCAAGGGGTGGTCACTACATATTTTTAGTCCTTCTATATGGCTAAAATATTTCTCTTTTCTCCATAGCAGTTATTGTAGATGAAAATTCCTTTAAGAGTTACCATGCCTCTAGGAAACTTGTTCACTTTTAGTTAGGTTATTTTCTCATCGCAGGCTTCCTCAATCTTAGGGGTGAGCTCTTCTACAAATTCATTATCATTTTGGAGGAAATTCACAATCCGATGGATATTTTAGAAGATAATTGTTACACTCCGTCTTATTGTTACTGAGTTACTTTTACCTTCACGGGTAAATAGGATGATGAATGCAAATCATGATTTTGATATGTTTAGTAAAATAATGAAATAATGAAACATGTATAATTAAGATGTTATTGCTTTAAAAGAGTACTTATGTTTATGTTGATGAAATACAATGAAAGAATACATATTACAATATGAATATGCTAATGTTTTATGATGTGTGTGGATTTCATGTGAGTATCTGACTACTATTACTATATGCTAAGTTGGATGCAAGTACAGGTTCATGCCTCTGGAATGGAGGGGAAGTATCACTCAAGAGAGGAACTTGGTCTAGTAACCTTTAATTCAATCTTACTGAGCTTACACACAAACTCACACCCTAGTTGGTCTAGTTGAGTCGGGTCATTTGGAACCAAGTAAGTAACCTTTGGGGATAGGTTGAAATGCTTGAGAAAATGTCTTTGATTTCTTTGACTATTTGTCCAAGTTATCATGATTGAATCTTTGAGTCTTTGGGCTTCATGAATAGTTATCTTTACATCGATTCATATGTGTGTTAATTGTAAACATGTATATGGGTATATATATTGATCCGTGCATGAGAGCATAAGCATGTGCACATGTATGCAAATAGAAATACTTATGAATATACATACACGAGGAATCGATTATATATATGTATGCACTTAGAGTATATGCATTTCGATGAGGATATGAATGTATTAATGATGATATGAGATGGTAACATGATATATGTATGTACAAACATATTATATATGTGTGTGTTTAAATGAAAGAATCGAAGTAATGATATATGTGTTTAATATATGTATATACTAATATATGTGTGTGAAGTATGTAACAAAAACATACATTGCATATATAAGTATATATATAAAAACATATATATCGTTATTATACAATTGTACATAAATATATATGTATATGTGCATGTATGTACACATGTGTACTATTTATGAAAATGATAACATGGCCATATTCATTCGAATATTGAATGGAATATTTAAACAAGCTTATTTGTCAATCTATATATATATATGTATTTGTATATAAATATATATATATACATATAGAATTTAATGCTATTTAGCAATGTATATATATATATAGAAAGGCCGATTTAAGGAAGATATAACACTTTGTATTATTGCGCAATGTTATTGTAAACCCGCGCATGAGAGTTTTTAAAGCTTTGGGAAACATTACTAATATAACCATGCACTATTTAAATGTTAAATGAATATATCACATTTCATAAGCCGCATATATTGCATATAATGCATTGATTGAGCAAGGCATAATGAGTTAATATGTTGTGCACTATGTAAAGGTGGTGAGTTGATTTCATCGTGTTGTCTATGAAGACAAAGCAATGCTTTAAAGGCAAGCCGATTCATTTGTTAAGTGTCAAATGCATTATCAAAGACCAAGTCAACTTAGTAAAACACAACCAATTGAAATATTCTAGTGTGTAAACAACAAGCTAAATGATAGGGAATATGGTGAATTTTTGGCACCATATTATGAACTTAGTTATTCAGTAGAAGTCTATTAAACCTGCAAAGTCGATTTCTAGTATAGAACATGTGCAAATATGAATTGGTCAACATGTTGGCAAGAGAAGAGTTGGCCTGCTGTCCTATTTTGATGAGTATTGAGATAGGATTTTGCCACCTTTTGGTTATCTTGTTGAGTCAATTGAGTTAAGCTGAGAAGTGTCAATTTACTGGCCTTGTTTCTGTAGATGTTAGTTTTTATGTATAAATAGAGGCACTCTCACCTCATTTTGGAATACATATTGATATGCATTGCATATACATTATCACACATTCTCTCTATTCTACTTCTTTTTATTTGTGAGGTTCTTATTTTGTTGAGAGGTATTTGTGAGGAAATAATAGTGAGAGGAATTTGAGAAGGAATAGTTGCTAAGCTAATTTAAGTGGAGACCTGGCTAAAGAACCAGTGATTCAATTGGATTAAAGTGATTAATAGGCATGGGATTTTACTCTCTTTGTGTTTTATCTATTTTGAGAAAGATTGAATGTCTTGATTGTATTGTTTGGAAAATGGATTAGATTGCTTAAATAGAGAAATGATCTATTGCTTATTGAAAAGGAAAAGAATCTTGTTGTCATGATTTCCTTATGAAGTGTTTGTACATACTCCATATTAAGGAGTGAACATTATCAATAGTAAATTATATACTAGGATTGATGAAGCATGAATAGCTTAAAAAGTTATTTGATACAAAGTTACTCACATGATCTTGTTTGATACTTGCTTGAGAAACTTATCTATTAGGTTATTATTTTAATATATCCTATATTGGAATTCAAATGATGATGTTTCTATACATAGTCTACACTACATGTATAATGTGAAATGTATCAATGTCATTAAGTGACTTGACACTATTAGCCTATAATGCTATGAAACCTTAGGAATGAAGAGGTTTAACAATACAACAACAGTGATAGTATGAAAGATATGATAGGATGAGATGCCATACTATTAAGCTATACTTGAATGATCACTGGATGATTACTTTACTTTTGAATGAAACCCTAGGTTGAGATTAACCTATTTGGGTTGAGAAGTATATTTGATTAATGAATGAAACCCTAGGTTGAGATTAACCTGTTTGGTTCGAGAAGTATATTTGATTAATGAATGAAACCCTAGGTTAAGAATTACCTACTAGGTTGGAATAATTTTTTATTACCCATTGAAACCAATAGGTTGAGAATAACCTACTTGGTTGGGTTGTTTATTTGATCTTTGTTTGGAACACATAGGTTTAGATTAACCTATATGATCAAACTGATTGATGATTATCATGGGATTAAGATATACCAAGGTTGAGACTCACCTATGTGATTAAGTTGATCACTTTAGTTTGTGAATTACTATTTGATTGGAACCATAAGTGGGATTACCTATTAAGTTGGAGTTGTTACCTTATTGATTGTTTAATAGATATGAAGTCATATTTTTGACAAGATTCTACTTTTTTGAATAATCATTTTACTAAGGAGATTACACTCTTGAATGGAATCATTTATTGATATGATTATTCTTCGATTGAGGTCATTCATTGATGAGACTATACTCTTGATGAGAATCACTTATTGACATGATATATTCCTGAATAGAGTTATTTATTGATGATTATTTATTCTATGATAAGATGATTCCTATGTAGCTATACTTTAGAATATAAAGTTATTTATTACAAAGCTCTTGTAAAGTTAGAGTCATAAAGGGATCATAGGCTATTCCTGAGAATTAGATTATCCAGTGAAGGGAATAACTTATGCATGTGAATACTTAGGAGAAGTATCATTGTGATTTGAAGTAGGTTATTCCTGGGATTAGATTGTCCAATGAAGGGGATAACTTATGCATGTGAATACTTAGGAGAAGTATCATTGTGGTTTGGAGTAGGTTATTCCTAGGATTAGATTGTCCAATGAAGGGGATAACTTATGCATGTGAATACTTGATAGAAATATCATTGTGAATTTGGAAAAGGGAATAGGTTGTCTCTGAGGTTAAAGATTACCTATGAAAGGAAATTACCTATGCATAGTATATGAATGGTCAAAATCCAAACCGAGATAGGGTAGTGTATGTGAATAGGATGACTGTCACTCAAAGTACTAGGTGAGAATACTTTGGCCAAAGTAGTGTAATTTTCCACTAGTTGCATTGTTAATTTACCATGTTCCTTTTATGCATGCTAGTTCATGATTATAGTGGATACAAGTTCTAGTTATTTAGGACACAAAACTAAGCTCATAAAGGCTATTGTTATGAGGTTACCATATCAATCTCCTCATCGAAGGGTAGGTCCATCTTACCATATGTGGTAGATGTGTGGGGGACCGCATTGATTTTGTGGTTGGTAGAAAATGCTTGAGTGATGCTTCTCCTCATTATTTGGTGGTCGAGGTTTGTGGATTTTTGTGCCAGTATTGAGGACAACTAGAGTGTATGTACTAGAGAATGGGGACATCTAGAATGTATGCACCAATACAACGACATTAGGACCAATTTGTATATCTATTGCCAATGAAGCTCAGGAGAGCTACATATGTATGTATCTTGTACCCATTTATATGGAAGGTTGTAATCATGAACGATAAACTTGAGTTTATTCAATATGAAATCTATGTTATGGAAATATTTGTGGAATTACCATGAAATGCAATGGAAGTTTGGAATAGTGTTTATTTCAAATGTGCTTTTAATTTACATTATGGAAAAGAAAAGAAAAATTATTACTATGTTATGGCTTCATGGTTTATTCACTTGAGTTGAAAACTTTAAAAATTACTGAATAGAACACCAGGGTTGTTACACATGGCATCATAGCTACTAGGTTTAGCTATGGAACTTATGAGCTCATTACACAAATGATGTGTAAACCCTATTAGAAGATAATGGTTGAAAAGTTCTTTTTAAAAGCTAGGATGGCAAGAGGAAAATATAACTAAAGAGAAGTTAAGATTCTTGAAACTTGTTTAAGTTTGGGACTGGATAAGAGTTATCCCTGGAATTGAAAACTCCAACCCATTAAGATAGACCTTTGGTTGTGGAGGATTATGCAATTAGGTTCTCTAGGAAGGTTATAAAGGATAACCAATATGTACCTTTGCCCTACGAAATAGCTATATAACTCTGAGGGATAGATAAATTTGAAGTTGTATTCCTTATTGGTAGCAACCTATAGTTGCAAAGAGTCAAGGATTTTTGGATTTATTAAGAATACTATGAATCTATGAGTATGCATTATTGGCATAAAATGGAAACTTCAATCGAAGAAAAAAGTCAATTTTTTGTGAATCGAAATCAAGAAAGGAGGTATCCAAGAGGTTGGATAACCCTTGAAAAAAATCAAGATCTTTCATATAGTTAAGAAGCTAGTACCTTAGAATAAGGATAGAGACCATAATGGTCAGAAATGAAGCAATCAATGAAGTGGACATGATTCCACCAACCAAAAATTGGCAAGATCAATTTGTAGTTCTAATTAAAATGAGCAAAAGAAACCAAGCAACTTTAGAGTGCTTAAGGTTATGAGAAAAAAAAGTTACCAAAAATTGGGAGAAAGACACCTAAAGAGATGATTGTAAGAAAGAAGCCTAAAAAGGTAAATCGGTAAAAAGGTAAATCAGATTGGTCCAACAAAGGCACCGTTAGTACATAGTTTGGTAGAAGGGAAAATTGAAATCATCAACTAGTCAACAAAAGTATACTTGTGTTTGGATTTTCCAAAAGGAATTGGAATATTAGAATGCCTCCTAGCTTGTAAAGTTGCTAACCATTCATTAAATCTCATTATTAGGAATCCAACTATTGGTTTTGGGAGATTAGAAAGCGATGATAAATTCAATTTTGGAAATAAGCATGCTCAAGGCATACCATGGGGGGTAAGGAAGACAAGTAATAGTTGATCAATTATCGAAAAACAAACAACAAGGAATGATAAATCAATTAAAAAAAAGAAAATGTTTGTTAAGAGCTCAACTTTGAGTTGAACAAATATTGTGGAAACACTAAGGGGGGAAGAAAGAGAGTGGATTGACTCAAATAAAGTACCCCACTCAATGAAGATCATCATTGTATTTTTGATTTGGAATAACTTCTAACTTCTTTGTAAGTCATGAATTCAATCAAGTCATATATACCATGACCACAAGGATAAGGTATTGGAATTATTGGAGAATGATAGTGAAAGGTCAAGGATTATGACCAATGAGAAAGGGATATTTATCACACAATACTTTATATATAATTTTATTGTAAGATCAATTGCTATTGTCATTGATGCCTTAGAAAAGGATAAGTAGTATACTTGATCATGAAAGGAAATACCATTGCCTATGGAATAGGAAAAGGAAGATCTAATTACTCATGATTTTGAGTTATTGAGAAATGTTTGTGCTTGGAATTTAGGTATGCAATAAAATTTGATATCTTTAGGGAACCAACATGTTTGAACAAGAATTGTTACTTGAATTAGTACAAATGCTCATAAGAAGAAATAAAAAGAACCGAAAATCAGATTACAACTTTGGAAATAATTAAAGGGAAAAATAAATCGAAGGTATGGATGTCCTAAGATGAAGGAGATTTATCTCTACAAATTATCTAACCATTATACTTGAAAATCAAATGTGGCATGAGTTCACAAAAGATGTTTTCATTTAGTCTGAATAGAATAATTTATGAAATAGAAAAGAATTAATGTACCCAAAATTTTGGGAGATTAAGGAATGAAATGAGGTAAATTGATGTCATATTTAGGACATTGGAATGAAAAAAATATTTGATGAATGGGAAACCACTATAGTCTAGAAAAAAGATAGAGTAATATGTTGCAAGGTAAGTAGCAAGTTATTGTCTAGTATGCCAGGAATGAAGACAAGATGTCGTCATCGACACGACATGTATACTCCCTTAAGATTTCAGAAAGGAAGTGGTAGATCATTGGAATAGTTTAATATTTCTATGTCAATGGAATTGACATAACGTTATAGTGGACAGACTCAACAAGGTAACCAATGCTAGTTGGAAATTTTGATTTATAGTATTTCGGTCCTAAATAATATATTGTGTGAAGCAATTGCTTAATGTTCCTAAGAAGGTTATCTCATATGAGAACAAGAAAATAATGATAAGGTTGTGTGTAAACCATGATCATCTTATGCGAAATTCAATTGTATGAATGCTCAATATATTATTTTAAAATAGCCGAATAGGAAAAAAGTGATAAACCAAATCTTGGAGGATTTGTGATATACTTAAACTGCAATAAAATTTCCATCATTGAAATTTGGATCATTATATGAAATAGGGGTTGAATCTCTATTAAGCTGAAATAGGCTAAAAAATAGGGTTGAACTTAGACCAAGAAGGTTGTCAAATGGAATAGTAGATCGAAAGGATCAAGGGAAAAAAACTTTTGTTGATACAAAGTTCGAATTAGGAAGCAATGTTATGCTTAAGGAAAATGGTTGAGTTAGTGATAGATGGTCTTGGCTTCTGAATTGTCCAATGATGTATTTATACCAAAGGGAAAGATGGGACCCATGGTGTAGTGTAAAATACACCAACATTTTTGATATATTTGGGTTACACTAAGGATGAATTCATTAGCCAATGAGATCGTGTTTTCTAGTCACTGTGAAATAAATGTCATATGGTATACAATTACTATTGTACTTGAGATGTACATATGAGGTAATATGATTACAATGTATAAGCTCTTTGAGATAAAAATTATGCATGAAGCACACTGGTTTCCCCTATGCGTTAGCAAGAGGCACTCAATGCAAGGTCTGGGAAGGATGAGATTGCAAGGAGTGATGCTACAAGGGAAAATTATTTTATAATTCTTATATGATTTGGAAAATGATAAGTAAAGCCTTTGTTTGACCTTATTTATATGTTTAAAGTGCTTTAAATCATTGGGGATGATGATTCACAAGGGGGGAAGTATGTTACACCCCGTCTTATTGTCACTGAGATACTTTTACCTTCATGAGTAAATAGGATGGTCAATGCAAATCATGATTTTGATATGTTCGATAAAAGAATAAAATACTGAAATAGGTATTAAGATGTTATTTCTTTAAAAGAGTAATTATGTTTATATTGATGAAGTAAAATGAAAGAACATGTATTACAATATGAATATGCTAATGTTTTATGATGCATATGGATTTCATGTGAGCATTTGACTACTATTACTATATGCTAAGTTGGATGTAGGTATAGGTTCACACCTCCGAAAGGGAAGGGGAGTATCACTCAGGAGAGAAACTTGGTCTGGTAACCTTTAATTTGGCCCTACTAAGCTTACACACACTCACACCCTAGTTGGTCTAGTTGAGTCGGGTTGGTTGGAACCAAGTAAGTAACCTTTGGTGATAGGTTGAAATGCTTGAGAAAATTTATTTGATTTATTTGACAGTTTGATCAAGTTATCGAGATTGAATCTTTAAGTCTTTGGGCTTTGTGAATAGATAGCTCTTGTAAAGTTAGAGTCATAAAGGGATCGTAGGTTATTCTTGGGAATTAAATTGTTGAGTGAAGAGAATAACTTATGCATGTGAATACGTAGGAGAAGTATCATTGTGATTTGGAGTAGGTTATTCCTAGGATTAGATTGTCTAATGAAGGGGATAACTTATGTATGTGAATACTTGATAGAAATATCATTGTGAATTTGGAAAATGGAATGGGTTGTTTATGAGGTTAAAGATTACATATGGAAGGAAATTACCTATGTATAATATATGAATGGTCATAATCCAAATCAAGCTAGGGTAGTGTATGCGAATATGATGACTGTCACTTAATGTACTGGGTGAGAATACTTTGTCCAAATTAGTGTAATTTTCCATTGGTTACACTGTCAATTCACTATGTTCCTTTTATGCATGCTAGTTCAAAATTGTAGTGGATACAAGTTCTAGTTATGTAGGACACAACATTAAGCTCAGGAAGTCTATTGTTATGAGGTTACCATACCAATCTCCTCATCAGAGGGTAGGGCCATCTTACCATATGTGGTAGATGTGTGGGGGATCACATTGAGTCCATGGTTGGTAGAAAAGCACTTAATTTATGCTCCTCCTCTTCAGTTGGCAACCGAGTTTTGTGGATGTTTGCACTAGTATTGGGGACAACTAGAGTGTACACACTAGAGAACAGGGAAATATAGAATGTATGCACTAATTCGGCGACATCAAAACCAATTTGTATACCTATTGCCAATGAAGCTCAGGAGAGCTACATGGGCGGGTGCAAAAGGATGGGGGGCCAATTTGTGGCCAAATTGTTTAAAAAAAATTTAAATCTCATAACGTGCTCGTGTTATGGCTTGGTGTGCCGATCCTAAGGGTCGAAAACAATGAGCCTATAACACAAGTGTGTTATAATGCGCTTTCATTATGAGGTATTAAAAGAAAAAAAAATGAATTCAAAATAATTTTCATTGTGACTATGTTTTTTTCTGCTCGCATGCCAAAACCCTTCATTTTTGTGCTTGCATTCTAGGAGGATCCATCTAGCAAGTTTTTTCGTCAACTTGTTGTTGTTTCATTGCCAGGATTTTGCCACGTTGACGAGGAGGCCTGAGAGGTAAGGGTTGTTTTTTTTGTTGTTGTGAATTTGTTAGTTTCAGGGTTTTTTTGATACTTATTTTTTGAATTTGTAGGAGATGTTAATGAACCTGCAAACCCTCCTCAAAATCCTCAACAAGCACAAAAACAACAAGAGGAACAAAATCGTCATCAACAACATCATCAACAACAACATCAACAAAATCCTCAAGTTGAACAACCACAACAACAATCTCCTCCACCGATCCCTCAAAATCCTCTTGGCACTGAACAAAAATTAATGAGTGAAATTGAAAACAATAAAAAAAAATTTGAGGAGTTAATCATGAGGTTGAATGATCCAAACAGTTCAACCATGGAAAGAATGACCCTTGCAACTTCACTCAAAGAAATGTTAAAACATGTAGATTCAATTAGCAAACAATTAACTAGTTGGCAAGATAGGAGGCAGGTGGCTAGGGATTACTACTAGGATAAATTATCATATGAAGATGTAAAAGATCTAAACATTACAAAATTAGATTTGTGCTCATTATTCATTGACCCACATAGAAATGCAAATCTTACCCTCAATGTGAAGAGGTTTCCTATCCATTGGTGCCACCACTAACAAATTAGGACCTTTTTTTTGGGATAGGTGGTACATGGTTTTTGATTACCCACCATGCAAAAATTATGAAGTCTCGCAATATTTCCTAAGGAAACTATACTGTGATTTCATCTTGAACAAAATCTTGAATTATTTTGATATGAGGGACTTCCAGGGGAGAGGTGGGGGGTCAGCTCAAGATAGACCCGGTGCACATGAGGATCCTAGGAAACAAGCGAGATGACCTCTCGCTAGGTCACCTCATGAGCACATTGTTATCCCTTCCATCACGAAGGAGAGTGTCAAGGTAGAGACTTTGTAGGCCATCAACTCTTTGACCCTGAGTGTTATCCAACATTCCATCCCTATACTACAATGCCATCCAAGGGAGTCTTCGAGTGGTGGGCTTCGATCCCATTTGTGTCAGGATTGCGGGCTGATTTGTTCATATGACCCCATCGACACTCAGGAGGTTGCTACACAGGATATGTCTGCAGCTATGGAGATGGCGAGGGAAGCTGGCATTTTGAATGAGGCATATGGTATCAATTCTTAGGTAAATGTTAGCATGTTCATTAAATTTAATTTATTAAATTTCAATTTTGAAATGCAAGATTAACTAATTTAGTTTTATGATTTTAATAAAATTCTAGGGTCACAGTGTTGATATTGGATACACCAGCCCTACACTTGCTTATTTCTCCACTTCATCTACCATTGAGGTATGTAACTAGTAAACAATTATAAATTTATTACATGTTAATAGCATTGTTTTATGAATGGTATTCTAATATGTGATTTTGGATATTGAATAGGCTAATATTGGAGGTTTCGAGGGAACACCTCCCAGTGCCAGTGGATTTAGACAAACCTACACACAAAAAATAGAATAAAGAGTTTAACTAATGAATTGTACTTAATAGATTTGTGTAGTTTATATTCATATCGTTGATTACGTTGCATTGCACGTCTTTTAAACTCAAAGCATTACTTCACATTCCATAACTAATAACTAGATGTTGATAGATGAAAAAATTTCAACTACAATATAGTTGTTTAGAAAGTCAACATAAGCAGTGATGCAATTACTTCACATAGCATAAGTAATAAGTAGGAGAAACTTCCAATTTCATTTGCTTGTCATGGCATTCCATGAGACCACTTTTTATTGAGCCATCTTTTCAAACAATTCACTACCTTGTCTATGCTATGGATGAGTGGAATAAATATATGAAAGAATAATAGTAAGCAATAGCATAGAAAAGGAAATGAGTTGTTTGAAAAAATGCCCGAAAGAAATGCGGTCTCATGGTGATGTCCATCACCATGAGACCCAATTTCTGAGGCACTTTTTCAAACAGCTCACCATCTTTTCTATGCTACCACATTTTCCATACATGTATACCAAATTATTTTATCAAACAGTTCATTTCCTTGTTGCTATGGCTAAAATCTTAAAAAGGTGCTTTCCAACAAACTATGGATGCTTGAAAATATTTTATCAAAGCATATAGTAAGCAATAGCATAGTCAAGGCAATGAGTAGTTTGAAAAAATGCCTCAAAGAAATGTGGTCTCATGGTAATGGAATGCCATTCCATCACCATGAGACCACATTTCTTCAAGGTGTTTCTTCAAATAGCTCACCACCTTTTCTATGCTACCAAATTTTCCATACATGTGTACCAAATAATTTTATCAAACTACTCACTTCCTTGTTGTTATGGATAAAAGCCTAAAATAGGTGTTTTCCAACAAACTATGGATGCTTGGAATTTTTTTTTATCAAAGCATAATAGTAAGCAATATAATAGTCAAGGCAGTGAGTAGTATGAAAAAATTCCTTTAAGAAATGTGGTCTCATGGTGATGGAATTCCATTCTACCACCATGAGACCACATTTCTCTGAGGCATTTTTTCAAATAGCTCACTGCTTGAAGAATAGAAACCAACCCATTAGCCAAAATTCCCCTCCAAATTCTTTTCAAGGTCCTCATCCTCAATTTACCAATCCATGGAACCTTCCACCTTTTATTCCACTTGTTCATGTCCCCACCCCTCCCTCTTCGTGTCATGATCGCCCTCCATATCATAACCAAGACCACACTATACCATCCACTCCATCCCAACATAATACCATAAATAAGGCAATGAACTATTTAAAAAAATGCCTCAAAGAAATATGGTCTTATGGTGATGGAATGCCATGACACTTTTATTCCACTTGTTCATGTCCCCAACCCTCCCTCTTCATGTCATGATCACCCTCCATATCATAACCAAGACCACACTATACCATCCACTCCATCCCAACATAATACCATAAATAAGGCAATGAACTATTTAAAAAAATGCCTCAAAGAAATACGGTCTTATGGTGATGGAATTCCATGACACATTTGTTTGTAATGGCATTCCATCACCATGAGACCCCATTTCTTTGAGTCATTTTTTCAAATAGTTCACTACCTTCTCTATGCCACCACAATTAGCGTACATGTCTATGAAAACATTTTATCAAACGGTTCACCATATTGCTGCTATGGGTAAAAGCCTAAAAAACACATGCTTTCGAACAAGATATGGATAGGGAAAATAGTAAGCATGATAGTAAAAAATATATAGTTTAATAAGTACTCAAAATTTTGTTCATTATCTCATACATTATAAGCCATAAAATGGATCACTATAATAGTTTTCATGATTGAATAATTTGTTGTTTTATTTTCAGATGTTGCAAGTGGATACACGTCTGAATGTTCATAGGGAAATGAAGATCAGTGTTTCATCTGCTATAGATTCCTCGATGGCTCTAACAGGGGAGGTATGAGGAAAATTACTAAATTTCAATTTACATTCATTGTTATAGATGTTAGTTAGTAAAAAATCAAACTATTATTGATTCGTAGTTTAATTTCTATTTGGATGGTTTATACAGAGCTTTAGCATGCCTCAATATGGGCATTTGAATATTTCCCTCATGGAGAGTGATCATCAAATGGTGGTAAGTGATTATTTTGTTAAATATATCATTTTTTATAATGTAATTTGTATATATTAATGTCTTTACTTCTTATTGTAACAAATAAGAATTGACCAAGAACTAAACCCTAGGAGGAGCACCAGGAGCACTCCTCAACCACAACATAAATGAGTGACAGACGTATCTCCATCCAATCAACAAGAAAAAGGAAAGAGTTTATTTCAAGAGCATGGAGAGCAATGACTTTTGATTCTAGAGCCCTTTGTTGTATGCCTATATGGCATTTTTGTACATATTTTGTATTGTATATATTTGACATTGTATACCTATATGGAATTCTCATAATCCTATATGGCTATTTTGTACATGTATTTTATACTTACGTTGACATATTTTGATGAATTCCTACATGGCTATTTGCTTAATACAAATCTTTCTTATCAATGGTGTCCATATTTGCATTATAAATCCATGGTTCAATAGATATGAGTTACGTGTATTCAAGTGTATACTTTACAACTTACATGTATACTTTCTGACTTACGTGTATTCCAATGTATACTTTGTGACTTACGTGTTTTCATGTGTATACCTTGTATTCATGGATATACTTTGTACTAGTTTGCGTATACTACGTATTCATGTGTATACTTCAAGGCTTATGTGTTTTTGAGTACTTGTGCTTCCCTTATTCATATGTACATGCTTGAATTATTAAGGTGTATACTTATTAATTGGTTAGCCCTAGCATTGATCATTGTTGTCCTTCATGGTTTGTCTTGAATACTAATTGATTGATGCTAAACAACTCCAATATTTCTAGGAATAGTAGCAGAGTTACAAATTCCAAAATTGCACAAATTGAAAAGAAAAGATTAAGTGTAAATAAATGCACTGATTATTAACTTGATAGTTGATTAAGAATGAGTATAAAATATATCAAGAGATGAGCCTTCTAGAATGGCAACTGCCAACTAGAAAATATGAAAAGCATTCCCAATACTTTGAAAGTAATAATCCACCCAAAATTGCAATAGGAGAGAAGGCTTATTTAAGATCCTTGAGCAATGTATTTCCTAATGCTCCCTTATTCTTACATATCTCAATTCAGTTTAATCCAAAGAGTTCCATGAAATGCTTTATCTAAAAGCAAAAAACACATTTTCAATTGGTATTCCATGAAATGTTTCATAAAAAGATTCCAATATATTTAATCTTTTGATTGGAACAACTCAATTAAGCAAAGGACACATAATCTTCACAACACTTGAAAAACATAATATTCATAGTAGATGATGAGTAGTTAACTTCTTAACACATTATCATACAAAAATTTATCGTGAATGGTCTTTAAACATTTTCATATCATAATCCTCATAGTGTAGAATGAATTGTTATGTTCTTGATCCATCACCATATAAACACGTCGAAATATGTATATGTCAACTTTTTGCAATATTATTTCTTGTATAGGAAATGGACTTGGGAGAAAACAAGTTATAATTTATAATACAAATAAGAAAGGGCTCAATGGTGGAAACTTTATTTATCACACCAAATAATAAATGTACATGAGACCATCACTTGTTCCTCTTAGACTCCAATTTTCAAGCATAGCTAATCATTTCAAATGAAAATGACAAAATGCTTCACAACCAAAGTTGTTAATTGAGGAAAAATAAAATGTTTCCAAGTTCCACCATTGTACACATTATATTGTTGTAAGGTCTAGGAGGATAATTAAAAAATTTCTTGCACTTGCTATACTTGAAGATGATCATATGCTTTTTTGTGTGGAAAACTCAGACTTCTCAACCGTCGTGTGTATGTTTCTCTTTTTGATTGTTTTGCATGCCATCATAAGGGATCAAGCCGATTGAACGTAGCTCAGTGTGATTCTACGTGTTTGGGTGTGAAAGAGGACCATGCCTAGCGTAAATGTACCTATTGGTACATGTTGAAGTAGTTTGTTTGGTCACACAAGTTGCAAAATGAAAATTGCACCACTTTGTAACTTTATGCTGCTTGCATTTGACACATTTTCCATCAAGTGAAAATTGGACACCACGGGAAAACAACTCTAAGATAACAAAAACTGAGAGAGGTTATTGTAGAGGGTCCCAACACAATCTCGTAGGCTTAGACAGAGATTTTGTAAGCATCATGGTTTCTGAGTAATAGCCTAGCAAATATTGTTTCCCTTTTGCACTTTGGACTCTTAAGGGATTGAATTGGTTGAACGTAGCTTAGAGTGATTCCACATGTTTGGGTGTAAAAGAGGACCATGCCTAGTTTAAATGTACCCATTTAGATGCGTTGGAATAGTTTGTTTGGTCACACGATTTGTAGAATGGAAGTTGCACCACTTTGCAACTTTACATTGCTTGCAATTGACATCACCATGAGACCCATTTCTATGAGGTATACACCACTAGCTTTCCAGTGTGATAGGGTTGACAAGGTAGGGGCACTATATGCCTCATAGAAATGGGGTCTCACAGTAATGTATATCATAGTGAGTACCAATTCTATAAGGCATGCACTACCCCTACCTTGTCATGTATATCACTGTGATTCCCCAATTCTATGAGGCATACACTACCCCTACCTTGTCAACCCATACATCATTGTGAGACTCCATTTCTATGAGGCATACACTCCCCCTACCTTGTCAACCCTACTGCATTGGAAAACTAGTGAGTGAGCTATCTTTCCAATGCACCACTAGCTTGCCAATGCGGTAGGGTTGAGAAGGTAGGGCAGTGTATGCCTTATAGAAATGAGACCCCATTTCTATGAGGCATACGCTGCCCCTACCTTGTCAAACCTACCGCATTGGCAAGCTAGTGAGTGAGCTCACTATCTTTCCAAGCTCACTAGCTTGTCAATGCTACCACATTTTGCACACATTTATACGAAAAATTATTGTCAAACAATTCAAATGCCTTGTCCATGCTTCCATTTTGAGCCATGATTACAAGATAGGCAGCACCTTTCCCTATGTTGCTAACTTAGCCTTGAATAAAGAGTCTTGAAACAGTGGAGAGAAGGGTTAGAATCCCTTATAGGTAGACTAATCAAGGAAAGATTTAAAATATATCACAACATAAGTGATGAGGTAAATTTAGAAATAGAGATGAAAACCAAAATAGATTCAAAGATCTATCAATGTGGGAGGAGTATATTCCAATTTTTTAGAGACATGTATGGAAAATTTGGTAGCATAGATAAGGAAATTAGCTTTGGTATAACTGTTTGACAAAATACCTTAATGAGATATGTCCTCGTGGACTATACTGATTATAGGATATGCAAAAAATAGAATTATTGAAAAGGCTTTAGAAATTTTCAAGCATATGTAAATTGTAGGTGTAAAATCAAATTCAACTACATTTTCCAACATCCCCCATGCCTATACCAAAATGAAAGCTTTGGAGAGTGGTATGCACATCCATAATAAAGGATTGAGAAATGATGGTTTATTTTACTTCCTTATAACTTATTTCATATATATGTGTATACAAAATGTGGAAGCATACACAAGGATACACAAGGTAAGTCAATTGTTAAATAACAAAATGCCTCAAAGAGATGTGGTTTAAAAATGTAATTGGAAAGTGCAAAGAATTGTGTAATTTAAAATGTGCATTGACAAGCTAAGGTTATAATGACAAACAAACAATGATCAACATGGAATATGAAAAATAATAAAAATGAAATCAAGCCATAATAGAATGAAAGAAAATGTGTAAAGACTTCACATACCTAAAAAACCAGAGTTTCAAATGGAGGAGTTCTACCCAATTATGCAGCCTTTGCTTCTTCTTTCTTCAAACTCCTCAATAATTTGACTTTTTCAAAAGCTTGTTCCCCTCCAAAATTTAATTGTATATCACTTTTGAATGGAATTCAAACTTGAATTGATATATATACCTTTCAATGTGAAAACTCTGCTATTTCATGCAAAGGTGGTGGAAAGATGATGAAAAAGGTGGTGGAATGTGAAAAAAATGCATGCGCACTTCACAACATCATCAAAAAGCTCTTTTTTGTCAGAGCACATGCAGAACTAGGAAAATATGCAGAATGTGGGCCTTGAGATCATGGGTATATTGAGTTTTTTACCATTTTTAGAGCAAACCAAAATACGCTCGCATTATAACATGAGTGCATTATGTCTTGCTAAAAGAACAGCCATATCTCTACTACTTCAAAACGTGCTCGCATTATGAGAAAGTTGATTTTTTATAGGTTTCTTTTCTCTCTCTTTCTCTCTACCCTCTACCTTCAACCCACAACCCTTAATCCCTCTACTCTTAAACCCTCTACCCTCTACCTTGAACCCTAAACCCTAAAACATATACCCTCAAACCCTAAATCCTCTACCCTCAACCCTAAACCCTTAAATCTTCTACCCTCTATCCTCAACCCTCAAACCTAATACCCTCTACCCTATACATTGGACCCTCAACACTAATTATTCAACCATATGTACCCTCCACCCTAATCCTTCAACCATATGGAGGTCCTAAACCCTGAACACTAATTCCCTATACCCTTAATTCTTCTACCCCATTAGATCCTCTCCTCTATCCCTCCCTCCTCTTCTCTCCTCTATCTCACACTCCTCTCTCTCCCTCCTTCCTATCTCTCTCTCTCTCTCTCTCTCTCTCACTCCTATCTCTCTCCCCTCTACCCTTAATACCCTCTGCCTTAACCATTATGCCCTTTATCCTCTATCCTCTATCTCTCTCCCACTCCCTCTCTCTCTCTCCAGGTCTCTCCTTCCTACCCCCTCTCCCTCTCTAAGTCTCTCTCTCTCTCTCTCTCACTCCTCCTACTCTGCTATGCCCTCTATCTCTCTCCCTCCCTCCTCTCTCCCTCTCTAAAGTATCTCTCTCTCTCATCCATATCTCCTCTCTACCCTTAACCCTTATACCCACTATCCTCTACCCTCTACCTCTCTCCCTCCTTCCCCCCCCTCTCTCTCTCAAGTCTCTCCCTCCTACCCCCTCTCCCTCTCCCTCTCACTCCTCTCCTATCTCTCTCCCCTCTACCCTTAACCCTCTACCCTCTCCCTTAAACCTTATTATATCCTCTGCTCTCTATCTCTCTCCCTCCCTCCCTCTCTCTCTCTCTCTCTCTCAAGTCTCTCCCTCCTACCCCCTCTCATTCTCTCAAGTCTCTCTCTCTCTCTCACTCCTCCTTCTATCTCTCTCCCCTCTACCTTAACCCTTATACCCTCTATCCTCTACCCTCTATCTCTCTCCCACTCTCTCCCTCTGTCTCTCTCAAGTATCTCCCTCCTACCTCCTCTCCCTCTCTCACTCACTCACTCCTATCTTTCTCCTCTCTACCCTTAACCCGTATACCCTCTATCCTCTACCCTTTATCTCTCTCCCACTCCCTCCCTCTCTCTCAAGTCTCTCCTTCCTACCCCCTTTCTCTCTCACTCACTCACTCCTATCTATCTCAAGTTAGATTGCCAATTTCATTGAATTAGAAAGCTAGTGGGCCCACTAGGTTGCCAATTTCACCCACTAGCTTGCCAATTCAGTGAAATTGGTAATGTAGTGGTCTGTTTAAAAAAATGGGTCCAAGAAATGGGGTCTCCTGGTGATAATTTCACCCACTAGCTTGCCAATTCGATGAAATTGGCAATGTAGTGGCTTGCTTGAAAAAATGGGTCACCAAGAAATGAGGACCCCATTTGGAAAGCTAGTGGGTGAAATTGACTTCCAAGAAAATTTAGGGTCTCAAACAGGCCACTCACATTGCCAATTTCACCGAAGCTTGGAAAGCTAGTGGGGAAACATCATGACATTTCTTGGACCCATTTTTTCAATAGGCCACTATATTATAACCGAATTAGCAGGGTTGCCAATTTCACCCACTAGCTTACCAATTTGGTGAAATTGCAATGTAGTAGCTGTTTGAAAAATGGGGTCTCCGGTGGTTACATCATCTAGAGCCCCCATTTCTTCGATCCCATTTTTTCAAACAGGCCAAGTTAAGTTGCCAATTTCACCACTAGCTTGCTAATTCGGTGAAATTGGCAATGTACTGTTGAAAAAATGGGTCCAAGAATCATCACCGAGAGACTCCATTTCTTCGATCCATTTTTTCAAACAAGCCAAGTTAGATTAACAATTTCACCCACTAGCTTTCCAATTCGATGAAATTGGAAATGTAGTGGCCTGTTTAAAAAAATAGGTCCAAGAAATGGGGTCTCTCAGTGATGACCCCATTTCTTGGACCCATTTTTTAAAACAGGCCAAGTTAGGTTGCCAATTTCACCCACTAGCTTGCCAATTTGATGAAATTGGCAATGTAGTGGCTTGTTTGAAAAAATGGGTCCAAGAAATGGGGTCTCCTAGTGATTTACAAATCACCAGGAGACCCCATTTCTTGGACCCATTTTTTCAAAGAAGTCAGGTTAGGTTTCCAATTTCACCCACTAGCTTGCCAATTTGGTGAAATTGGCAATGTAGTGGCCTATTTAAAAAAATGGGTCCAAGAAATGGGGTCTCCCGGTGTGAACACCAAACCTACACAAACTAACATAAGACCAACAAACACTTGTCAAACATGTTAGAAAGCTTCAATCTAATGTTCCCTATGAAATTCTTGGAAGAACAAAGATGAAAACATAAAATAAAGCAAGAAAAAAGCAAGTAATCAACTAAGTTAACCAAACCTCAATCCCATAGGGGGATTGGTGCTCCTTTGCTGTGGAAAGAAGCCATTTCCCAATCCCAATTGCTAAGCTTGATGATTTGAAGATTATCCAAGTGTTGAAATGATACTAAGTAATGAACATGAACTCAAAATAACATGAAGATGGCGATTGCTATGAACTCAAATGACTATAATGATAAGGCATGAAGTTGTGGATCCATATTATGAAAATGATGCCTCTATTTATAGAAGCCAAGGGTTGAAGAATGGATGAAATTAGTGAATGTGGCAGAAAATGAGAGTTAATGAGAATGTGCCAAGTGTCACAATTCTATTGGAGGAAGTTGGAGCACATTTTGGGAAATGTGTGAGTGGAGGAGGATGGAAGAGAAATAAATGAAATTGGTTGAGGATTTGAAAGGTTGTAAGAGGAATTGAATGAAATTAGTTGAGATTTGATAGGATGTAAGAGAATTTATTGCAAATGTAAGAGGATGTGATAGGTTTTTGAAAACCTTTGGAGGGAAATTGAATGAGAGGTTGTTGAGAGGAACATTCTTTGGAATATACCTTTGTGAGGGAAAATAGAGGAATTAAATTATTAATAGAAATTATTTTCATGTGCAACTTGGTTAGTTGACCATGGGTTGATTTAACTCTTGGGGAGTTAAAAGCTAGAGGAATTATTAATAATGATTAGAAAGCTGATTTAGGATTAATTAATTGGAATAAATTAGGAGATTGTGACATTTGATTTGATTGATTTTAATTAAATGAGAGGATTTAAGGGGATTCAATTAAATGATTTAATTTAATTAAAAATTATGAAAATTAGTTAGAAGAAGGGTGAATTAATCAATAAATTTAATTATTTGATTAATAGCTGAATTTTTTGATTTTAACTAAATAATGTTGATTATTCAATTAAATTATGAATTTGAAGTGATTTAGGAAGAAATGGTGTTAATTTATCAAAATTAGATGCATAGTATCAATTAGGACTTTTTTAGTGTCTACATTTTCCCCCTCTTTGAAGCAAAGCACCTGCTGCGTTAGTTCAAAGAATATCACTACCATGATCAAAATTCAAAAAAATTCTACTTTTTCAGATGCTCCATTGTTGCACCAGTGGAAGAAATTACGTTGCTACATTTCCCCCTTGAGAGATCAAGTGAAAATTTGCAAAATTAGGTCAAGCTCATGAAAAATGGCTCAACAATAGAAAATAGCCCACAAGATGCGAAATTAAGCTTACGGTGATAAAAATGGGTCAAAATGGGTGTCATTTGGCAAAAAATAGATTAAATGGGCTCAAAACCCCCAAAAAAACCCAAAAAACCCTAAAAAAATGCATAAATAAGGTTAGGAGAGACATTTTCAAATCATTTGCACTCCTTACCTTTAGAAATCTTGAATTTTTTCTCTAAGGTGCTAATGAAATGACGACTTGTTTGCTCCCTAGACATCATACAGATCAGGGTCGTGAGTTCCAGCGGCTTCAGGATGCAGGACCCCTCGTACGCCTTTTAAAACTTTTCTTGTTTTGCGTGAATTTGATGTATTTATTTGGGTCTATTTAGGTCAATCAAAAGTGATTCCCTAAGGTTTCACATTTGTTACAGTCGGCATTGCCTTTGAGCATGTCGACCTGTATTTGTAGAAGAGCATCGCGTGATGTTGGAGGGTTTGAGGGCCGCCAAAAAGATACTAACTCGCCTTTGATATGTAGTGTTTCTTTTGATTATGGTGTCGCTTTTGCAAACGACAGAGCACCACCTTTGCAAAAGTCGTGCCACCTTTGCTTTTTAGGAGACTTTTGATTTTTGAAAGCATAGTAGGTTGATGAATTTTGATGTCGTGGATGTTTTGGAGGTAGGAGGTCCTGCCAGTGTTCCACTCGAAGGAGCATAGGAGCCAGATTCTGTATAGAGTGAGACACCTAATAGATGACGCACTATTTTTTCTTGGCACGATCGGATTTGGCCATATAGCCTAGCTGCCCGAGGTGAGGACACACCTGGCAATGATTGCATTAGTGGAGAGATAGCAGAGCGAGACCTCCTCATTCCATCTATCAACTGACAAGGCTACCATTACCCTAGAGGACATATGGTAGATCATGTGGATCCCCATACACGATGAGTGCATTATATATGATGTAGAGGCCGAAGGTGACATGATTTTCAGTTATTCAACATCGACCAGTATGTGACTGATAGTGGCTAGATTGAACTCCACTGATATGAGGGGGTTTCCCATGATTTGACATTTTTTTCGGAGCACTGATCTTGGGAGTCCTTATTCCTGATAGGAGAGCGAGAGGATGCAACATTGGATGGGGGGTTGTTTGGTCTCGTATGATGGAGGAGATGACCATTTACACTTGTGGGCCAGTCGTCTTGGCATTGTTATATAATGATATGCACTAGGTTGTGTACAATGGGGTCTACAACATTAGAGTGGAGGTTACACTTCTCAATGTGTGGGCATATGAGCACAAAGTTATTTTGAGGCCCACGATTGCAGACGTCTAGACAAACCATGATGATCCTATGGTGTACAGTTATGTGGGGATGACCACCCTCCATTATACAAGCATTATAGGCATCCCATATTAGAGGCGGGTTATCGACGAGATGATAGTGTTTCGGTGGAGACAATGGCTCCATTTTCATAGGTGGCATGATGATGATGATGCCTATCTTTTCTACTATCAATAGTCCAAATACTTGCAGGGATGAGAAAATTATATGATAGAGTGGTACCTCTTAGATAGGGTTGATTGCCAGTTTAGAGAGGTATAGGGTGTCCCTAATGATGGACATAGAGTCATTTTTGCATGAAAGACTAGAGAGATAACATGGGGCCATAGGATCCCTCCCCAACAGGTCATCGATGATTTCAGATAACTAGTGATGATGTCGTGGGTGTACTTTGATGGTCCCATAGACGTGGTAACTACACATGCCTATGATGATTACTTTTGAGCCCACACTTTGATTATATTAACATTACCAATGGTGCCAATAGTGGGAAGAGGACAGGTTAGAGGACCCCAGATTGAACAGGTCCCCCAGTAGCTAGGTCACTTGCCACAGGATGAATAGAGTAGAGGTGTAGGGAACGATGGGCATGATGGAAAAATTCCATCACTAGTACTGCCCATTGGACATAGGCCACTAGTACAACTACACTAGCAGGCACCATGACGACCACCACTAGGTCCCGATCCACATGACAGATAAATAGTAGCATTGCAGGTGCATGTACAAACATTAATGGGGCAGCTGCAATAGGCCCAGGCACAAATTCATACCCTAATCCAAGAGAGCAATCAGGCACGATAGGAGGTGGCATAGGAGCACCAGATGAGAAAGGATGTAGACCTCAGATTGGCCTTAGAGCAGGGATGAAGGTAATATCTAGAGGCAGTAGTGCAACAGGCACAGGGGCAGGCCATAGTCCCAGCCGAGATGTATGGATGAGTGATGTAAGAGGCATTGTATTACAAGACCTTATATTATAGGGTCATGGAACAAGATCGAGGTTGATTCTACTAGGACCCCTCATGCAGGGACATCAGGGAGACCATTAGGGTCTCACCATCAGAGCTGAGGTAGCCACCATAGGGCTGACAGAGTGAGGGTAGCTCGGGGAACTGATAGCGCACTAGACACACTTTTTAATTGTATAGCCCGATTTATGATGTGTATACATTCATTGGCCGAGTTTTGATTAGCCTCTTGTATATTTGATGATGATACTATATATCTGATCCCGATTGTATCCTCTTGTATATTTGATGATGATACTATATATCTGATCCCGATTGTATCATGACATTCAACTTTTTTGATATATATACATAATATGACTTTGATGTGTTTATATGATGTGATGGTTATTTTATTTTATGTGCCATGGATGGATGTATGTAATTATTATAGCATGATGCTTTATGTTATGATGTGATATTATTGATGTATGGTATAAATGCACATGGATCTTAATGGGTGCACTTTTATGTGATGGATGCAAATGTGTATTTATGTGATGATATGTGATGTAATGCAATGATATTTTTAACTTCCTTTTCAATATCTTTTCTATATGTGATGTATGTATGTATGTATGATGCAATAATGTGATGATTATGAAAATACTTATATTGTTATGCAATGGATATTAGATGCAAATGTGGGTTTATGAGATGTTTAGAATAACCAATCTATATTATGATGGATAATGAATGATAATGAATGATATTTCTTATTATGATGAAATGCGTAGTATGTTGATGGTTTGTGGATGTAGGATGGATGCATATATAAATATTTTTATTCTGAATGTCATGATACCATGTTAGTATTAGTATATGGAAAAAGATAGAAGAAAAAGAAATCAACCCTTGGGTTCAAGATGCTGCAGAAACATGATGATAATGATGATGATTGCTTATCAGAGATTGGGGACATAAACTTACTTTTCTTATTTTTGATCACACACATAGATACGATGCGTCAAGGTATAAAAAAACATGATGTCATTGTATCTAGTGAGATGGACTTTGACTCAACAAATAGATAGGAGTATCCTTGTTCACACCCAACATATGAAACCTTATTAGGATGTACTTCAAACATTTCAAAAATCTCAGGCCAAAACATAGAAAGACAAAACCTTCCAATGCAATAGTCAACAAGACATCCAAAACATCCTCCCTACAAACTGAACAAATTTAGCATAACCAAGGTTATATTACAAGAATATCCAACAAGAACAATAGACAAAAGATAATGATCAATGACCCATTCCTTTCTCTCTAATTTTTTTTGATTAGACATCATTGAGAGGTCATTAGAATGGGCACAATAAGATAAACCAAAATAAAAGATCAAGTAAACAAACAAGCTAATGTTCTTCATACCTCTAGCCAAGGCTAAACTACAGTGAGGTATGATGTTGATGTCCATTATAGGAAGGATGCATCCTACGACATGATGCTATCAGATGGTTTTGAGACTAACAGGATGATGGGCTATTGATATCAAGAGTTGACCAACTTGTTTACCTACTGACCTATACTTGAGAACTTGACGTTTGAGTTTTCACTTTTGATTTTCCATACTTGTTTCTGATTGTTTCACCAAAGGTTGAGGATGATGATCATTTATTATGACCGGATGTTTACTGTAGATGAAAGTGAAACGAGATGGATGATTTTGGGTTTTTTGAATGTTTTTGGTATTTTGAAATGTTTTGAGGTTGTTTTTGGTATTTTCAAGATGTTTTACAAATGTTTTGATTTTCAAAATTTTCAATGTTTTGGTGTTTTCTAGGAATTTGACCAAGAACCTAACCTAAATACCTACCCTAGCGGCCCCAGGGGCTAATCAAAGATTATCCTTGCCTACGTTATACACACAGAGACCACGTAGTTCAATTGACAAAGACTCATTTATTGATGAGATATGAACAAATGGATTGCCAGTTTATTATGACAGACTACTAGAGGACTAACCTAATGTGTCTTGAGGGAACATCAATGATGGCCTTGCCTACATTCAAGCTCAAGGACCTGTAGTTTGACACGATGACTCTATTTTTGACTTTTTCTAACTTTTTGACATGTTTTGAATGTTTTCGGATTTTTTTATTTTCTGATGTTTTTGGATTTTATGAATGTTTTTGGATTTTCCAATTTTAAGGAAGATTATAAGAATATACATGAATCCAATCCAATGTAGGTATAAAAACGTGCCCCCAACGTGATGTGATAGAATACTCCGATACAGGTAGGACAAACTGACCTTAATAATGTGTCTAGGATGGAACATGATACAAACACATGATCAAGCTATGATGCAGACATAGATGGGTGTCGAAAGCATCAATGGAATGGGATGGATGAATGATGCAGAAAAAGTCATAGAGATCATGGTGGATGGAAAGTGCTTATTTACATGAGGCGCCTATTTTCTAGGTTTTCACCAAGGTACTTTCCCAAAGTGCCACCAAAGTGGTTTTCACTAGAGGACAATTTTTTCTTTATTGTTTTCAATCCTTTTTTTGATTTTTTGATTTTTATATTTTTTTTAATTTTTGGATTTATACCTTGCAAGTTTAGGCATAAAACTTTTTGATATGGGAGTTATTGATAGGCTCCTGCAAAGGCTCACCTTTGGGTGTAGATAGTTGATATGCCTCTAATTTATAACTTGTTGTGATGATGAAGGGTCCCAACCAATTGGGTTCAAATTTTCCTTTGCTTTCTGGATTTGGTGCTTTCTTTTGATTATCCTTCAACATGAGCTCTCCAACTTGAAATGACTGACTCTTGATCTTCTTATTATAGCTTTGCTTGAGATGGTTCTGGTACACCTGTAGATGGTTCAAAGCATCCACGCATCACTCATCTAGTAATTCTAGATCATTCAATCATGACAACTGATATTCTTCATCAGTAATGAGATTTTGCAATGATATTCTTAAGGATGGGAGCTTGATCTCAATGGGGAGGATGGCTTCTGATCTGTAGACCAGGGGAAAAGGGGTTGCACCTCTAGGTTTGCAAATACTTGTTCGGTAGGCCCATAAGGTGGGATTCAATTGTAAGTGTCAGTCGTGACCAACTTCATTGATTGTTTTCTTGAGGATCTTTAGGAGGCCTTATTAGAAGCCTTAGCTTGGTTGTTACCCTGGGGGTAGTATGGAGTGGAGAAGCAATGTTGGATATTGAATTTTTGGCATAGTTCTCGAACATCCTGGTTCTTGAAATGTGTATCATTATTTGAGATAAGGGCTTGTGGGACACCGTAGCAGAAAATTAGGTAATGCTCTTTTGTTTGAGAGTGGATGAGTAAAACCTATAAAAATTCCTTATGTGAGCCTTTGTTAAGGGAGGAGAAGAATTGGATAATTTTTCTTAAAGAGGAGTAAGCCAGATGGTATAGAATATTCTGGGAAGATTATGAGAGTTGTGTAGACTTTTCTGTTGCAGATTTTTATGTTGTAATTTTGCTCTATCTGTAAGCCTTTGTAGACCTTTTGGGAGGCGATGGAGTTCAAATTTTTGTTACAACTTTCTGTTTTAGGTTGAAAGCTCTTCTTCTCAGAATTTGTACTGAAGCATCTAGGGCATTGTTAATGGAATGGTCACTCAATTGAGATGGACCCGGAGATGTAGTCCTGCTTGGACGAACTCCGTTATCAAGATCGTGTCTTCTCCTCTCCTCTTCTTTTTGTCTTATAATTCTCCTTCCTAGTTTATTATTTCTCCTTCCTAGTTTATTATTTCTGTTACTCCAGCTCTTTAATATCTTTTCAAGATCTTTGAATTAGGTTTAAGGCATTGAATTATGTTCACAGTTAACATTCATGAGCATTCACTTAATGCAGTTAAAGTCATAGATCCATTTACAGATCATTTTGGTATCAGAGCAGGTTGACTGTTTTGCTTAGTGTGATTGCTTATATGGTCTAAACTCCAGCAAGGAGTACTGCTGCTTAAAATATTTTAGCGGTTGATCAAAGAGATTGTTAATCGTTTTCTACTTTTTCTTAAGACTCTGTTATTGGTTATATACCCCTTTCACCAGTCTTCCACCATCGACTCAAATCTACCTATGTTTTTGACTATGTGATGCAGAGTCGGTTAACAATTCTTTATCTGGAGATATCCTCTTCTCATTAATTACTAGATCTGATATTATACGGCGGCTGGATTGATCCCTTGTATAGACCCATGATTGGCGGCATTGGTGTATATTGTGTGGCATATCACCCATTGTGATCTTTGGTGGATTCCTTGTTGATAGGCGTGAGATCTCCATATCGGCTTCTGCACAGTCCATATCTTGGCCACATCTGGCTCATGCATTCTCTATTTTCTCCGCACATTGTATTGCAAGAGTAACTTGAGTTTATTGGTTGATAAGCTCGATGAGTTAGAGCCTAAACTTCTGCTATGACTTCGTGGGCAGCATTTCTCCTCACATTAGCCACTATTCAGGATTTGTTTACAAATGGGAGCACATACTAAATTTGTTGTAGTTTAATGATTGTCTTAGGTAGGCTCCTTTGTCGTGGTGATCCGAGGGTTCTCTTTTTGTTGATGGCCGCACCACACCTTTCCCAACATATATATATTGCAGATCTTTGACCTGAGACCTCTTGTTCTATGATTCAGGTTTGATCGTGATTTACATACACTCTTTTCAGATTCCCTTGTTATCATTGGGTGTATGGATCGATCTAGGTCCTTAGAATTGGTGGTTGGCACATTTTCCAGTTGGAGCATCTCTTACTGTTACAGAAAGGCTTCCTCTGTGGTGTTTGCGGAATTGACATGGAGATTTTATTTTGTATAGAGCCTGGTGGCCACTATGGAGTTCACATGGTTATCATTGTGGCCTATGATCCCTTATTAAATCGGCATTGATGTTGGCTCCATCAGCATTAGGAGGATTTGGCGTGGGTTTTGATTGGCCCATTCCCTGTCAGCTGGCTTTGTTCATTGGTGGATCCGTCATCATCCATACTCTGCAATCGGCTAGGGTACAATTTCTTTATTTCATGGTCCTCCAATCGGCATCTTCCTACATAAGCTTGGCTTTGGAGGAAGATTTCATCTGCTGTCACATTGCCTTTGATCGACATATTCATCCTCTTGGATTGGCGTCTGCATTGACAACGTACATGCTCATTTGATCGGCCTTAAGGTACTGATGATGCTCCAGTTAATCTGCATGTCCTCGGCGGTAATGGATTCTTATTCCATGTTGTTAAATGATTCTACAATGTATAATAGACAGTGGGTGGAAGAGATGGCCATTTTCTAAGTTTCTTTGGCAGCTATTGTCTTAAATAGATAGTTTTGCTCAATGCTTTGATAGACATTTTGGTCTGCACTAAAGAGCATTCCAGTCTGCACAGCACAAGACGCTTGGAGGGAAAGATAGCCGTGATAACCGGAAGCACCAGTGGGATAGAAGAGGCGGCTGTGAAACTCTTCGCCGAAAATGGCGCAACAATGATAATAGCCGACGTGCAAGACGCGGCATGCGAATGGCTAGCAGCTTTTCTGGCACCAAATGTCGTCTTCCTCCACTATGATGTCTCCAAAGAGCCCAACGTTTCCTCTGTGGTGGACTATGTCGTGGAGAAGTACGGGTGACTGGACATAATGTTTAGCAATGCGGGCATCCTGGGGAAGTTCTTCACTTCCCTGGTGGACACGATATTGGAGGACCCGGAACACATGATGGTTGTCAATATGTGTGGGTCCAACCTCTGCACAAGCACACAGCCAAGGTCATGATCCCCAACTGCCACGGGTGCATTCTCTATGCAGCCAGTCTCTCTGCAATCATAGCCATGCCGCAGAGGACCTGTGATTGAGGAGCTGGATGAAGATGAAGCTCCAGTATCTGAGTTTGGAACACAAAGACGGTGCAATGGGATCTATTTTGCACCCATGATAGACAAATGTTGGCGGCTACAAGTATCCACAAGTGGTCATTGTCTTCATTCTGCCATATTGTCTGCGACAAGATTTATCGTGCCTGCACAGTTGCTGGAAAGTTTTGGAATTAGCATATCTCTCTTCGACATTCTTCAGCCAGTCTTGGTGGTCTGACCTCCATTGGCAGCTTTGGAAGGTCAAATCAAGTTCATCCTTGGTCTCTACCGGCCATCAGCCATCTTTGTCGGTATATCCTATTTGCATTAGCATATACCTTGTGCCTCTGTCTGTGAGTCAGGTCGGCGATAATTGAAGGCTCCTGACAAATCTCATCAGCGGTCAATCCTTCCCACTGGCTTGTTCAAGGCTTACATCTATTGGGTTCCGTCCTATCAAGATTTTGTTTTGACAGATCGTGCCTTTGTTCCATTTGCTGGTGTTTGGTGGACGGGCCGTTGAGCTCCTCGCCGACATGTTCTTTGGCCGGCTGACCACATAGCATCCGCAGTCACATTAGCATTGGCATTTTCTACCGGCCTGCTTCCATCCTTCAGTCATTTTATTTTCAATCACCTATTGCTGGCTATCGAGGTTTATTTCACATAGCACCGGGTTAGGGACCAAGAACCAGAATCCATGGCATAGTGCGACCAATTTCATGTCATGGAAGTGACAGGTTTAAACTTTAGATAAGTTTATTTGGACCAGCATTACTCCATTCTAACATTTACATTAAAGATGTAGTGCCATTGATACTATCCGAGGAATCTT